>JAWPHD010001097.1:0-358047 GCA_037043455.1 Cyrtodaria siliqua | reverse complement strand
CATGTTTGGCTTTAAAGGTTATTTTCGCGTATATATATTTATCACATAACGTCCCTTGTTAGCAGTGTCAACCTGGAACGATTTTGATTGGTTGAGTTAAACCTGTAACACTACGCAAGTTTATTAACTGAAACTCTTTTATTTATTATAAATTCACCCAGATCTGAGTCATATACTTATTATTTGTGACAGCTTATAAAAATAATGCACGTTATACAAAACATTTTTGTTGGTTTGTTAAAAAGTTGGCGTAAACTGCTATTTTGTAAAGAGGTAAAACACGAACTCTTCTATACGCAACGTTATGTGTGAGACGCGACGTTACAACGGTTCTATGTACATCTAAATTATGTTTTACTAATTTGATTGCAATGTTATGCGATAAAAAGGATCTTAAACTCGTCCCATTTCATATAAGATTTATCAAACTCGTTATGAATTATTTTTAATTTTAACTCGCCAAAAGGCTCGTTAAAATTAAAATAATTCATAACTCGTTTCATAAATCTTATATGAAATGGGAACTCGTTTAAGATCCTCTATATATTGATATGTACCCGAGTTTTTGTACAGAGTCGTATATACTGAGATGGATATGCCCGTTTGTTTGCAAACACAAATAAATGTGACTATCGGGTACAGTGTTAAATTCTTCACTAAACATCAAAACAACTATGGTCAATGAGATGCATCTCCCAATTTCTACAGCGACTGGCTGTGATCGGTTCTCTGCTTTGGAACGTTTTTTCAAACGTTGTTTTTGAAGATGATTCGTTTCGGAATGAGTAAAGATACCGGTCATATAAATTATACTGATTGTTAAAGTCATCCAATTATTTAAGGTTATGCTCTGCTTTTCAGATGAACTCTTTAATTTGATTTCAACTGCAAAGGCAACATATGTATATATTGTATAAACAACTTCTGATCTTTTAAAAAAAATGCAGAAATCTAGCGTCGGGGTTAATAATTTTCTGCATGTAAATTAAGAATAAATTAAAAACAAAAAACGCTTACAACTTTGAATTATTGGAGAAGCGGTGGTTATTCCCTCTGTAATAGAAACAATAAAATATGATATATATGATAGTCAATATATATAGTTGTGTACATGTATACCGCATAATTGGTCATGTCATTGCATGTAACTATGTGTTATAAACAATAAGTGATCTATTTGTATTACTCAAGGCTCATTTGTGCATTATTTCGTTGACCTATAACAGGTAAATAAAAGTTTCATTGGTTCTTGTTTATGTCTTCAAATGTAAAAAAAGTTTCTCGATTTTTATATAAACAGTTGACAGCAAAGGTACATATATGTCTGAATGCTTTTGAGTATATATCTGGGAATCTGACAATGGGTAGTGATACACTGGACAATGAAATGGTCAAATTCAGCAGGGTTCTATCAACTATGTATACTTGCGAATTGGTATATGGTGTACTTGTTATATTTGGAAGTTATATATGGTGTACGAGTGAGTTTTGCAGTTATAATTTGCGTATTTATGTGTTTTTGGCAGTTTTATATGGTGTGATTTTGAGATGACTTCAACTTCAACATCGTTAACTGTCCACACCTGGATGGGGATGTACCTCGTGCTACACCATACGGGGTTTATATCTCGAAGCTCATTCGTTTTGCTAGAGCTTGTAATGATGTTATAGACTTCAATGATCGACAATTATCACAAACTGGAGATCTTTCTCAAAATTCTACCGACGCAACAAAAACCTACAGGGCAAGTACAACACCACCCTTAAAACGTTTCTGCAACTAGGAATATCCCAACCCTTATTTTATGGAGATGTGGTCTAGAAACTTCGAAAGTTAAAGAGATCTGGCGGGTTTCCTGACCACTTTACAAAATGAAGCAGGAAGTTCGTCAGAAAAGGATACGACCCTTTAGTATTACAACGCGCTGCATGTTTAGTACTTGACCCCTCTACAGTCAGTCAATACGCTCCACTTTTCCCTTGTGCCATGACTGGACAACCTTTTGGGACTTTATCACTGCACCAACTGAAACCCCGACCAAGGGAGGTAGGTATATAAGCTTTCGTCCCTCGGGTTTACTGGTCGTACCCTAGATTGGTTTTCTCTTTAGCTGCAACTTTTTAGCTGCTCAGTACAATTCTGGATCCATCCTGTGATGTTTCTTATTTAGCTTTACAACAACATCTTTGTGTTTCTTTTGTTAGTTTCTCTGGATGTCGACTTTACAACCTGACTTCTATGATGACGTGATTTACAAACTTCGTAATGATAATAACCTTGAATGCTGCTTTTCCTATTCGATTTTTATATCTATATTTATTGTCAGAGAATTCCCTTTGATGGGATGTAGTTTTGTTTACACTTGTCTTGTCTATTTGGGTGCTGCAGACAGGATACAATCGATTCGAGCTAACCTTAGGTCATATTGCCTACTTAACCTGTAGGCCATATTGCCCTCTGACCGTTTCAAATCGGTAACCATGTCTTCACCACCCTTCACCACCCTTCACCACCCTTTCTGTGGTATTTTGTCTTTTTTATTGTATATTAATTAAATATTGCTCCTTGTTTATAATACAGTGCGGACCTGTGGTTTCGATAGGACCCTGTATCTTTTGGCAGTTATATATGGTGTACCTACGTGTGATTTTGGCAGTTATATATGGAATACATTTGTGTGCTTTTGGCAGTTATATATGGTGTACTAATGTGTGATTTTGGCAGCTATATATGCTGAACTTACGTGTGATTATGGCAGTTATATATAGGTTACTTACGTGTGATTGTGACAGTTATACATGGTGTATTCACAAGTGATTTTGGTAGTTATAGATGGTGTATTTACGCGTGATTTTGGTAGTTATATATTGTGTATTTACGAGTGATTAGGTAGTTATATCTGGTGTATTTACTAGTGATTTTGGTAGTTATATTTGGTGTATTTACGAGTGATTTTGTAGTTATATTTGGTGTATTTACGGGTGTATTTACGAGTGATTTTGGTAGTTATATTTGGTGTATTTACGATTGTATTTACGAGTGATTTTGGTAGTTATATTTGGTGTATTTACGAGTGATTTTGGTAGTTATGTTTGATGTATTTACGTGTTAGTGTAGCAGTTGTATATGGTACACGTACGTGTTAATTTGGCAGTACGATACGGTGTGTTAATATATACTCTGGAAGTTATGCATGGTGTGTTTGTGTAATAATACTAAACAGCAATATACGAGTATAGCGCATGTTGACGATATTTAGCAATATTGTATAGTAAATGTGATTGCTATTTAACAATGATATTTTGTACACTCCTATATTATAACATTTCCAGTCATAAATTCTGTATGTAATATACTATAAGTTATCAGTAAAGTAATTATGGTGTATTTATATGATAATTCAAGCTTGGTGTGTTAATACAATAACTAGCGCTTATTATTGTTTATCTGTAATGCAGTTTTGCAGTAATTGATGATATATTTATAGGATATTTTAGCAGTAATACTTGGTGTATTTATTTGATAATTTAACAGTAATACAAAGTGTATTTACATGACAATTTTTAGCATGCGTATATGATAGTGTTATATTCTTCACTAAACATCAAAACCTGTAATACTAGTCAAAACTAGTGACAGGATAACTAGAACGAAATACTGAATATTTGTGATGCAGTTTAACAGTAATATAAAGTACAATTGTACGATTATAAAAAAATGGCTATTGACCCATGTCAGATTTTTCAAAATGGCCGTCAAATACTTAATAAATAATCAACTGAACCTATATGTATCAGGTTTTAACACAATATATTATGGCAATCACAACAAATTCCGCAAAATGATAATCAAAGGGTTACGAAATAAAATCTGGGTATATTTTAAGTTCAAAATGGTCGCCAAAACATGTTGAAAATAGTAAAACGTGAAATTCGTTTAATAGTTGTTTGTAAAAAAAGTAATCAATATGTTGAATTTTTTCACCCAGTTTTCTTGGCATAGTATTTGTTTGTTAATAGTGCAATGAAGAGTTATTTACAGGCACCCCATGGTTAAGGTGTTAAGGGATTTACATTATATTACATTACTGATTTACATATTAAATCAAATTTCACTTCGTATTGACTCTAAGTTTTCTCCAGTCTTTGCAATTTCTGAAGGATACTAAACAATTTTCTTTTCAGAAACTGTCGGTTCGTTATAAAATATATTTATAAAAAACAACTAAAATACATTATTTAACTTCGTAAACCTTATTTACAATACAAAACAAGTAAATAAAAACTAAACGCGAAGACATTTTATGCTAACGGGCTAATTGCGTTTAAGCTGTATAGTTGACGAGCAGAAAAAATGAAACTGGCCTGAAACCCAATGTGAAGATCAAAATGACATTTTCTGTTGAAGCCGTTGTACTTAAACTGGAGGCACTTAAAACAATCGGAGACTAAGTCTTGTTTGAAGAGTATAAATGAATCAGTGCCCTTGTGGCAAATGTCATATGACACTGCATATTCCTTTCTGAAATAAACACATGTATCAGGGAATGCTCAACAGATTACCATACTTATTGTAAACCGGGCTTACAGTTATTTCATTGAAGTGTGAGCATGGCATGCCTACCAATGAGTAATGCATATGACAATCATAAAGGGAAACCAAAGGTTCGCTATCATGAACATGCTAAAGATGTTCAAAAGACAGTTTGAGTGACACAGTAGAGGAATTAGAAAATAAATTCAAAGACAATATTGAGGATATACTGGTGCTTGATTTACGGTATATAGAAGACTTTCTTGACAGAATTGCTCAAAAAAATAGTTATAAAATTATGTCATCTAAGGATGACAAGTTTTAACTGAGCTTATGGATGACACAGCATAGTATCTCTTTAAACAGATAAACCAGAACATGTTTTCTTTCCGCAGTGATCACCAACTTACAACAGATTCTATAACTTGCTTTCTCTTCTTGCATGCATCATATTAGGTTCGGATTAACGGTTGATTAGGGTACCTCACCAGCCTTTTCCAACTTTGGTAAACGTATATGGATTTTAATAAGACGTGCAGCCTTAAAACGCCTTATTATTCTTGCAAAATATTAGCAAGTACGATTAGCAAGTTCTTTTACACTAGGCGGCCATTTTTCAAAATCTGACAATCATGGGTCAATAGCCGGTTTAGTAGAGTATTGTCTAGCTATGTTTGAAGTTTGGTGCCACAAACTACAAATTTACCAATGTCACCAATCTGCCCCACTATCTTCAACACTTAGACATAGAAGCTTTAGTTCAACTAACCCACTGGGGCCTCAGTCCCTGCCACGGCGTTGTGATGATGGCTGCCCTCAAACTGTCGTCTGAATGGGATCCTGAACACTATTGAAATAAAGGATATGTTAATATAGAACTACGTTTTAATTGTTGGCTCATGCATACTGGCGAAATAAAGGATAAGTATAAATACACATATATTTAACTGTTAAATATAAGTTTATTTACAGATATATTAAACCGTTAAATATAAGTTTATATACACATATAATTTAACCGTTACATTGGATATTAAGTGCGTATAATTCATTATTTCAAAAACAAAATGATATTAGTTTAAACTTTAAAACATGGACTAGTAAATTGAAATTCTACTTTTTATGTAGTTTAATTTAAAATGGATTTAACGTATGCTATTCAGTGCCTTTCCTTCTACCACTCTTAATCCTTACACAGTATGCTCATATCAGTAGTACAAAATGTTTGTATATACATTTGTAAACAGAACACACCTGCTCGTTTTTTGCCGGGAAGTATTGGTGACGGTGGTGATGGTGGGAAGTACGTGATTTGTGCAATATCCAGACCTATAATACAATAGTTGCAATAAACATGTTACACAATAGAAAAAGACTTTATATTTTCATGAGAATTGCCACCATATAAATTGTTAGATTATAGTAACATTAATAACGAAGATCAGTGCTTAAGGACATTTCCTTGAGTAGTTTATGAGTATCTGTTTCGCGAATAACTGTCTAAGAGCGACCAAGTACAAAGAAATCACAATTTCTAACTATTGGCAACCCTTTTATGTTTTATTTTGCCTTTAATTGATATTTAAAGCTGTTCTTTGTTTCTGTGTGTGTGGTTGACTGTGGTCCTTGAATGCTACTTTTCGTTTCGATGTTTATATCTACTTTTGTTAATTCCCTGAATTCAAGTATTGTTCATCATGAAATAATATTTCGTGTTCATCAACTCTTAGCGGGCCATTGCCGTCATTCTAACAATGTATAATTTACTAAAGCCTAAAATGTAATTAATTTTGTTTAATATACTACTTATAAAAAAAATTGTATCGCGATTAAATAACAATAATAGAATTGGATTATCTTTTTATATTCACACATTTCGAAGAAAAAGCGGATATACTGTTGTCGGTTTCCGTCCGTCCGTCCGTCCGTCCGTCTTTCAGTCCGTCAGTCTGTTTTGCTTGTAAGCTAAACTCCTTCTCCATTAGTTGAAAGAGTGTGTTTATATTTGGCACAGATAATGCCTAGGATGCCTAGATGACAACGCGGATTTTGGATCCAGGATCTGACCTGGGATCCAGAGGTCAAGGTAGATTAAACAATATATCCACAATTCTTAAAATGTTAATGGAATTTATTTTCATTCTTATTGTTTCCTTGTAACCTGAAGTTTTTCTACTCCCTCTAAGGACGGTGTTCATATTGTGATACAGTGTATGCCTAGTATGTGTACATAGTATGGAAGGCCAGATATTTGCGATGGGCCCATCATCGACTTTGCTCTTGTTGTGATTAAATTTCTTGATTTTTACATGCATCAAGTTGCACTGAAATTAAAAGTAATTTGTCAAAACGTTGTAATATTTTCTGATTCCCTTTCATCTCTTCAAGCACTGGGTAATATGAAACATGATAACCCAGTTGTGCTTCAACTTTTAGAAAAGTACAATTCTCTTATAATTGAAAAAGTTATTATTTTCTGCTGGCATCCAAGTCATGTAGGAATACGTGGTAATGATAGAGCTGATAGTGCTGCTAAGGCAGCATTATATTTACATATAACTAATACCAAATTACCTTATACTGATTTTAAAAGTTGTATTAACACATATATTCGTAACTCTTTGCAAGCCGCTTGGGATTTGTCAGTTAACAATAAACTCCATCCAATTAAATTGTTACTCGGAGAATGGCGTTCTTCTAGTAGACCCATTCGTCAAGAGGAAGTTGTCCTAGCCCGGTGCAGGATAGGGCATACACGTTATACTCATTCATATTTATTACAAGGTGAGCAATTACCAGAATGTATACCCTGCTTTGCACCGTTAACGGTCAAACACATCTTATTGGAATGTGTAGACTTTGATCCTATGCGTCAAAGGTACTATAATGTTAATACTATGAAAGAGTTATTTGACACTGTAGATTTTAGTCTTGTTTTAGATTTCCTGAAAGAGATCAGACTATATAAATCATTGTAATGTGTTCTTATATATATTTACTTGTTTATATACCCGTTGACGGGCATTTGTTGATTTACATACATAGTTTATATTACACCTTATCATCCCTTATTTTTTAATCGTTTTATCTTTATATATTTACATTAATTTCTAATTAATACTTCTTTTTTCCTAATTTTTTGCGCACAATATGACCTATTTATTTGTCGACGTGCCGTAAAACACCATTCATTTATTGTCAAAACTTGAAAGAGGGTTTATTCATACTACATGCTATACATACATTATACAAGTCAGCGACGAAGTATTTTTAAAAGTGAAAACATAATAAGATAGGTAGTTCTTATTATGTTCAAAATCTTAAAAGATATTTTCATAGAAAGAACTGAAGGAAAAGTCCTTAAAAGGGCATAAAGCATTATAAAGAATACGAGGTTGTTTGTTTTATCTTGATTAATCAACAATAGTTTAATTACAATCAAAACAGAGGATTTGAAAACAAACTGTAACAAAATAAACCATTTTCAAAATTACAGTCAAGACATTTCAAATGTATGTTACTGATAACAAACGCGCTGTTAGTTGGCATTGTCAATACGAAACAAATACCAGAAAGCTAGCGACATTTATGGTTGGTACAACGCTACCCACGACACATATCACAGTGCTAGCCACTGTCTTCACAACACTACCCATGTACCACATAGTTTGGCAACATAAAACACAGATAAGCCATACACCAAACCCCATATTATCGAAATTGTCAGCCAAAATGTCATGCTGAAGCTCAAATCTCAAATATAGCTTTTAGCTATAACCTTTTTTCAATGAGTGTTTTCCACTGTGAACTTTCAGGCCAGATGTACTATTTACGTATCTAGATTTGTATAAGGTAAGTAACTGAATCACCATTAAGTAAGATTTTCAAAATGGTATAGCTGATCTTGAGCTTGAGATTTCGACTCTAACATTTCGAGAATATGGGGTTAAGGGAACAAACATGAAACACAAACCCATCAAAATGCATTGTTGAGGTGTCAGACCGGTCAGAAAGGAATTGCAAGTCGTACGATGTCAAATCATGAACTTTAAATCACGTTTCGTTTTCAAAAGAAATCAGTGAGTTTAGGAATGCGTTATTACTCATTCTGTAAATTCTATATATATAGAAAATAGTAGGTTGTTTGGGTAATAGATTAAAAAATAAAATGAAAGGAAATTGATGTGTCGACATCGTATTACAATTGTGATATTAGGTGGAAGTTAATATCGACGTTTTAGTTTTTTTGAAATATTTTTAGATATGATATTAAAGTAAACAAAAGAAAAAACAACGGGAAATTGTTGATGTTAGATATATAGTATGCGTGTATGTTAATTCCGAAATGTAATGTGTTACATAATGAATTGTCACTGAAACCTTATAAACCTTATACCCTTTAGGATACGAGTAAGTATTGGTAAGAAGCTGGTTTAAAGCGGTATGCGGCCTTTTGCTACTGACCATTACATTAGCCATAGTGTCAACCCTTTATCTTTGTAGTTTATACTTATTATTACTCTGGCTTCTGCTAATTCATTGCACTGCGTACTTGCATTGTGGCTGTCTAGACTTTTCTTTGTTATATTTATATGTTCATGATTACTTATAATACCTATTAATGCTGCGCCTGTTGTTAGAGGATCAAATCAATTGAGTATTCCTTTATTTACACTGTCCCGTTTAATGTTGATGACAATAGGTTAAGAGTGATGTTTTGTGCACCCTAGAACTTGGTTTAATCACGCACAGACCGTTTTACAACTGATCATTCAACGAAAATTGTTACATTTTAAACAGTTTTATAGAAGAGTAAATGAAAGTTAAAAATATCACTAATAAACCTAGTTGGAATGATAAAAACGCAACATGTGGATACTTTAAACGACAAACATTCTTGACAATCCAAAGGATTATGATAATGGACCTTTGGAAACGGCCGAGCATGACACATACGAAATATTGCAGTCTCGGTTTGATTGAGACTTTTCATGAGCGGTAGTGAAATATGCTAGCTACCGCTCACGCCCTCTAACCTCGGGTTGAGCAGAACACAATAATCATAAAAATCAGCAGTATAGAATGTTAACCATCCCGAAGATGGCAAGCATATGGCGGTGGATATAGCAATATTTGTATCTTTATGTCATCCCCTATATCCAGCGGCGTATGGTCCCAGGATCTAATAAAATTGTACGCTCCGAAGAGCGAAATAAACGAAAAGGAATTGAGTTGGGAGCAGCGGTAATGATGCCTGCGTATCACAAGTAACAGCCAAAAGATTAAATTAAAAAGCAGACAACATATCCTATGAGTGGTTAAACAATACCCAGAGCCTTTTATCGGCCGGAGTAGTGGAACCACCGAATCGAAAATTAAGTAAGAAAAACAAAAGAAATTGAAAATGTATCACCGATCACTAAATATAAGTATCGGGCTCAGCGTCTAAAGTTTTAAATTATCTTTAAAACGTCTTTAAGTTTTAGTTGACAACAGTTCGTGAAAATAAAACTTACCTCTGCAGTGTTGAAAATGTTTAGGTTCAACGTGACAATATGTTAATCA
Source organism: Cyrtodaria siliqua (assembly GCA_037043455.1). Classification (NCBI taxonomy): domain Eukaryota; kingdom Metazoa; phylum Mollusca; class Bivalvia; order Adapedonta; family Hiatellidae; genus Cyrtodaria; species Cyrtodaria siliqua. The sequence continues at coordinate 347,948 of JAWPHD010001097.1, read as the reverse complement.
TGAGTGCTTTTTACAGAACTTTAAAAACAAATATCAAATATAAACGGTTTGAAATGATCGGCGATATCTTTTTGTTTAAGGACATATTTCCTAGTATGTTCCATCGCTACTTGGTCGTTGAAAAATCATGGGAATCTTGTTTATTTACTGACTGCATGCTCCATGAGCTATCAAATATAAATTGAGGCCCGCTTGTAGTTTTTTCTTTGTCTTACATGCTATATATTAGATATTGTCTTGGGTAAGAATAGCTAAATACAACTTCGTAATTTAGAAAAGCATATTCATTATTTAGCTTGTTTAAATACAAAACTTGTCTGATTTCTAGAAAAAATTGATAGCAAAGCATTAAATGAACAACTTTCTGTTGCGTGTTTATATATTACTGCACACAAAAAGGCTTTATTGGGTGGGCCTCATAATCTGAATCAAAATTAAATATCACAATTGAAAGTGCATGGCTAACAGTGATTAACAGTTACCTATAGAAATTCTCTCTCCATCATGCCCTCCCCCCCCCCCCCCTCCACCCCCGCCCCCTCCCCGCCCCCAAATACAATAGGCTCGAAATATGTCCTGAACAATTATTTGTGTACAGTACACAGATTGCATCAAGAAACACTCTGCGCCATTATCCTCTTGGGGTTTGAACGCCACCTGAAATTAACGTGAGTATGATATCACATATTTACATGTATCATACGAGTTTGTGGTCATGTTTTTCTGTTTGTTAATAACATGCCAACGGTAAATTTAATTTCCTAAACATCTAAAGCCAAAAAAATAGATAAAAAATATTAAAAAAATAAAAATAAATAAATGAGAACAAATAATAACAATAAAATGACCTAGTATTACTACTAATATTATTGTCATTGAAACAGCAGTGCTAAACATGACTGTATGCATACACTAAAAATGTCGTATTTATAATGTCCATTTCGTCCAGTTATCATAATATGTTAAAGTTTGATCATAATATGTTAAAGTTTGATGAAATATTAGATTTTATTTAAGATTTGAGTACAGGCTCCGCAAATTCCTTAAATTCGTTAATAAACCAGTGACCTTGTTAATGAATTGGCTTTATATTGCGTATAAGGTGTTGATCCGGAAGTGGAGGAAAATATAACAAGATCAGCAAGCACATTTTAAAAAATCGGTGACTGGACGAACTTGTATTTTTTATGCCACTTCTATATAACTAGCAAAAAAGAGAGAAATCGCACACACACACACACACAAACGCACGCACGCACGTACGCACACGCATACACACACTTTGGTGTCGGACACTGGGGACTAAACTGTATTTTTATATACGCGTATAACTTATTCTCAAAAATATTTTTTGTGCTGAAAAGTAAACAATGCACATTTTATTTACCTGAATACGTTTTCATGGTTGGTGCTGGAGTTGTAGGTCCTCCGCCTAATGTAACAGTTAAACGACAATGCCATAATATACAAGTATTAAACAACTATTGCATTGATAAAAGGCAGCTGTGTAACGTTTCCGGTGTCTTGAATATGCACGCACAATGAATGATGGTTCAAAACATTCCCGGAACTGTCCCGGGACACACACCGCCACCATAGCTATGAAGAACCTTATTGAGTAAGCATTTGTATTGTAGCATTGCAATACATATCAAGCAAAATACCTGGCCATGTCAGCTTGCTTATCAAATATTATATTCCAATATATATATCTCTATAACGTATACATATACACGTATATGAAAATATGAACTATGACTCGTATTGACAAGCATAAACAAATCCAAAAGCGAGGGTACAGCAATCAATCAACAAACAGTTTAGCCATGTTCTGATACAGTATAATATTCCTTTTACAAAAATATGCCACAAGAAAAAAATCTGCAATGGCATTGGCTGATATTCGCGTCTTTAACCATTGGTACCTGAGTTTCTAGGCAGTATAGGTGCAAATGTTGGTGGAATTCCTCCTGAAAAATATACAAACTGTTTAGTACTCTAAAGGGATGTATTATAAAAATAAAGAAAACATATTCTAAGACATAGAATAACCTGGACAATAAAATAAATATTAACCACATATAATGCAATATTTGAATACTAACATTAACGACACTCTTCCGAATGATGTTTTACTGATATTTCAAACAGAATAGCGTGTTTTACAATTATCGGGCTTATTTTCTTACTAAATTTACATTGTTATTAAAACGAGCTTACAATTCCACTTTCGTTTCAACCATGTCACATTTCACAATCATTTTACAAAATATAATTATATATGTTACACAGTCTTATTTAATATTATGTTATATTAAGTTGTATTTTATATTTTTCAGGTGATAACAATTCATTAGATTAAAGAAATATTAAGATGCCGCCATTTAGAAAATAACGCCAAACTTGTTTTCTGCCTAGTTCACTAGATGGTGTATATTCCCGAATATATTTCCGAATAATATGAGAATAATATGGGTCGCATAATAGTGTACTAACCAGAATGAGGTTGTGGTGGAGCAGGTGTGGGTATACCTGTATAAAATAGTGGGATAAATATGTCAGCAAATCAGTACCGAGAAACAATCTTATAGGGATAAGTTGTGATTATAAAACATTGAACAAGATAGTTTGTCAGCTGAAGACTACCGATAAATAAAATCATAAATAACAATAGTTAAAATGATATCATTTGAACACAAATGCACTCATTAATAAATATGTTTCTATATTTGTTTTGTATGTCATTATAAAAGAAGAACTTCAGTTACTGTAAAACGTCTTTGTTACTAGTACTTTTGATAGACTCTAATTGATAACTTCTTCTTTTAACATGTCAAATATTACATTTTATGACCAACATATTCAGAAATATGACATAGTGGGCATTGGGATGAATGAGACGCAAATACATATCTACTCACCAGCGTTAATGATTGTGATGAATGAGATGCAAATACATATCTACTCACCAGCGTTAATGATTGTGATGAATGAGATGCAAATACATATCTACTCACCAGCGTTAATGATTGTGATGGATGAGATGCAAATACATATCTACTCACCAGCGTTAATGATTGTGATGGATGAGATGCAAATACATATCTACTCACCAGCGTTAATGATTGTGATGGATGAGATGCAAATACATATCTACTCACCAGCGTTAATGATTGTGATAAATGAGATGCAAATACATATCTACTCACCAGCGTTAATGTGTGGAGCAGGTGGCGTTGGAGCAGCTGGGGCCGCAGTAGGTGCTCCCACACCTAGAATGGGAAGAAGCTTGACATTTAGTCTAAACGAAGAATAGTCATTCGAAAGTTTGCAAACATTTGCTTGACTTGTTTCGTGTTTGTGTTTAAGATGTCGCAGTGTTTGACTGGGACTATCTAGACTAACAGTATTTGTTATTGATTTCGACCCGCTGACGTCTATATTTAGTAAGCACTCCTATTAAGATATAGCAATAAACATCTCTGGTGGTTTGATTCTAAATTTACAACGTACGTACAAACAATATATTCAAATAAAACATTTTACGGAAATTAAAAACAAGAAGCTACATAAATTACTGACAGATTGCATTTTGAAGCCATTTACCAGTTAACAGTTTTAAAAAGCATGTCTCTCATGAATCTCTTATTTGCTTAGTAAGCATGTGCATTTAAAACAGTACTACAAACGGCAACATACAAAGCATTGTGAGCTTGAATAAGTCGCATTAACTGTGTTTTTTTCTCTACTTACCGCAAAGCAGGGGTTTGAAGCCTCTGTCCTGCGTTTTCAACAGCAAAGTTTGACTTGTTAATTGATGAAAAGCCTTGGCATCTTACAACCTTCTTCGAGCCAAAGAAATAAATTGAAAGCTTCGCCAAAGCAGACCTTACTTCCATATTCCTGCCCAAGCAAGCAATAGAAATTTTCGCGAATGCGTGTTTTACATCTAATAACGCTACTAAAGCATTGAGAGAAACATTTGCGAATGTATTTCTTACAACTTTGAACGTATTAGAGCACTGAGAGAAATATTCGGGAATGCATGTCTTTAAACTGTCTTTGTGTCCAAGCTTTACCTAGAAAATATCGTGAGTGCATATCTTATAACCATATATGTGCGCACACATTTAAGATAAATATTCGTGAATGCATGTCTAATGACCATAAAGCGTCAAAGAGAAATGCTCGCGAATGCATGGCTGACAACCATACTTATAAGAGCCCAAACATGAAAGAGAAGGCTTTCGGAATACATGCATGTCTAACCACCATGACCAAGCCCAGACATTGAAGATTAATCTTTATGAATACATGCATTTCTTACCACCAAAAACGAGACAAACATTAAAGAGAAATACATGAGTATTTAACCAAAGAATATGAGACATAGCCTTAAAGAATGCTTCGCGAATACATGTATGTCTTACCCTTAATGGTTTATTCTCTTACTGCTCTGGCTTCTGCAAAGTCATTGAGTACCTTCATTGTGGCTTTCTAGGCTATTGCTTTTTTTGTATTATATTTACACGAGCATATTTGTGTTTTACTTATATTGCCTATTGATGCTGCCTTGTTGGTTAGAGATTAGATCATGACGGGGATTTCTTTATTTACACTGTCCTGTTTTAATGGGATGACAGTAGGGTAAGTGTGAGGTTTGGTGCACCCTAGAACCGGTTTGAACCCCCAGTGGCCTACTTTGCCACTGACCGTTCCAAGGCGGTAGCCCTATTGTCAACCCTTTTTGTGTTTGCATTTATTATTACTTCTGCCTTCTTGTTTGTCTGTTTGCGTGTCTGTTTCTGTGTTTTGTGGTTTACTGTCCTCCTTGAATGCTACTTTCCCTGTCCGATCTTTTTATATTTCTTTTACCCCCATAAACCTGACTCCAACATTAAACATAATGCTTTCGCGAATGCCATATTCGTGCGCAAATAATTAAAGATATAACTTCTCGAATTCATGTTTTTCATCCATATATTACCACCAAACTATAAACTAGAAATGTTCTTACCCAAGCGTTGAAAAGAAGTCCTTGCGAATCATGTCATCCAATCATAAATACGCCCCCAATCATTGATAAGATAGCAAATTCATGTTTTCCAACTATATATACGCACCCAAGTGACAAAAAGAAATCTTTGCGAATTCGTATATTGAACCATATATACGCACCGAAGCACTGAAGACAAGTCTATACAAATGCATTTTGTCAAACCATATATACGCATCCAAGCACTGAAGAAATTTTTTCGCGAAATCATGTCGTTCAATCAGATATACATACTCAAGCATTAAGGAGACATATTCGCATTTGCATAAATGCATGTCTTCCAACAATATATTTGCATCCAAGCAAAAAAAAAAATATCTTCGCGAAATCATCCAATCAGATATACATATCCAAGCATTAAGGAGAAATATTCGCAAATGCATAAATGCATGTCTGCCAACCATATGTATGCATCCAAGCAATGAAAATATATCTTCGCGAAATCATCCAATCAGATATACATACCCAAGCATTAAGGAGACATATTCGCAATTGCATAAATGCATGTCTTCCAACAATATATATGCATCCAAGCAATGAAAATATATCTTCACGAAATCATCCAATCAGATATACATACCCAAGCATTAAGGAGAAATATTCGCAAATGCATAAATGCATGTCTGCCAACCATATGTATGCATCCAAGCAATGAAAATATATCTTCGCGAAATCATCCAATCAGATATACATACCCAAGCATTAAGGAGACATATTTGCAATTGCATAAATGCATGTCTTCCAACAATATATATGCATCCAAGCAATGAAAATATATCTTCGCGAAATCATCCAATCAGATATACATACCCACGCATTAAGGAGAAATATTCGCAAATGCATAAATGCATGTCTGCCAACCATATATAAGCATCCAAATGAAAATATATCTTCGCGAAAACGTCCAATCAGATATACGCACGCAAGCATTGAAGAGAAATCTTCGCGAATGCATGTCTTCCAACCATATATACGTGCTCAAGCATTAAAAAACATATACTCAAGTATCCGCAAATGTATATTGCCTGGCATAGGGTAGCACTGAAAGCTTATCTGTGGTATTTATTTCCTTATGTAGAAATGTTGCTAAATATGTTGTTAAAGCCTACCTTAAAAGAGGAGATACTTTTCACATTGTTGGAGTGATAAAAAGTTGAAGAGATATGTTATTCATTTTCTTTTAAGCTTACCAACTGTGAATATTAGCAGTGAAATAAACGTGAAATAAATGTTATATGTCATAAATGTCATAATGGATATGTTTTATTTGCTCACAATATGATACCGGAAATACTTTTGTTTTTAAAGTAAAGAATAACTTCTTTAGAAATTAACAGTTTATCAATAGCTTGGAAATAGTCACAGAAAAATGAGTAGTAACTTTAGGGAAACATGTTAATACTTTTGGGAATTGTAGTAATTTACAGATATCGGTTTGCTTTAAAAAAAACAGTTGGTTTTATTGTTCATAAAATTTGTTTGGATTATTCAAACAAACGATCATCTATACCGGGAGAAGCCTTAAACTCTCATGGGTATGCTCTTTATAATTCTAAAACTATGTCTACACAATGTATACATGCTAAAAACCGTAACCAAAGCTGAAGCAATGACAAATATAGTACAAGCACACATAGTACATGATGGGACTGACAAGGATTTGGGTGTTTTTATCTCAAATACTGTGGATATTTCCTTCAATTTCATAAATGCTTTTTCTTTTTCCCACTTCGAGTTTTAACCACTGAATATCAATTTTTTAAAATATTCTGGCATCCACTCCACGTAATTATAATTAGATTAAATGGAATGTAATGACACATCCAAACAATCTTCATTATTGACAGTTCTGAAAACTTGGACAAATTTGTAATAATAATCAAAATCGGATAATAAAGAAGATATTACCATTAGCAGCTGTTCTAAAACGGATATGGGGTGTCGCCATTTTTAGTAATATGACGTCTTTGTTCTAAATTACCATATATGGCGTATTGTTAAAAATGTCATTTAACGCAAAAATACTTTGCAAATGTAAATAAATGTAAAATATTTTACTGTCATATAATGCATTATAACACTTTAATTTACTTATTTTGCATACCTTAAGTTAATTAACATATTTATACATGTTGCATATATGGTACTTTAGAACTGTGATGCCATAGTTCTCGAAATGGCGGCTTCCAAAAGAACCTGCAAATGAGAATATCGTCTTTGTTTATCATCCGAGTTTTAACTATTTCACCATTGATGAAGTTTCTCAGAAATCTCAATAGTAACGATTGTTTGGCTGTATGCCTACATTCCCTTTAATATATCTTACAAGAAAGCGCAGACTTGATAAACATAAAGTATACTTTATACGCCTCATGCAATGCTTACTACCCTAAATGCAATTGTCCAGATTTGATTGTATCAGTAAAGCTCATATTCGACATGTATACGTAATTCAATAGACATTAGGTACTGTACTAACACATGCAATCAATGCACGCACACTTATCATGGGATCTGTTTTTAATCGCTGTATCGACAGCAAGATAACACATGTTAAAAACCTAATAAATTAACAATATTCCTACATCTATGTTAATTACTGAAAAAGACGACAGTCTTACATCGTTAAATTGAGATCGAAAAGTATTTCACTTGGCCTAACATAATAAAGTCTAGTCAACACCTTCCACAGACAGATGCCACCAAAACCTCACCAACTATATCGCAATAAGGAACATATATACACACTATTATTTTAAAGGGATATACGGCAATCTTGATATTTGTCCCATTTTTTTATTATTTATTCATTCTTTTTTTTTGGTACATAAATTGCAATTTGCATATTTGGAAATCATTATTAATAATTAGTTGAATACATTCAAGCAAGTTGTTTTTAAATATAACTTATTGTTGAATATATTCCACGAAATACAAATTTAAAAATTTGGTAAAAAAAAAGAAGAAAATATGAAAACTCCAAAGTTTGTTACCTTCTATTTAATAATGAAAGTCAGTAATGTCAAAATTATATTAGACGTAATGTTTGATAAATATTTCAGTATTGTCGCGTGTTCCTTTAATCCTAAAAACTACATATAGGGATTTCTTTGCCACTAATTAGTATCCTCAGATACGGAAAGAGAGGCCATACGACAGTATGTCTCTGATAGAATGTTTTTTTATTGTCAGGTCCTTGAAAATTGATGAACGAAACGAACAATAAACAACATAATTACCAGTATGTTTTACTTACTGACAACTAGGTCGGGTATGAATGTCAACATAGAAATAAATGAAATTGTTGACAACATCCGGCTTAAGAATTAAATTATGTGTATATCAGATCCAATTTGTTGTCGAAAACATGATTTTATTACTACTTACACACTCCACAAGTTTTCTTGCAGTTATCTGCTACCCATAGTGTATAGTCCGGGTTGGTGCACGTGTCATGGTCATATGATTTACAGTTTGGTATTTTGTCTACACACACTGGTGGCGGTGTTGGAAGTCCTGGAAATGAACAGATGTTAATATAAGAAATTGGTGGTAACAGAACTAATAGAGTTTAAAGTAAAGGTAGGCACACAGACTGTTATGCTAGTAGAGAAAGAAGGAAAAAGAGAAGATATAGTGTTATAGTATATGCACAGAATCTATTTACACACTCGTTTTTCAAGATGTTTATGTTGTTCTACCTTTTTACTGTTCCATGCGTAAATTTAACTCAGCGATTGGGTCAGATATACATTGATCTTCGTTTCTGCAACAGTGGTTTATCTAAATATGCCTTACTGACGACTAAATTCTTTATATATTATCGAAATTCACAGATTCAGTGAGTGATTGATAGTTTTTATTTTTGCTCGACCTATGGCACTAGGCCTTTTGGCGAGCTGTTCAGTAGGTGGTTAATAGATTTTGGAAGGGGAAATTATGGGGGAGTAATTGTTTCAACAATGGCAAGAACCAGGAAGACAACTGTGTCAGTTGTGTAGGGTTGGCCGTGAATTCAGGAGGCGATTAGATAAAAAATAATATAGTATATTAACTGCCCTTAGATGTTTATATTAAGCTCTGGTTGGTCTATTTATTATTTTTAATTTATATTAAGGATACAATATATTTCAACGCCAGCGCGTCACCATTTCTTTTTTTTTAAAAAATATTCTATCCTAATATTTACATATATACATACTCCATGTTTTATCTGCCTCGTGCCCCCTTCCAGAAGGAATGGACATTATTAGATGTAAGCATATATTTTTAAAACATGATAAAATAACCCAGTGTTGTTTGTAGGACATCACTCCAGATCTCTCAATATATAACTAGGCCAAAAGCGGCATGCGCTATGAGAGTAAGCACGTCAAATGGAGTGTGTCCCTCCACCAAAGCCGCGTGGAGGCCACACTGGGGAGGGCACGAGGTAGAAGTATACATAGGATTTACATGTTAATATTATTTCCCCCCTATCCCGATGTGTGCGTCAGACAAGACTAAAAAATAGCTTCTTCCCAGCTGTCGATGTGAAACCAATCTGTTAAGCATATATACAAATAAATCGGACAGCCAGGAATTTCTATTATCTTATCATAAAAAACGGATAATTATTAAAATCACACAGCGGGGCCGGTGGGGACATAAAATATATTGTTACTATATAGACAGGAAAGTCGAGCAGCTGTCGTTAATCAAGCATGGGTTCGTAAGAAACGATTTACCATACTAAAATCCAACATAAGATAATATGATTAAAACCTGTTACATTGTAAATAGGGCAGGACGGACGTTAGTCCATTACAAAATGCCGATGTTTAAAGTTATTTAAAAGATATAGTATCCCGTGGATGCAGTGGGACTGATTAGTCTCAAGTATCCATTAGGAACAGATTAACGGCCGATGCTCGTCTTCACAGAAGAAAAAAATACGTTAAAAATGAGGTCTATTCCAATTGGAGGTAGTAAACTGTCTGTATTTTCAATACAGAGTTTATACCCACTGATGAGTCTAAGTTGGTCCCCATCAGTGATAGATTATGAATTAAATATGGACAGAATATATATCAGTCCAAATTCTAAAACATATAGTAGTGGGAAGGGTAAAGAGAAAAGTAAGTTAAATTTGATTGATGATTATTGTTATGATGATGATTATACTGTATAATACTAACAGGTTGGGACTAACAGGAATATATAGATAAGGGATCATATGTCTCATGAATATGTATTGCTGTTATACACATTATCTATATATATTGTATATCCAGCTAAGATACAAAAAGTTATATCTTCTTTTGGAAGTGTGAATCCTTAATGAAGTCACTAAGCGCACTAAAGACTGGTAGTCTATACCGTTTTTCAGGGTCAAGAATATTTGGGAGGTTAAACGGAATAGATAGTTGTTGAAGTTTAAATTTCAAGTTATTTCGCGTTACATCTAGCTGATCACAATCGAGGAGGAAGTGTCCAGTGGTGAATGGGACAGAGCAAGAGGGGCTATCTTTATGCAGATCTTTTATTATATGACTTCCCATACTTGCTGGTAGTAGATTGTATCCCATTCTCAATCTAGTGATATCTTTATTTATTAATTTATTGGTTGAAAAAAGATCATGATTTCTAAAATTATTGCTGAGCCTTGTAATAGTATTATATTTATTTGTTTGCTCTATTAAATAATGATTTAATTTCACGTTGATTGTTTTATGAATGATGGAGTATATTTCTGAAGGGGCTAATGGGACAGGTTGATTAATTAATATATTATTTAAGCCTGCCTTACAAGCAAGATCTGCTTTTTCATTTCCACGTATTTGGACATGGGCCGGACACCACTCGAATGTAACTGAGAGGTTTGAGAGGTAGCAATCATTAATCTGAATTAAAATATCTGAAATTAGGTCCGGCCTTGATTTGCTTGTTCTATCCCTTATTGCTGTTAAACTAGATAGGGAGTCCGAAAATATAACTGAGTATGGAGGTTTGTTTTTGTAGATCCATTTGAGAGAATTTTTTATCGCGATCAGCTCAGCAGTAAATATTGATAAGCTATCTGTAATTCTTTTTATTTTTGTGATATTCAAAGTTGGAATGACAAAAGCAGATGCTACTCTACCGGTATTTGGGTCTTTTGATCCATCTGTATAAATGTTAATATGAGAAATATATTTATTATCTATATGTTCGTTGAAGGCCAACTTAATATCTTGTTGGTTGTCTTGTTTACTAATCATATTTGAAAGGTTTATGTCCACTATTGGAGTAAGTAAAGTCCATGGGGGGGGGGGGGGGGGGGGGGGGGGGGCTATCTTTTTACTAGAGTCTAGAATGTTTATATCATTTAATTTTTATTCTTCAACAAGATTAAATGTGACTTAGCCAAAGGGTTTGGGCCTATCTTTAAATTTATTTTTACAATAAGTAGGTTTTATAATGTCTTTGACAGGATTAGTTAATTTATTAGTCTGGTATCTAGACCAGTATCTCAGCATCTGCTCTTCTCTATGTAAATGGAGGGGGAGAACTCCTGCCTCGTGTTCTAAAATATGTTTTGGGGTAGATTTAAGTGCGCCTAGTGCTATCCTTAAAGCTTTGTTTTGAATTATATCGAGTTGCTGTAATAACAATGAAGAAGCACATGAATAAACGTGAGAACCATAATCTATTTTTGGTCTAATAAGGGTTTTACATAATATAATTAGAGATTTGATCCAAAGTCCGTTCCTTTTAACATTCTTAATAAATTAAAATCTTTCTCACATTTAGCTATTAAATTGTGTATATGTGTTGTAAAGTTTAATCTTCTATCAAGAATAATGCCTAAAAATGTGACTGTTTTACTAAATATAATTTTAGTGTCACCTAGAAAAAGGTCGATAGATTCACGGTTGGTATTGCCAAAAATAATTCCCACTGTCTTATTAGGTGATAATTTAAAGCCCGATTTGTTTGCCCATTCCCATATTAAATTTAGGCCCTTTTGAGCTTTAGTTTGTGGTTTATTTAAATTTTTCCCCGTTACCCATGTGCTGCTATCATCGGCAAATTGGCTAACAACCATGCCAGTGTCTTTAACGATATCTGGCAGGTCGTTAATGAGAATAATAAAAAGAAGGGGGATATTATGGAACCTTGGGGAGTTCCTCTCTCTTATGATTCTTGGAAGGTCTGCACAAATATACTGTATGTTTACTAATTGGTCACTTGACAATTACGTATGCATCGCTTACTGTTTTCTGATTGGCCCGTGACAATCGTTCGATATACTATTGGCCAATCAGACAACAGTAAGCGCATTACAGTTGTCTGATTGGCCTGTGACAATCGTTCGATATAATACAGGCCAATCAGACAACAGTTAGCGATGCGCTACGTAATTATCCTTCAAAGTTTAACATGGAAAAAACACTTACCCGTGCAATATCCGCAATGGTTTGGACAGTTGTCTTTCGACCACGCTTTAAACCCATCCGAGCAAGCATTAGGTCCATACTGACGACAGTCGACTTTGTCCACACAATCTAAGACAATAAATAAGTTATGTCGACTATATTCAGTTCAATTCTTTAAATGTTCTATATTTAATTCAATTCAACTATTTCATTCTTTACTTCCTCCACGCAAGAAGGTCGTTATGTTTCCATTAACCCGCCCACACGTATTTTAAACCCCCGCCCCTTCATATTTGCATTAATATTTTTTTAACTTATATATAATTTTTAAGATAGAACAATAACAAACGTGTCATATGTCAAGTTTTATCTGAGCTTTGACATATAATATTGTTGTTTGATGGATACTCATATAACTGTGAACGTCTGGAAACTAAAACAACAACAATAATAAAGAGATTAATCTACCCACCAACTATTGTTCTGGCCGTTCGTGGAAACACACCTGTTTTTATTATTATAATTATTGTTTGCATTTTGAATGAAATAATGTGAACTATAATCAACAATAAATAAGTTGTTTTGACGGTACACAGCAATATTTACTGCATTCGGTTATACGTTAAAAGTATACCCTTTCTGTACTTTGCCAGACCCGTGTGGTTCCAGAGGGCCCCGTTTGGTTCCGGGGCAAATAATAGGGCCACTGCAGATCCCGTTGGAGGGGTAGGCAGAGGGTTAGAACCCCCACCCCACCCCCACCCAATTTTATTTTCATTTGATCATTTTTTGTTCATGCTCATTAAAGGTATTCATCAAGACCTCTGGACTGTTTCAGGTGCCATCTCGCTCAAATCACTAGAGCAGTGGCAGAAAAACAAGAAACGTGGATCCAGCGTAAATGGAGTGTCTACAATATAATTTGCAGCAACTCTGCAGTTCTGCAGGTGAGACGGTTCTAAGCCCATTCTCCATATTTTATCTCGATGTAGATGGAGGATGAGCCTGGCATGTTCATTCCTGTTAGGCGCCATATAACCTTTCATGTGTTGGTGCGCCTTAAAACCCTAATTCAGTTCAATTCATACCTGTTGTCACTATTTATGAATTCACGAGAGTACTACTTTTAACTACACATTGTTATTATTTCGTTCTGATAACTGCATTGACAAACTACCATTAAAGACATGTTCAAGTCTTATATTGATACAAGTAAACGAAATATGGTACCTACTTGCTGGTAGAATCGTGGTTGTAATAGAATCAAGCGCCAACAGCTGTGCCTCTGAAACAGTGAACCAGGGCTAGTTATTATTAGGTGATGATAGAATATGATGCGATCAAAATTGGAAATACTCTGTATTTCAACCTGAGCAGTATTTCGGACGAGACTGAAAGCCGAGATCCCCAAATGCAATCAAATGCAAAATTATCTCCGCACTTAAATGAGCTCATACCTTGTTTCCCACTTATCAATATATTGTAGTGGAAGGATTATATAAGACTTTAGATCTGTTATCAGGTTATTTCAATGCTTTTACGGAAAAGTGAATTATTTAAAAATATGTAAACAGCTTAAATGTTCCACTTAAGTTACTTATGAATACGGCCCCTGGTTGAACAGTGATTGTCTGTATAACTTATTTCTCATATATTCAGACAGTGAAATAGCTATTTGACCTAATAGTATATGTTTTAAAGCAACAATCGTCAATGTAATGATTTATACTTACGGGAGCAGGCTCGGCAAAAATATCGGCAGTTTTCATTAGCCCATGCCGTATAGTCCGGATTCGAGCACGTGGCTTTTCCGTACGACTCGCAGTTGGGAAGTTTATTTTCACATGCCGGCGCAGGAGTTGTTGGTCCTAAAATATCAAAATCATACACTTTGCGTTTGTTCTGTTGTATAAATATATAATCCAATATGTCAGTATGTTATCAATATGTTACTCAATGTGACCACTATGTTAAGCATATCCTACCAATGTGTTATCAATATGTTCGCACTATGTTACCAATGTTCTATTAATATATATTGGTTAATGTTTCAAAAATGTTATCAATATTTTAACCATGTGAAACCTGTCAGTACACCAATATACTACCGGTATGCTACCAAAATGTTCAATTGAATTATTGACAAATGTGGAGAGAATGAGCTAATGTGGAGTTCAAGGGTCGCTGTGGAGATAATGCGCCAATGTAGAGTTAATGGCTCGTTGAGGAGATTATGTACCAATGTTGAGATAATGGGTCGCTGTGGAGATAATGTGCCAATGTGGAGTTAATGGGTCGCTGTGAAGATTATGTGCCAGTGTGGAGTTAATGTGTTTACTGTGGAGATTATGTGTCAATGTGGAGATAATGGGTCGCTGTTGATATTATGTGCCTATGTGGAACTAATGGGTCGCTGTGGAGATTATGTACAATGTGGAGTTAATGGGCCACTTAGGAGATTATGTACCAATGTGAGATACATGGGTCGCTGCGGGGATTATGTGCCAATGTGTAACTAATAGGTCTCTATGGAGATTATGTTACACTGTGGAGATAATGAGCCGCTGTAGAGATTATGTGTCAATGTGGAGTTAATGGTTCGCTTTGGAGAGTATGTACTAATATGCAGTTAATGTGTTGCTGTGGAAGTTAATGGGTCGCTGAGGTGATTATGTACCTATGTGGATATAATTGGTTGCTGTGGAGATTATGTACCAATGTTGAGTTAATGTGTTGCTGCTGAGATTATGTGCTAATGTGAAGTTAATGTTGCTGCGGATATGTTGTGCTAGTGTGAAGTTAATGTGTTTCTGTGGAGATTATGTGCTAATGTGGAGTTATGTGTTCCTGCGGAGATTATGTGCTAATGTGGATATAATGGGTTGCTGTGGAGATTATGTACCAATGTGGAGTTAATTTGTTGCTGCGGAGATTATGTGCTAATGTGAAGTTAATGTTGCTGCGGATATGTTGTGCTAGTGTGGAGTTAATGTGTTGCTGTGGAGATTATGTGCTAATGTGAAGTTAATGTGTTGCTCTGGAGATTATGTGCTAATATAAAGTGAATGTGTTGCTTTGGAGATTATGCGCTAATGTGGAGTTAATGTGTTGCTGTGGAGATTATGTGCTAATGTGAAGTTAATGTGTTGCTGTGGAGATTATGTGCTAATATAAAGTTAATGTGTTGCTGTGGAGATTATGCGCTAATGTGGAGTTAATGTGTTGCTGCGGAGAGTATGTGCTAGTTTGGAGTTAATGTGTTGCTGCTGCGGTTATGTGCTAATGTGGGTTCATTTTTTTAATTCAAAAAGCCATATTTCCGATACATAAAAGTACATAAAGCTATCAACAATAATTTACTTTATGCAAAACTGAATATACATATGTATATGAACAATAAATGGGTACGTAAAATAAATACGAAAAAGGTGATTATACGAGCTTCTTGTGTTGGATTAGGGTTAATCAATTATTCAGGCAGCATTTGATATTTGTCTTCAATCTTGTTTGTACCCTTAATGGTTTGTTCTCTTGTTACTCTGGTTTCTGCCAAGTCATTGCGTGCTTGCTTTGTAGCTTTCTATGCTTTTTTAAATGCATATATACATGGTCATGTATGTGTTATACTTAAATAGCCCATTAATGCGAGCTTGATTGTTAGTTTTAGTTTAAACTTATTTATTTTACATCGATTGTAACGAAACTCTATGAACTTATTTAAATCACTCTCGATGTCTTCTGGGTAGAACCAGTACTAAGCAATGCATGTCTTTCTTAGGGACACAACGCATATGGAAATGACAGGAATCGAACCCACGACTTTTGGTCCATGGGTCCACGCTCTACCACTAGACCACAGCGCTCCACAATTGTTAAAGAATATAACCTGGTGGGAATATCTGTATTTCCACTGTCCCGTTTTATGGGGATGATAATAGGATAACAGTGAGGTTTGGTGTCCAGTAGAACCGGGTTTAAACCCCCAGGGACCCTTTTTGTCACTGACCTTTCCAAGGCAGTACTGGCTTTGCGGCTTTTTAAACTTTTGTTTTTATACTCATGCATACACACATAATCATGTAGTATGATCATGTATGTGTTATACTTATATTGCCCATTAATATTGCCTTGTGTGTTAGAGAATATAACCTGGCGGTGATATATTCATTTACCCTGTCCCGTTTTATTATGATGACTATAGGATAAGAGTGAGATTTAACCTGGTTTAACAACACCCCAACACCCACAACCAGCGGACTTCTTTGCCACTGACTGTTCCAAGACTGTTCCAAGACGGTATCCCTATTGTTGACCCTTTTATGTCTGTGATGTCATATCTTGCCTTTTATTCACCTTTCCGATTCATTTTTGTTTATTTGCCTGCTTTTGGTTGACTGGTTTTTGAATGCTTCACTTCCTGTTCGACTTTTATGTCTATTTTTAAGACGTAATAATTTTTTAAATTAATATATCCATATAACAATTACGTAAGAAATGAGATTCTTTGTTATTTCGTGATTTGTTGCATTTTTTATCTTCCAGTTTCAATCATTAGGCTATGTGAACTGAGTCTTAATTTTGCCAAAAGTAACATTTTTCGTTTTAAAATATCCAATGTAGTATATTTAACTATACCAAATGCTTCTTATATATCACTGAATATATGCAGTTTGGTATGATCAGATGTCTGTAATTTACTTTACGCTTAACACAAGTTCTTTAAATATAATTATCATCATTATTATCATTAACCTAGCAGGTTATCGTTTGGAAACTAATACCTCTATTTACTACTTATACAACAGTCATCTCTCTTGGAAACTAATGCTTCCATTTTATATTTACCTATACAATAGCCGCATCAGTCTATGGGAACAGCGTAGCCACAAGTTTAATCTCTAGAAAACAAATGCTTCTATTTAGAACTTACCTATACAATAGCCACATCTATGGGAACAGAAATCTTTAGCCCACTGGTCGTATGGAGCTTTGCAGTTTTCGTCTGGGAAGTTGTAACAGTTTTCTAACTTGTCCTTGCAATCTGAAAGTAAGTTGACATTTCTCAAAACACTTGCTAACATGTCAATTCAAAACTACAAAAACAATAGCGAGCGAGATATTTTGTATTATCATTAAACTATAAGTTATTATCCCCGATACGTCGTTTTTGTACCACCTGATATGACATATGATGTGCAATCCATATCTTCTGTGCGGGATGATAACCCGGAAGTAAGTGACGTCAATAACCATTACTTAGCCAACGTCAGCAGGCCGTTTTTAACATCAGTTTAAATTTCATTCCCGTTAAAATGGATTCAGGGGAAAAGAAGTTTGAATCTCTGGCCACTTTTGTCGAGTTGACGGCAAACAATTGTGTCAACAAAGCGCTCGATTAAGGTATTTGTTGCTTGATTACTTTCTTAATATTTAATAAATTTTGTTCAACTGAAGTGCACGTCCGTCTACAGAAAGAGCTCTTTCGTCTGTCTCAACTGGTATTTCAATTCATCCAGTACTTCGTAAGATTCTTGGTCATGATCACTTCCATACTATCTTGTTAAACTTGTTAAATAGTTTATCAAAAGAGGTTCTCACCCTATTACTTTGCAACGTACTGCGAGCTTCGTGGTGGACCCTTTTACAGTTCGCCACTATGCTTTCCTCTTTAATTGTACGATGACCGGACAGGCTGTGGACCCTATGATGACGCCTACCTAAAGCCCATTCGGAAGGTGGCGTTTGATGTTTGTCCACGATATTTCTTGTCGTGCCCTTAATGGTTTATTTTCTTGTTGCTCTGGCTTCTGCCAAGTCATTGAGTACCTTCATTGTGGCTTTCTATGCTATTGTTTTTTTGGATTATATTTATTCGAGCATATTTGTGTTTTACTTATATTGCCTATTGATGCTGCCTTGTTGGTTAGAGATTAGATCATGGCGGGGATTTCTTTATTTACACTGTCTTGTTTTAATAGGATGACAGTAGGGTAAGTGTGAGGTTTGGTGCACCCTAGAACAGGTTTAAACCCCAGTGGCCTAATTTGTCACTGACCGTTCCAAGGCGGTTGCCCTATTGTCAACCCTTTTGTGTTTGCGATGTTGTTTGCATTTATATTACTTTTGCCTTCTTGTTTGTCTGTTTGCGTGTTTGATTCTGTGTTTTGTGGTTGACTGTCCTCCTTGAATGCTACTTTCCCTGTCCGATCTTTTTATATTCTATATTTAGTGAATTAATAAGCGATGTATTACTTCACTGATATATAACTCTTCACTTTTAATAATCACACCAGATAGATCTATAAATATATCAAAACAATAATTTTTGGTGTGTTTAGTTTAATGATAAATAAATTACAACTCTCCTTTTTCCATATCACACCTGATATCATCCGGAGAATTCAATATCAATACCGAGGTCTGTAGAATTTCGGGATGATATCAGGTGTGGTATGGAAAAAGCTACGGACCTCGGTGTTGATATTGAATTCTCGGGATGATATCAGGTGTGATATGGAAAAAGGAGAGTGATAATTTATACTTATCACCCGCTGGTGACGCAGGGGTAATCACTAGACTATAGCTTTAGCTCCCGACATATACTACCGTGGGTGTTGCGTTATATTAGAGGGTAGTAGTGCGGCAGGTCATAGTTTAAGTCCCCGGCCGGGTCTTACCAAATGCATGTCAGTAAAATGTGACTTGATGGGGTATCGTGTTACGCGTCTACAGCTTGGTATTTCAGTGTGGCAGCACTATAAAGTTGAGCATTGAGCTCTCTGCTTCAAGTAGGCACCATCGTCATATGACTTAAAGGTTATTAAAAAGCGACTTTAACACCCCACCCCACTCAACACACACACATACTGGACATAAGAGAAGACAGGGCATGGGTGTTAAAATGTAAACGTGTTTAAAATTATCTTACCTGTTTGAAATCAATGTTAAAAATTATAAATATTAAATTTGGTGCAACTTCAAATAAAGTATGGCAAGTCAATAAAATAATCCAGTGTAATTAACAAGCAAGAAAGTCCCAAACAAACAGACACGGGGATGTTCAGAACACCTTTAAAAACACGCCCAGCTACAACATTCATGGATCATTCGCATGAGAAAGTCGTAAACGCCGAAGTCTGCGAGTAACACTTTAACCATTCGCATCCATGAATATGTTTCAGCCAGCAGCATCGTAACCCCACCCAGCAAAAAAAAAGTAGCAGTATCGGTTTTATTGAGTCTGTTAATGAGAGGTAAAATAGTATGCGACAAGTAGCACGACTCTTGTCCGGATAGCACGCACGCACCACTCCGGGGAAGACCGAGGAAGACTTCCCAACCAGTAGTAACGGATGCCACCACACCGAAGAAGACGTCACAGCCAGCAGCATTTATTTAGATAATAACGAGTTCATCTTTCGATCTAAACCTTATGTTACGCGTGTATAATTATTGTGTATTGCTTGTTTATTTAAAAGAAAATATATTTAAACCAGTAAGTAAAAATTGTCCACCTGGCATATTCATTCCTGTTAGGCGCCATATAACCTTTCCTGTGTTGGTGCGCCTTAAAACCCCAATTTAATCAATCAATAAAAAATTGTCCAACCCGTAGTATCGTAAATCCACCAGACCGAGGAAAATGTCCTAAACCAACAGCATCGTAACCCTTAATACCGAGGAAGATATCCCGAATTCCCGACCAGTAGCATCGTAACCCACCACACCGAGGAAGACTTCCCGACCAGTAGCATCGTAACCCACCACTCCAAGGACGATTGCCCAGCCAGTAGCATCATAACACACCACACCGAGGAAGACTTCCCAACCAGTAGCATCGTAACTCATCACACTGAGGAAATATTCCCAACCAGTAGCATCGTAACTTGCCACAAAGAGGTAGATTTCCCAACATGTACATGTTGCATCGTAACACACCAGACCGAGGAATAATTCCCAACCTGTAACATTGTAACACACCACACCGAGGAAGTCTTCCAAGCCAGTAGTATCGTAAGACGCCACAACGAGAAAGATTTCCCAGCGAGTGTTATCGTTACGCACTGAACCTAGAGGAATTTCTCCATTATTCGCATCGTAAATCACATATCTTCTGTCCTTAGGCGAGACAGTTTCATCAGTCTAATTCGCCAGATTGGGACGTAAACCGGCGGTCTCGGGTATCAGAATCTATCCTTGTATTAGGGTCTAGCCTCTGAGCACGTCAGTTAACCAAAATAATATTCGATAGTAAGAGTAGGGCACTTGTCAATGGTCTCTACTATGCATTATTCCAATCTCTCTGGGGCGACTCGAACACTATAAGATTATGTGTAACAATTTATTTCCCTTATTTGTTTCAACCACTAGTCACTGCCACACGATCTCTTATCGCATGACCCAAAATGAGATTGTAAAAAAGACGTAACACTTGCAGTTGAGAATCGAGATATACCATTATTATATCGTTCGACGCCCGATAGGCTATTACTCGATTCTCCCAAATGCCAACGTATTTATGTGTACATTTTAACAAGTCGTTGGAATCTGGTACTTTTGCATGCGGGATTCCATAATCTACTTATATTATCGAATATATTAATTTCATTATTGTATTGTAGAAACATGAATTCGCCAGATGGGGACGTAAACCAGCGATCGTGATCTATCCTTGTAACAGGGTCTAGCCTGTGAACACGTTAAATAACCAAAACAATATTCGATAGTAAGAGTAGGGCACTGGTCAATGATCGCTACTATCAACAATCACAAAACAATGTGTATTCTTAAATATTGTTGAAATTATCAGGAGTCGAAGATCATTACTTGTTCTACATTTTCTGAAAATTCTTCTTTTTTTCGTAATATATACATTTTTCGTGACCGTTTTGAAAGTTGATACCTGCATTTTACTCTTTCAGAGGCTATTCAAAATGGCGACGACACAGAAAAACACCAGCTTAGAGTCAGTCACCAGCGTGTCATATACCCCATTTCTTCCTGGACAATTTAAAATATCATAATGCCACACAGGTTCACACTGTCACAGAATCTAAATTGTGAATTGAATTGAACGGTTGTACCCAAAGGATGTGCTAAAAATAGCTCACACACGGTGTGTATTCAAAGGTCAAGTTATGCTGATGCATAAACACATAGATAGATCGATGGATTATTTGTATTTGTCTGTGTTGGCGGGCAATTAAATAGCTATTTGCCTTTATCGAAACAGTATTTCGTATATAATTCCAAGTTTTACATGATTGACTTGAGTGAGTGCGTAATTTACAAACTACAAACAAATAGATCTTTGTCGGAGAATTAAATTTGGAAAGTCAAACATACCAAGCAAATATGTCATGGCATTGATTGTCTGTAGCCCATGTAGGGATTTGTGTAAATAAATATACGTTTAATTACTGTAGGACGTTTAACGTTCAAACATATGAAATAGTGGTTGTTCATACATGTATATATTAACTTAATTTTGATAATTTTTAGAACACATGAGTGACGAATAATTGAAGAAAATATAAGCCTTGAACATACTTTTTGTTCATGAATGCCACCTGTGACTGTGTCTGTGACTTACATTGTTGACAGTAAATCACCACATTCAATTCCAGTTGTGTTTATAGTAAAATATTATGGAAAGCTCGCATTGATAGCATTGAGAAAGTTGAACATAGTTATTAATATTTAAAACAAATGGAACACTATGTTATTTTTTTCAGGTCTGCTTAGAGGCAGTGTGCAGTGTTTACCACAACCAGACTGTTTTTCACCAAGTCATGTTTCCCAGTCTCACAGTATAACTACATCAAGAGCCTTGTATAAACCAGTATGAAGGTAAGCTCAGCTTCAAACAAATTATGAATTTATCAATGTTTATTCTTTGTAAAATATGTGGTGCTGTGCACCTGCACTTAGACTCAGACATTTTATACTAAAAATAAAAATGAATGAATGGTGTTTTACAGCACATCAACACATAAATAGGTCATATTGTGCGTAGACGGATGTAAAATTATAGCACGGTGGACGATAGCAATCTGGAGCTTCCGGGTTCAAGTCACACATGCGCCACTGAGTTTCGTCTGTGTTTTCGGGCAATGCACCTTCCCTCAGCCTTGTTTGTTCCTCACCCTCGTTTGTTGGATTGGGATTGAAACTGGGTTTTCTATCCTCCGGGCACGATAAAGAACCATAGAAATATATCCGTTAGTAAGAGTAAGGCAGGTTCTCGAATTCCTATGTGTCCTTCCCCTCACTCTGGGGCGGCTCTAAATAAGGTATAACGGTAGTGTGTTGATAAGCCAAAAACGACTAGTGTTAATTTATCGTACGTATAAAAAATGTTTTATAATCACTATTCATCTATTCTACACATTTCAATTCTACAACTTGTTAACTATTTAAGTTGAATCGAAATCTGGTTACGGTAAACAAAATATGTATCATTTTTCAATTTTCCTATGTGCCCTTCCTTTATCTCAAGTGCGGCTCTAAATGACAAATAATGTGTTGTTGAACCAGCTTACGCCAGAGATTTTTTTGATTTTTTTCCCAGTTCTTAGACTCTCCGACACAATTTTATGCAAAAAAAATGAATAACAAAAAATAAAAAATTCAACAAGTGTTTTTCTTTAACACGAAAATCTGGTAAGAAAAGTAACTGGCGATACCCGTATTTTGGTCAAGTATTTCAAACCACCAGAGATCATGTTTAAAAATTAAAGTAAAATTAGAAGATCCTGTTATAGTTTATTTCTGGTCATGTTCCCGCCATGTTCTGTTCAATTTATATTCTTATAAAAAGAAGTTCTGTAGTCACGTTTTATTCATCTATTTCAACTTGTTACCTATTTAAGTTGAAACAAAAATATGTATGGTTAAACAGAATCTGTATCATATTTATTTTCAGGTTCCCTGATGTCCTGAGACGCTGGGAGTTACCTGTAAAATGTTACGGAAGTCACAATATATGGGATGATTTTATTAAAACATGTGTTTTGTCACATATATAATAACTTTTTACAACATTAGCAACCGAATCAGAAATACTTAAACGAACAAGAATAAAATAACACGATAATTCTTTTTTATGAATCATGAATCAGCAATTATACCTCATACGGACAGTACTAGCATCAACTTCAAGAAAAATATATCTAATAACATTTGTGACTTGAGGGAATAAGTTTATTTGGATCCACTTATTCCGAAATTCCCAGGATCACCAGTTCAGCATAATATCATATCAACATGCATGTCTGAGTGTCGACAGAGGAGGATAGATGGGCGACATTAACTGGACAGTTCATTGAAGTGGCTCCAAATAAGGGCTAATACGAAAACATAAAAGTTTCTCTGTTAATCTGACCGACCATGCCCAACTTCTTTATTGGATTAAAATGATGTTTTCTGAATTGTATTGGATTATAAAGTTTGTGGTATAACAGATGGCGGGAGGTGTGTATTACTGGTTCTACCCAGAAAAGTGGGTAGTCTGACTCCACAAAAAAAAATTAACAGATATATGTACACCATATAAACAATACAGACTGAGAGGTGCGCATATTAAAGGGACATCTTATTTTTTTTAAACTCCAAAATGTTATAACTTATAATTTAAGAATATGCCAGCAGGTGTAAAGTGAAAATCATAATTGATTAATGAATCAAGGTGCTAATTTTAATGCTTGATAAATACTTCAAAAATGCCGTGTGCCCCTTTAATAAATAAAAACAATTATTGTATGATGCAATTTAATTTTTTATGTAATACCCTTTATATTTGGATGTATTGATGTAAATATTTGAAATAAAATGTTTTAAATCAAAGAAATAATTCGCTTTGATATCTGACTTGTTACGCCCCGTGTGGTTCCGGGGGGCCCCGTTTGGTCACCGGGCAAAGAATAGGGCCACTGCAGATCACTTTGTAGAGGTAGGTATAGGGGTTGAATCCCCCCAAATTCATGTTCATTTTATCATTTTTTGTTAATTTTGTTCATTAAAGTTCTTCATAATTATCCCTGCATTGTTTCAGGTACCATCTCGCTCACATCAAAAGAGCAGTGGCAGAAAAACAATAAACGTGGCTCCGGCGTAAATGGAGTTTCTACGATAGAAGTTGCAGCAACTCTGCAGTCCAGGGTGAGAAGGTTCTAGGCCCCTTTTCCATATTTTATCTCGATGTACATGGAGGATGAGCCTGGCATGTTCATGCCTGTTAGGGGCCATATAACCTTCCATGTGTTGGTGCGCCTTAAAATCCAATTCAATTCAATTCAATTCTGACTTGTTACTATTTTCTACTTAGTCTTGAAAGGTAATAGTTAAGAACATATGTACCTTAAATGTTTATTATTTACCATTGAATGGTGAGGTGTGCGTCTATATCCTTCCACAGTGTTTAACCAATTGTTTCGAAACTTAACATGATGTTTATCTATGATGTCAAGAGGTGCATATCGATTTTTTCATTAAAACCAACATTATTTATGAATATATATTCTTACATTGTACAGATGTCCACAGATTTTTTTTTGTGAGGTCATTCGTATCCCATGGACATATTGAGTTATGGAGATGTTCGGTTGCCCTTTTTATATTTGTATACATTCTCATTTTCACCTCTCATCGCTGCAGGTTCAAATCCCACTGGGAGCTCAACTTGTAGGGAGAAAGTGTCGATTCTTACGGATTGTAGAAAGTATACAGTTCTGGTTCTACCCAGGAAAAATGGTGTGGTCTGCCGCTACGACAAAAAAAATCGAGCGTCATAAATGGCCTAAAATGTGCTATAATGATATAAAACACAATCCAACTTTAAATGTTTTTATATAAAGTAAATAACAATGACCTTCCTTTCTTCTTCGATACTATCAGAATCATTGATAAGTATTACGAAAGTGTTTCTTCTTAGGTTTCAACCGACAAATGTCTATATTTGAACTAATACAAGTAAGATCCCCTCAAACTCTTTGATGTGTGGGTGATATATTCCACGGTTGATTCATGATATTAGCATGGGACAGCTACACATTACAGTGCTGAGTGCAGTCGCGGATGACACTTCGACACTGGACAGTCTAGTCAAAAACACAGCAATTGAATTGAATTGAATTTGATTTTATAGTCGCACCAACAGCTAAGGTCATATGGCGACTTTCCAGCTTTCAGTGGTGGAGGAAGACCCCAGGTGCCCCTCCGGGCAATTTTCGTGCACGGGCGGGCACCTGGGTAGAACCACCGACGTTCCGCAAGCCAGCTGGATAGCTTCCTCACATAAAGATTCCTAGGCCCCTGAGGGATCGAACCTACAGCGGTGAGGGGCAAGTGATTTCAAGTCAGAAACGTTAACCACTCGGCCACGGACGCCCCCCAAAAACACAGCAATAAATCTATTGTCTGAATATGGTTAAAAATGTATGCTTGCAAAAGCTTTCAAAACAGACTTTCATGATTTTAGTTGGGGTAGAGGGTGGGAAGGGGATGGGCGCATCCTTTTAAATCTCAGCTCAGCTCAGATGCCCTCCCACCCTCCCGCATTCCCGCCCCCATCACCTCCTTCCCTGGACCCCCAACTCCCACTTTGAACAATGGCGATTGTTACGTACACTTTCCACATATGAGAGTGTGCCCAATACTACCCGCTCCATCGAATACGCGCCTGTAGATCTTGCGAGGACAGTCAAGTCAAAAATACAGTTTAGACAAACAACTCATATTTTCGTGTACTTTGATAAAAAATATAATATGCTGTTCGTGACATGCAGCAAAATTCATGTAATCTGTGAGCTAAGACAACATAATTCAAGTATCTCCTCGTATTTTAATTAACAAAAAAACACATCATTGTTGTCATTTTAAACGTATTCTAAAATAAATAATGTTGGTTTTAATGAAAAAATCGATATGTCCCTCGCTTCGACAATTTACATGGGCGGATCTGCATTTCTCACGCAGTAAAGTTTCTGAAAAAAGTCGGTACAGCCGAAAATTACGAAACTTAAAGCGGAACTGAAATTTCATCATCGAAAATTGTCACAATCTTCCAATCTTATGTGTCTTAAAAAATCCAAAATGGTGGTCATTTCATTTTTTTGACGTTGTCGAAAGATGACGTACTACTTTTCGTTGCCATGCGTTACCAAATATTTAACAGATGTAGGAAAATATTAAGGCTGCGCTTCTGCTGTATGACTATACGTTCAGTATAAAGGTACACACCACATGAAACGTGAATGTACAGATGGTGTCACAAGGTTCCCAGTAACCGTTATATGACCGTGATTGCAAAACGCAGTCCCGGTAGAAAGCGATCAATGTGTTATTCGGTGTTAAGTTCACGGCGATCGGCGGCAAGTTACAACAGACAATATATTGTTTGTAATAATACGTAAACCGCCGTGAAATTCCGTTGAGATCGATCTCACTGGGTTACATTGTGTTGATGATACGGAGTTCCATAGTTTGATCGTGGTAGACAAAATTATATCCACCGCGTTGGGTGAAATCTCAACAAGTCGAGGGGACAAGTCGACTTATCCGCGATAAAACAGCATCACCACGATGAGTGTGAAAATTCGTTATCCGGCGGTGCATCTGTACTATCGGATACATGTATTTAATTATTGTATTGCAGAAACCGAAATAATGTCTTTGCCTTACACATATAGTATGGTGAGCGAAATGGTCAAATGCTTCGGTATCGACAATATACGTGTCAACAAATAATAGAAAATCGATGCTCTTCGGTGAATCAGGCCGACTGTCTACTTTATCGCACAATAAACACCATCAGATTCAATTCAACTTCAAGCATATTTTGACACAATGATCAATTGAATTCTTAACCTACTCAACATCTCGATAACTTAAAAATGCACCTCACTAATACAGTCATATCAAATGTCTGAGAGTTGTACTTCAAGCAACACATTCTTCCACTAGACACGTTACAGCACAAAGAGGCCACATTTGTAAACGACAGATATTCTTACATGGACAGCGCAACACAAAACAATGACGACCTCTATCACAACACAGAAACATCAAACGACTTACTACTCTCTACAAGATATACACTAAAGAATGAACCTAAAACATGATGTTCAAACTCCTCAACCCTAGACACCAAGCCGACCTAGCACTCATCCATAACAAACACATTTCGAACAATGCAAATGCTTCCAGCCACGGATCATTGGGAATGGAGCGCTGTACCCCACGACCTCGGGTATTTATATACTGTAGACAAGTTCAGTGCCCGTCTGCAGCTCCACACAACCTGACCCACGAGGAGGCGTTGTTTATTATATATTTTAACTTGTACTTCGGACAGTTTACTTGATTTCACCTGCCTTTAGTATTTATCCGTAGACAATATTTCAGTAGAAGCAGAATTCATAATCCATATGCAGTTGTGTTTGGCGCCTTCCCTTTAAAGATGTGGTTGCAAACAAGATTCATATTGAGAATGTAAGTATATTTATCTGAATATTTTCTCATATTTGTGTTTACTTCAATTATAATGAAACGTAGGTTTCGGGTATGTGTTCAATGCGGTTCGGAAGTGCGTTTTATACTCTTAGAGACTGATACATTTGAAGTATTACGCCAGAGCATTTTATTTATGTAATTTAAGAAACCAACTTCTATCTAATAATGCATTGTTATAATAGCAGTGTATAAATACCAACATAATCATATTACACTGCTATATTGTTTATTATACAACTTTTATCATTTCAGAAGACGGTGCGGTGTTTCAAGTTTGGGGTTCGAGATTAGGTTCTATACTTCATCGGGATCATATACAACAACGTAACAAAGGAAGACAATTATGGGTTATAATGTGGTATCTAGTCACATATGGTATGTAATATGCCACTTAAGTGTTCAAGAAAGAAATACTACTACGACATAAAAGCATTATAGGTAATTCAAATAAAACAGTCATATAGTATTAGCCATTAACAATGACTTGCCATTTACATTTAAATCCCCCGAAAGACCACATGTACAATTGTAGTACTAACCTGGATCGAATGTCAAAGGTCCGGGTGGTGTCGGTGTTCCAAAGGATAGCGCAAATTGTCCTCCTATAACAGAGAAACTGCACACTATACAAAATGTAAAAAGAAACATTGTGCTCCTGACTGAGTACTGTACACTAAAACAATATTAGACAAACTGATTATATTGTCGTATATTCTGTGAGAAACTAGCACGTGGCAAGATAAGGAAGGAATATAAGGCTAAATACTAGATGACCCATTGTATCATGATCCTTTATTCATTTCATAAACATGTTGACCTAAAAGTTCAGTACTATCATCAAAGATATATCCTAGACGGAAGAAAATGACGTAAATTTATAATAGTGTTCTTAACGACGTAACGCACTTGTTGTGTAAAATGTTCCTGGTGTGTTAAGTACAGTTAATATGCAGGCAACTTTTATATCTTTAAAGCACCTATAAAAAGCAAATTAACAAACACCAATCCTAACGAACGAAAGGACCGTATTCCAATGTTAAATACTTAAACATGATACTATATGTTTTTATCATTAATAAAGGTAACGCCTAATATAGTATATTGACAATTTCATGATAAATGTATAGCAAAATAACGGCATAAAACCAATATAATAATCACATCGTAACAATATAATAACAGCATAAGAACACAACACTAACTACATAATAATAATAACAACACAATAACGACATAATATCTTTGCATTAACAACATTATAACAATATAATAACAACATTATGAAACACAATAACAGCATTAAGTCTATATAAAATAATTGCATATCATTATTTAAGTTTGTTCTCTTCAAAACCAAAACGGTAAAATTATGTAGCGGGCAAACACAATTCTCTGCCGTCAAGCTGACTAGTGAAATAATTCTCGCGAGATGTCCAGATGTTCGAGACCTGACATTTGCCATAATCCTCATTTTCTTGAAATTTCGGGCGCTTCCGCGTTATCCGCCAAATCCAAGGGCGTACCTGGGCATACGCACTGACGCACGTGCGTACAGGCTATTAAAGAAGCAAACAAATAAAAAGGGCTAAAAATGCGAAAAATGCAATAAAAACTGAAGGTATAGGCGTGTTAGGCACATTTATGAATCCAAAACTCGATGGTGCGTATACCTAAATTAGCCCCAGGAACGCCCCTGAAATCTATGTTTATATTTTAATGTTCTAGTGAAGTATTATGGCTAAATACTGAAATGAGGATACCTTGAAAGCAACGAAGACAAATAAAAGAAAAAAAGTAGAAGACTCGGTTTTTATCGAGTCTGGTCATGAAAGCTAATATAAAGTACACTGTATTCTGCTTTAACGTATGTTTGCAAGAGACCTTAGCTTTAATATTGGGAACATGGCGTAATTCCACAAAATATGTCACATAGTGCATTTGGGGCCATGCTAGGCTATACCATCTTCGGATTAGATACTATTATTTAATATATTTAATGCACTTACGTTTAACTGTTAAATTGCAATGCTACTAAATGAATTGTTTCAATTGGGACAAGTTATTCGAAATATATAAATCGACCGGCTCCAAACACTTAAAGATTATCACAATATTTGAAACCGTTCTTTATTTGTTTAACTTACAGTAATTTTTTAAAGTAGATATACCGCAAACAAAAGCCAAATTTTATAACAAATGCACACCGTTTCTAAACCTACTGACGACGAAGTATATGTATAAAAATAACGTAAAACTCGAACAGGAAATGTAGCATTCAAGGATCACAGTCAACCAAAAGCACGCGTAGAAAGAAACAATTGTAAAGATGACTAAAAGGCCAGCCACGACATCACAACATAAAACGTTGACAATACCGCTTTGGAATGGTCAGCGGCAAAAAGGGCTGCTGGGGGTTTAAACCAGTTTCTAGCGTGCACCAAACCTTACACTTACCCTACTGTCATCCCAATAAAACGTGACAGTTTGAATAAAGATATCCTCGCCATGTCATATTCTCTAACAAACAAGACAGCATTAATAGGCAATATATAACTATAATAAATGATGATGTATATATGAATATAAAAAACAAAAGCTAGAAAGCCACAAAGCAAGTACTCAGTGACTTGGTAGGAGTCATTGCAAAAATAGAACAAACCGTTAAGTTTACGACAAGATTTAAGACAAACATCAAACGCTACCGTCCTTTGAGGATTAAGGTAGACGTCATCATAGGGTCCACACTATGTCCAGTCATGTACACTGTCCCATTTATTGGGATGACAAGCAGTAAGAGTCAGGTTTGGTGCACCGTAGAGCCTGGTTTTACCCTCAGCGGCATATTTTCCCACTGAACGTTCCAAGGCGGTAGCCATATTGTCAAACCTTTTAAGTTTGTAATGTCATATCTTGCCTTTTATTCATCTTTATATTTGTCGTTTGCTACTCTGTGTGTTTGTGGTTGACTGTCGTCCTTGAATGCTACCTTTCCTGTTCGAAATGTATAACTACTTTTACATATTTTGAGAATCCAAACTTTATAGACACTGTATATACGGCTTTAGCCAGCCAGGCCAAACCCAAAAACTGGAGCGTTGAATTAAAAGTTACCAACTCATAATTCATTTTACGCACATTCAGTCTCGGTATTTTAAGAACCCGTGAAAAACCTATACTTTTTATAGGCACATATACATTATTATTTGACCTGAGCACCTAAAGAGAGTTTTGATAAATGGTGTTGTAGTGTAATTTCGCCGTTATTTGGCGGGTTAGTTTCTTTAACAACTGTCATTGAACATCATTTCTGTATTTTGTCACTAATTTTAAAACATAGAAATGAAATAGCAAACGATCGGACAGCGGATGCTGAGCCAATCATCCCAGACAACGATGTTGACGATAAGATATACAACTACGTATTGCTTTGTTTATTTGACACACTTTCCATCCCACAGACAATGAATGACATTCATAAATCCAGTTTTATCCTTAAAGCTACAGACCCTCTATATTAACTGGTAATAACTCATGAATATGAATGAGTCACGTGTGTAATAGTTTCAAATCGACGAACACTCCAAAAGTCGGTATATAAGGCAGAAATCGATGCGTAAAATATCACATTTGTAATTAGCCTTCGTACAGGTAACATCGATAAATATACAGCTTCAGAATATATGTGATAAAAAAAGTACTTGCCCGGAACGGGATTTGAACCACAGCCGTTGCGCTATCAAGTTTTGAAGGCCGTACATTCAACCACTAGACCAAGGCTATTTATTGGTTTGTTCTAGCATTATTAACACTAAATAGGCATTACGTAATAACTAGCACACAAACAAACTCATCATGCGCTAAGCAACAAGTCGATATATGGTTGTTTTGAGGCGGAATATTGGTTTCATATTGATAACATATAGTATTACACCAGGCAATGCTAATTTACACATCCGACAAGTTGGTCTATATATTTATGGATTCATCTTGATTTGCGTTCAAATATATGTTAAGTTATTTTGCCTCATAATAAATTGTAGTTTGTATACCATTTTCTCAAGCAGCGTTATAGCTCAGTGGCAGAGTACCTGACTTGAAATCAGGAGGTCGTGTGTTCGAGTCCCGAAAGAGACAAATCTTTTTTCTTCTGTGAATCATAATGTTACCTGTGTACAGGTACGATGTGCACTGGTCGATGTCTATACAATAAATGATGTCCTGCGTTATATTTAATCGCTTAAATACCCAATTTCGACATGAGCTGGTGAACATGAAGTTACAAATAAAGACACGCCTACAAAGAAGAAATCGATTTATATAGAGGGTCTGTAGCTTTAAACAAACGAGATTATTATATCACGCTGAAGGTTTCGTGTTCATCGACATTTTTGCCGAGATTAATAGAGGTTTCCTTAATTTTTCTTTTGATCTAGATTTATACACTTTTGTAGAGTTTTGGACCTCTTTCAATCGTCCGTCAGTTTATGAATATTACTTCTTTCGGATCTTTGATACGAGTCTATTTCGTATATGTAATAATACGTATTGCCCCTTATCTCGCTTTGTATTATCTCTGGAACTCGGGAGCGCTAATTTATATATTTTAGTCTAATCTACTGAGGATGATGTGGTTTCCACGCATATCATGCACCAATTTCAAGGCTGGGGTAGACGAACAACAAAGCAAACTGCCAACTATGTACTGGATTCCTAAATTACATAAACAGTCTTATAAATCCCCCTGTATTTCTAAACGCTAATGCCTGCACCTCTATAAACATCTCCAAACGTTTAACTTCGAGTCTTTCTGCCGTTAAAGCCGTTATTGTTGGTCAATTGAAAATTCAGGAGACGTTCTTGATAACATTTGCAATAAACGTCAAGTTTCATTTATACGTACTTATGACGTTTCGACACTATATATATAACCTTACCACATCACCTTATAAAAAAAGACAAACATATTGCTCTCATTTCGGTAGAAAAAAAGGACACTACATGTTTGGCCTGTAACTCACAACAATATTAACAATATTAAAACGTTTTTTACTAACGTCTGTTTAGACAATTACACTATGTGTATGGAACGCCATGACTGTCTTGTGATGTTGCCGATTAATATATGCTGTGCATTTCCCTTTATATATGGTAGACCTTTCATGATATGCAGTGCATTTTTAATTATATGTGGTAAATTCATCTTTATATGTGGTAGAAAAGTATTTATAAGCAGTAGATTAATCACTATATGCGATAGATAAGTCGTTGTATGTAGTAGATAAACCATTTTATGCAGTCCAGTTATCATTATATGTAGTGCATTTATTACTATATGCAGTAGTTTGTCTAATATATGAGGTCCTTTGAACATTATATGATGTAGGTTTGCATTTATATGCAGTGTTTCTGTTGATTTTATATGTGGTACATATTTTAATATACGTGGTGGATACGTCTTTATATTCGGTGGTTTCAATTGCATTTATATTCGTTACAAACAGCTTTATACGTGGCGCATTTCTTATGATATGCAGTGCTTTTTCTATTATATGCTGGGTTTTTTTCATTATGATGATGAGATCAATCGGAACACTCGTTTTTTAAGATGTTGCGATTTTATCGGAAATCTAACAACAGGGAGGGTGATTTTAAGGCGCCGTCTAGTCTAAATTGCCACGCATCGTCTGTAATGTCGTCTGCAAAACTAAAATATGCACGGGAAAAAAATGGTTAACACAATTTAATAAGGAAATGGATGATCCCCAAATCCGATTTCAGGATTAATCCTGAATTTTATCAACCCAGCAATTTTTTTTTCGGTAGGCTGGTTCAATATCTGGTGTTTTAAATGTAATGTGTCACCCTTCCTCTCTATAATGTATCACCCTTTTCTCTGTAATGTGTCACCGTTCCTCTGTAATGTGTCACTTCCACTCTGTAATGTCTCGCCCTTTCTATCTGTAATGTGTCACTCTTCCCCTCTGTAATATATCACCCTTCATCTGTAATGTGTCACCCTTCCTCTGTAATGTGTCACCCTACCCCTTTATAATGTGTCATCCTTCCACTCGGTAATGCGTCACCATTTCTCCCTGTTATGACTCACCTTTCCCTCTGTAATGTGTCATCCTTTCTCTCTTTAATGTGTCACACTTCCCCGCTGTAATGAGTCACCCTTCAACTCTGTAAGTTGTCACCCTCCAACTCTGTCATGGTCACCCTTTCACTCTCTAATGAGTCACCCTTCCCCTCTGTAATGTGACATCCTTCCCCTATGTAATGTGTCACCCTTTCCCTCTGCAATGTATCACCCTTCCCCTCTCTAATGTGTCACCCTTCCTCTGTTATGTGTCACCCTTCCCCTCTGTAATGTGTGACTGTCACCCTCTCTCTCTGCAATGTGCCACCTTCCCCTCTGTATTGTGTCACCCTTCCCCTCTGTAATGTCTCACCCTTCTACTATGTAATGTGTCACCATTTTCTCTGTAATGAGTGACCCTTCTCATCTGTAATATGTCACCCTTCATCTATAATATGTCACCCTTCCCCTTTATAGTGTATCACCCTTTTCCCCTCTGTAATGAGTCACCCTTCAACTCTGTAATGTGTCACCCTTTCTCTCTTTAATGTGTCATCCTTCTCCTCTGTAATGTCTCACTCTTTCTCTCTGTAATTAGTCACCCTTCTCCTGTGCAATGTGTCACCCTTTCTCTCTTTAATGTGTCACCCTTCCCCTCTGTAATGTATCACCCTTCCTCTGTTATATGTCACCCTTCAACCCTGTTAGGCAAAAAAGGTTTGTTTCCGCTAAAGCATTGAAAAACAAGAGATGTAAGAGGGCTTGTGGACGCTCTACTGGCTAAAGATGAAGTTTATGTATAAGGGGCCATAACTGTTTCAAAAATCGTTCAACCAGAACACGGCAATGACATGTATAACTATGCTTGGTACTGATCATCTCCGCCAAGATTTGTTGAAATCCGGAAAGGAGTTCATAAGAGACTAATCTGAACAATTTGCGTATATTAAAACATTTAAAGGGCCATAACTCTGCCAAAATTTATTCCATCGCAATATGGCGATGGTAGGCACAACTAGGCTTGATACTGATCATCCTTGTCAAGTTTCGTTGAAATCCAGCCAGAGGTTCAGGATACTAGCTCGGAAAACGTTTGTGTATCAAAAAACTTTAAAGGGCAACTCCGCCAAAACTATGTAAACCGGAACACGACGATAATATGCACAACTAGGCTTGGTGCTGATCATCTCTGCAAAGTTTCGATGAAATCCGGCGAGGGTTCAGGAGAACTAGTCCAGACAAAGTTTGCGTATTAAAAAAAACTTTAAAGGGCCATAATTCTGCCAAAAATTATTCAACTGGAACACGGCGAAGATATGCACAACTAGACCAGGAACTGATCATTGTCACAAAATAATCTCGATTGTAGCATGGTCGATAACATTTCCTTTGATGAATGCAGAGCATTAAATCGTTTAATTAAGGGTAACTAAAGGGGCGTGGCTATGCCGAACTACAACTACCGGATATTGGAATTTAGAGTACGGTCACTATGACGTCACAGTGTTACTAAGTACATCATACTACAAAAAAGATAGA
Organism: Cyrtodaria siliqua; assembly: GCA_037043455.1. NCBI lineage: Eukaryota > Metazoa > Mollusca > Bivalvia > Adapedonta > Hiatellidae > Cyrtodaria > Cyrtodaria siliqua. The sequence continues at coordinate 312,367 of JAWPHD010001097.1, read as the reverse complement.
GTCTGTCTTTTTGGTTATTTAAACACCTCGATGGGCTACGCCCATCTCGGTGTTTAAATAAGCCAACTCGCAGTGACCAGTCTCTATCTATTACGTAGAGCGTATTGGTCGTACATAGCTCTTGTAAGCACTTGGCGACATCTGTCAGTCACATGCTAATCCATTGTTCAGTTGAAACAAATTCACTATTGGCATGATATACTCATGTATAACGGAAAAGCGTGCAAAAATATAGCGCCGCTAGAGGGAGTACGGCAGGGCCGTTCAATAAGTTTAAATATGTGCGTTAATGCATGTAAAAGTATGGTTATTTTGCAATCTATCTCTCTAATGGGCAAAATTGTGTTTGGGTCCTTTCGTGTAGAATTTTAATACTGCGCATTTAGCCACCAGTATCACGGAATGAACGTGGGAAGTAATGTTTTGGGCAGAACGTTGGTTATAAAATGAATTATTCTCCAGTCATGGCCGGGATTCAATTTGATTGAAAGTTGCTTTGTTTGGGCGGAAGTTGGAAACGGCGAAATTCACAGGCAATATGTACCTAAGCCTCCCGGAGTGGAGCTAAGCCTTTAGGGTGTGTAGGCCCTCTAGGTGATTCAACGGGAATCAACGCATAACGTAACGAGCGGTGGAGACGGTCCCCGTACCTGGACAACATGGTCAGATTATTATACTAGCAACAACCCCCGGGACACGTGGTGGGCCGGTCATCAGTCCTCAGTGGAGGAAATAAACACACAACCTTGGTGGAAGTTATTCATCGCGTCATCATAGATATCGCGTCATCATATGCATCGCGTCATCATATGCATCGCGTCATCAACCCTTATAGGAGGCAGTTGATGAAAATCTCCAATCATTGGAGTCACGCATCATTCTTTGTAACGTTTGTGAACTTCGACATTATTGTAACTGCAACAACACTTTCATGAGAACTTTTTTCATATTTCATCTGTGTATTCGCTTGTTTTTCTTGATAATTGCAAATATATTTAACATATTTTAAAATTTGCATTAAACTTATGTAAATGCATTCACCGTCATTGATTCTTTCCTGAGTTAGCCCCAACCACTAGGGTCATCTTGCGACAACTGGTTTTCAGATTAGTGGGATTGTGGGCGACTACGGATGGAAAGAATCAATAAGGGATCTTTATTAGTATATACTAAATCTCTACTTATCATTTTAGAAACGTGTACCGATCTCTGACCCATCAAGGCGACTGGAGGGAATCACGACCACGACATCGCGTCATCATAAATATCGCGTCATCATATTCATCGCGTCATCAACCCTTATAGAAGGCATTTGATGAAAATCACCAGTCATTGGAGTCGCGCATCATTCTTTGTAACGTTTGTGAGCATCAACATTATTGTAACTGCAACAACAATTTAGTGTCCTATATAGTCAGTCGACACATTCAGTATTTGTGATAATACTACGAACGTCTTAAACGTTCATGAGAACAGTCTTTTTTCATATTTCATCTGCGTATTCGCTTGTTTTTCTTGATAATTGTATATTTATTTAACATATTTTAAAAGTTGCATTAAACTTATGTAAATGCATTCAACGTCATTGATTCTTGCCTGAGTTAGTCCCAACCACTAGGGTCATCTTGAGACAATCATCCCTACGTTTCACTGAAATCCGGCCTAATGAAGGCTCTTTCGTCTTAATGAGGTCAAAATATAACATATTCAGAAAATCAAGGGCCATAACACCGGTGTAAATGGTCCAATCTGGCTGTTTTCGAACTTGTCCGAGCGTTCATTGATATTAACAATCTGGTAAAATTGGTAAAGATCTGATGAAAAATGAAGACCTTACCGTCGTAACGAGGCAACATATAGCATTTCTGGAACTAAATAAAGGGCCATAACTCTGCTGTTACTGGTGCAATCCAGCTCTTTTTTAAACTTTTCTAAGCTTTTATTGATATGAACAATCTGTTAAAGTTTGATAAAGATCGGATGAAAAATGAAGGCTCTACCGCCTTGTCGAGGTCAAAGTTAACGGACGGACGACGGACAACTCGCCATCACATAAGCTCTGCTGGTCCTTGGCTATTTACTCATTTACAGTTCGTCACTATGCTTTCCTATTTGATTGTGCGATGACCGGACAGATTGTGGACCCTATGATGACATCTATCTAAATCCTCAAAGGACGGTAGCGTTTGATGTGTGTCTTAAATCCTGTCTTGTCGTAGCCCTTAATGGTTTGTTCTGTTGTTACTCTGGCTTCAACCAAGTCAATGAATACTTGCCTTGAGGCTTAACATTATAATACATTACTGAGGCGAGGATATCGTCATTTGCACTGGTTTTATTGGGATGACAATATGACAATATGGTAAGAGTGAGGTTTGGTGAACCCTAAAAACTGGTTTAACCCCACCCCATCCCCAGCGTCCTTTTTGCCACTGACCGGTCCAGTGTGGTAGCCCTAGTGTCAATTCGTTTGTGTTTATGATATCACATGACTTGCTTATTAACAGTGTAATTGTTGTTTGTTTTAATGCGTGCTTTTTGGGTGACTGTGTTCTGTGAAATCTACAAACATTAATTTGTTGGAAATTTCTCTTTTTACACTAATTTTCTTAAAAAAGAGTATGATAATGGACCTTTGGAAACGGCCGAGCACGACACATACGAAATATTGCAGTCTCGGTTTGATTGATACTGTTCATGAGCGGTAGTGAAATTTGCTAGCTACCGCTCACGCCCTCTAGCCCCGGGTTGAGCAAAACTCAATATTCATAAAAATCAACAGTACAGAATTTTAACCATCCCGAAGATGGCATGCATATGGCGGTGGACATGGAGCGTACTTCTTCCCCATGTCGTATGGCGTATGGTCCCAGTATCTAATAAAATTAAATACCCCGAAGAGCGAAATAAACATAATGGAATTTAGTTGGGAGCAGCGTTTATGAAGCCTGCGTATCAAAAAGCAGACAACATATCCTATGAGTGGTTAAACAATACCCAGAGCCTTTTATCGGCCGGAGTAGTGGAACCACCGAATCAAAAATTAAGTAAGAAAACAAAAGAAATTGAAAATGTACCACCGATAACTAAATATAAGTATCGGGCTCAGCGATCTCCAAACTTGGTTATTATGCAAAGCAGATTTATCCAAATTACACCTTTCATACTTATACGGAAACAAAACATGCCTTTGGATGCTACAATGTATCTTATACAACAGTTCTGCGCTGGAAAAAGGAATGTGCATCTGGCGTAGAATTTGTTAAAGATGCTCCAAAATCTGGCCGGCAAAAGACCACCACCACCAAAAAACATTTAGTGTCAAAAGTGAAACAGATTATTGTAACTTATGCAAGATACACTGTGCGTCAAATTGCTCATATTGTAGGGGTATCACATTCCACAGTTCATTTCATTCTGAAACGTATCTTAAAGGTTAGGAAGATATCTGCGCAAAGGGTACCACACATCCTGACTGGTGAGCAAGGTACGCATAATGTTGGCCAAAAGGTTGCTGCAAATGTTTCCGAAATATGACGAAAGGCAATTTCAAAATGTGGTAACTGGTGACGAAACGTGGGTATATTATTTACAACCAGTGAGAAAGGTGGGTAACAAGATCTGGCCAACTATATAGGACAAAAGTCCTAGTATTGCCAAAAGAACGCAGAGCGCGAAGAAAATATCGTATGCTTTATTTTTACAAGATTTAGCCATACAACTTCCAGTAACGAAGCGTAAAATTGTCACTGGCAGAATCTACCATGATGTGGTGCTTAAAAACTGAAGAAATACTTCAAAAAACGGCGCCCAACTACAGGTTGTGTATGTTCGTCTCATTTCTTACATGACAATGCACCGGCTCATAAGTCTGTATGTGTACCAATTTCCTGAAGTCGGAAAAGGTTACAATCTTTCCACATCCCCCGTACTCCCCAGACCTAGCACCCTGAGATTTCTTTTTTATTTCCTATGTCTCAGGAGTGTACTATGAATATATAAATCCATACCTATACCAAAGTACAACAACCTCAAATATGATATACAAACTGTTGTGTACCTATACCAAGGATATGACACATATATAGTTCCATGCCTATACCAAGGTACAACAACCTCAGATGTGATAAACAGACTGTTAAATACCTATGCCAAAGAAGAAACATCCCATGTATGCTATATAAATTGGACAATACCATATATCAAGGTAAAACATCATCACATCTGCTATATAAACTGTTCAGTATCTAAACCAAGGTACAACAAAGCCACATATACAGTGCATATAGCAAGGTACATACTAGATGCTCATTACCTACACCAAGGCATACATGACTTAAATATGCAATACATACATACACACACACACACACATACATGCATAGTACAGCACATCAAATATGATATATAGACTGTTTGGTACCTATACCAAGTAACAAACAACATCACATATGATAAATATGCCGTTCAATACCTATACCAAGGTACAACAACATCAAATACGATAAACAGACTGGTATGCATCTATACCAAGGAACAAACATCACATATGATACATATATAGTTAATACCTAACCACGGTACAACAACATCAAATATGATGTACAACCCGTATGATACATATACAGTTCAAGACCTATACCAAAGTACAACAACTCAAATATGATATACAGACTGGTATGCATCTATACCAAGGAACAAACTACATTACATATGATACATATATAGTTCAAATACCTATATCAAGATACAACAACCTCATATATGATATACAGACCGGTACGTATCGATACCAAGGAACAAACATAATATATGATACATATATAGTTCAAATACCTATACCAAGGTACAACAACATCAAATATGATATATACTGTTTGGTACCTATACCAAGGAACAAACCACATCACATATGATACATATACAGTTCAATACCTATACCAATTTACAACAACCTGAAATATGATATACAGACTGTCATGTATCTATACCAAGGAACAAACATAACATATGATACATATATAGTTCAAATACCTATATCAAGGTACAACAACATCACGTATATGATATATATAGATTGTACAGTACCATATACCAAGGTACAACAGCATCACATCTGCTATATAAACTGTTCAGTACCTAAACCAAGGTACAACAACGTCACATATACAGTTGCCTTTTTGTTATTCTAAGGTAGCTATGAAAGATGATACACACTGCCTCTGCAGTAAATATACAGCGAACGTGTACACACTCGCTGAGTCATTTTACCACATGTGTGCAGTAGAGAGATATCTCCCATATCAAAAATCTTTACTCTATATATGGCAACTATGAATCAGCCCAGCAAACACACGACGTTGGATCAACGTTATATATATGTTGGATTTTGGTCGCAATGCCGTCGACCTAAATCCAACGTTGGTACAACGTCTGATTTAAGACGTCAGAACAACGTTGGAGGGCATGTAAAGGGAGATAATGTATAATGTTAATTTACGTATTTTTAATGTGTAATGCAAAGTTATATATTGGTATATAATTTTGTTTTTCTGTATATGTGTTGATTTACTAATGCATTGTTTTAATTATTAATATCTTGCTGGCATGTATTATAATTAAGTAGGATATTTAAAGGTTTATATAATTTCTAATATAAGCTAAATCATTGTGAAGTCCATATATAAGACCGAAGCATTGTGGTGTAGTGGTTATAGCGTCTGCCTTGCATTCGGGAGGTCGTGGGTTCGAGTCCCCTGACCGCGTCATACCAAAGACTTAAAAAATGGAGTTGTCACTTGTAATCCTTGTCTGACGAGCAAATAATGGGTAGTGCTACGACTGATTGACCAGTTCAGAATAATGTGACTGGGTGGGTGGGGTATCATGTCTACTACGCCGTGTATGCCAGTGTGGAAGAACTATAAAGAAACCATTGAGTTCGCTGCTTCAATTAAACATATCATCACATCACACAACAATACTTCCTGTGTATACGTTACGTTGTCAACTCATAGAATATACACAATATACATATCGTATTCCATCAATAAAGTGGAATAAACAAATTTGATGAAAATGACAGAGCGTAATTTCGGTGTGTGTGTAAACAAAGGATCCTCTCTGCATGCAGGGCGCTGTCCACGTGATGCCTGGCCCAGTAAATACTGATAAGAGACATCATTTGGAAGCAACAAACACAAGAGAATAAGGTAGCAGTTTTATTGAGTCTGTTAATGAAAGGTAATGTGAACCGTAACACCTCTCATACCCCTTAGCCCCTTAGCACAGGCTTAAGCTGTATTCTACTTTAAAGCCACGTATATTGGGCTCGTTGATCACAAAGGAACAGTCAAAATAACGCTACTAATTCGTATCATGGTTGTTGGGGTGGGGGGATAATTTTTACAGCAGCCACACTGCACTAAACGAACGCTAGTGTGAATCTTAATACATACTGGTAATGTAGATCCTTTGGAAGCAACAACAACAACCAAGATTAAGCAGCAGACTCAGGTGTAGACAACTACCCTATGTGAACTTGCAAAGAGGTTTGTGAAGAACTCCTTTTCCATTTTATTTTAGATAATATTTTCATCAGGTATGGAACTGTCGTTGACAAATTGTTGGTATCCGTATGGTTACGAAGTGTGCACCTCTCTTGATCTGCTATATAAACTGTTCAGTACCTAAACCACGGTACAACAACGTCACATATACAGTTGCCTATTTGTTATTCTAAAGGTAGCTATGAAAGATGATACACACTGCCTCTGCAGTAAATATACAGCGAACGTGTACACACTCGCTGAGTCATTTTACCACATGTGTGCAGTAGAGAGATATCTCCCATATCAAAAATCTTTACTCTATATATGGCAACTATGAATCAGCCCAGCAAACACACGACGTTGGATTAACGTTATATATATGTTGGATTTTGGTCGCAATGCCGTCGACCTAAATCCAACGTTGGTACAACATCTGATTTAAGACGTCAGAACAACGTTGGAGGGCATGTAAAGGGAGATAATGTATAATGTTAATTTACGTATTTTTAATGTGTAATGTAAAGTTATATATTGGTATATAATTTTGTTTTTCTGTATATGTGTTGATTTACTAATGCATTGTTTTAATTATTAATATCTTGCTGGCATGTATTATAATTAAGTAGGATATTTAAAGGTTTATATAATTTCTAATATAAGCTAAATCATTGTGAAGTCCATATATAAGACCTAAGCATTGTGGTGTAGTAGTTATAGCGTCTGCCTTGCATTCGGGAGGTCGTGGGTTCGAGTCCCATGACCGCGTCATACCAAAGACTTAAAAAATGGAGTAGTCACTTGTAATCCTTGCCTGACGAGCAAATAATGGGTAGTGCTACGACTGATTGACCAGTGTCAGAATAATGTGACTGGGTTGGCGGGGTATCATGTCTACTACGCCGTGGTATTCCAGTGTGGCAGCACTATAAAGAAACCATTGAGTTCGCTGCTTCAATTAGACATATCATCATATCACACAACAATACTTCCTGTGTATACGTTACGTTGTCAACTCATAGAATATATACAATATACACATCGTATTCCATCAATAAAGTGGAATAAACAAATTTGATGAAAATGACAGAGCGTAATTTCGGTGTGTGTGTAAACAAAGGATCCTCTCTGCATGCAGGGCGCTGTCCACGTGATGCCTGGCCCAGTAAATACTGATAAGAGACATCATTTGGAAGCAACAAACACAAGAGAATAAGGTAGCAGTTTTATTGAGTCTGTTAATGAAAGGTAATGTGAACCGTAACACCTCACATACCCCTTAGCCCCTTAGCACAGGCTTAAGCTGTATTCTACTTTAAAGCCACGTATATTGGGCTCGTTGATCACAAAGGAACAGTCAAAATAACGCTACTAATTCGTATCATGGTTGTGGGGGTGGGGGGATAATTTTTACAGCAGCCACACTGCACTAAACGAACGCTAGTGTGAATCTTAATACATACTGGTAATGTAGATCCTTTGGAAGCAACAACAACAACCAAGATTAAGCAGCAAACTCAGGTGTAGACAACTACCCTATGTGAACTTGCAAAGAGGTTTGTGAAGAACTCCTTTTCCATTTTATTTTAGATAATATTTTCATCAGGTATGGAACTGTCGTTGACAAATTGTTGGTATCCGTATGGTTACGAAGTGTGCACCTCTAGTCGCAGATGTGTTCTTGTATTGTTATACTCGGGCAGACTTTAATGACACCTATCGGTATATGGATAACATATTGTACATTGACGTCTTTTCTTTTCTACTCTAGTTGATATTTTCTATTCTAAAGAACATCAACTCATTACAGCTAACATTTCTGATTCTGTCGCTTCTGTTCTTGATTAACATCTCTCTGTTGAAAATGTTGAAATAATTAGTAAAATATATGACAAAAGAGATGATTTGAATTTTGATATTGTTAATTATGCCCACTTAGATTGGGATATTCCGCGAACTACTTCTTATGGGGGGTTTATGTTTCTCAACTTATTCGTGTTTCTAGATTGTAGTCGTGTTAATGATTATAATATTCGTAATATTTGTATATCTAAAAAGCTTCTCCAGCCGGGCTATCGTTACCATAAACTTCGAAAAGCCTTTGTAAAATATTTATTATCGTAACCCTGACCTACTTTTTAAACATAAAAGTAATTAAATAACTTACTTTTCTGCGACAAAAACTATCACAACCTGACAGCTATGGTGATGGGATTTACAAAGTTCGTAAGATCCTTGGTGGTATTATATAGTATTCAATACGGCGACATCGCAATTCTCAAGTAAGCAAAATTAAATTAATTGTGTTTGACAATATTTTAGTTTCTTAGTGTAGTGTTATTCGTAGTGTAGTGTTTCTTCAGTAGTGTTATATTTTACTGGTCCTTTGGGATTAACGAGCCCAATTTGGGTGGCTTTGAAGTAGAATACCGCTTAAGCCGGTGCTAGGGGGCGTGAGAAGTGTTGCTTCTTTCATTACTTCTCATGAACAGACTCAATAAAACCGAGTCTGCTGCTTTATTCTCTTAATTGAGTTTGTTGCTCTCAAAGGATCACCTTTATCAGTATTTATTATATTTAGGCATTGACTTCAGTATAATATTAAAGGGAAATTCACGTTTTCTTTTTACAAATCATCAACTTTATTACAATAAATTGTATTAAAATTAATAAAAAATTGTATAGATACGTTTTTTACATATGTATATGTGGACGATTTCCCCGCTTTTTCTTCTTTCGATAAAAAGTATATCAGAGAAAGAGAAAATATACTAAATAACATGACCATTATTAAAACGTTTTATGAAATGAATAAAACATCATACACGCATAAGCTCCTTTATATTAGAAAATAATGAAAATACATAATGTGATGTGTGTTGTTTTTGTTGTTGTTGCTTTTCTCTCTCTTTTATTATCAATGGTCAAACTGTAACCTATTTGAAAAAAAAACATGATCTTGCAGAAATCGTCCACGGAACATCGTATTATCTTAAGTTTACACTTTATTATATATATTTTAAATCGAATTGTATATGCAAACCATTGATGAAAAACGTTAAAAATAAGGATATTATATTATAAAAAAAATATCCTTGGTCCTAATCACTTTTATATAAGCTTTATTAAACTTGTTAAAATGTTTATCAAATGAGGTTATGACCCTATTATTTTGCAATGCACTGCATGTTTAGTGGTTGGCCTATTTACAGTTTGCCATTATTCTTTCCTATTTGTGCAATGACCAGACATATTGTGGACCGTATGATAACCTAACCTGAATCGATGTTTGTCTTAAATCCTGTCTTGTCGTACACTTAACGGTTTCTTCTCGTTTTGCACTGGCTTCTGTCAAGTCACTGAGAACTTGCTTTGTGGCTGTCTAGCTTTTGTTTTTATATTGATATATACATCATCATGTATGTGTCATACGTATTAATGCTGCCTTGTTTGTAAGAGAATATAACCTGGCAGGGATATCTTTATTTACACTGTCACGTTTTATTGGGATGACAATGGGTAAGAGTGAGATTTGGTGCAGCCTAGAACATGGTTTAACCCCCAGCGGCATATTTTACCATGATCCCTTTCATACAACCTTCATCAAACTTGTCAGAAAGTTTATCGAAAGAGGTTATCACCCTATTGTTTTGCAGCGCACTACATGTATAGTTGGCCTATTTATAGTTCGCCAGTACTCTGTCCTCTTTGCTTTTGCGATTGCCCAACAGATTGTGGAGCCTATGTTAACGTCTACCTAAATACTGAAAGGAAAGGTAACGTTTAATGTTTGTTTTCAATCCTGTTTTGTCCTGCCCTTAAAGACTTATTCTCGTGTTGCCCTGGCTTCTGCCAGGTCACTGAGTATATACTTTGTGGCTTTTGTTAGGCTTTTGTTTTAATATTCTTTGAGAGTGATCTTTGTATTTTAGTTAGTTTGTTAGAGGATATATTTCAGTATTTACACTATCCCGTATTTTTGGGATTCAATTAAGGTAAGAGTAAGGTTTGCTGACCCTAGAACCTGGTTTAAACCACAGAGGCCTTTATGTCACTGAGCGTTCCAAGGCGGTACACCTAACGTGAACCATGTTATGTTTGTAGTGTCCCATACTTTGCATCTACTTATCCTTGTAATTATTGTCTGTTTTGAATGCGTATTTTGAGACTAACTAGGTGAATGCTTCCTTAATTTTAAAAATATTGATTACCCAATATAATAGAACATTGTTTCGTTAATTTTACTATTTGAAAACAATGTTCTTAAATTGTAAACTACTTTTACCAAAGAAAATGTACCTTATGCAAATAAAATAGTCAATGCATTATTCCTTATAAACCATATATAAAGGATTTAAACTAATTAATATGTTCGTTCAATAGTTTCGATTGCTAGAATTTCTATTTGATAAAACTCTTACATTGCAATTAAATGGTCATATAGAAATCACAGCACCCAAACGCAATAGTATCGTATGTCCGCACTGCACCACAAACAGAGCAAATTAAGTTTACAATGAAAAGGACAATACACAACACTACGTAACCGACTTGGGATGGTCAGTAGTCAATAAAGCGTACTGGTTAGCTTAAATATATTCTATGTGTACACAACCTCGCTATTATCCCGTCTCATTTTACCTTAAATTTCTATATTGCGTTTACTGACATTGTTAGAGGTTATGTTTTTACATACCCGCTATATATTTTCATATACAAAATTCACATTTTATTCATAGTAAACAGATTAGGTGAAACATTCTGGCCAAATTATATCAGTTTACAATGTTCCGTGTAAATTAATATTTTTTTCGTATATTCTGCTAACCATTTAAAGTTATTTGTTTCCGCTGGTATGGTGTTATTTATGTAATTGTTGGTAGTACCCTGGTCTTAAATTCATACTGGAAAGTGGCCAGGTCTTCCATTGACCTATTTCTTGGTGTTGTTTCGGCTGACCACATTTCCTGGAATCGTCCCATCTACAACTTTGCAATGAGGTCTGAATTAGTTTGCTCTGGTTCTAAAACCAATGGAACAACATCGGTATACCGAGTATGGCCAATGCATCTCCTCCAATGTAAAAAGAAAAAAAAGAGATGACACAATACTATTCATTATTAATTAACAAAACTATTATTAACGGTTTATTAACTTGTTGCTCTGGCTTCTGCCAAGTCATTGAGTACTTACTTTGTGGCTTTCTAGGCTTTTTTATATTATATATACATGATCATTTATGTGTTTTACTTATATTGCCTATTAATGCTGCCTTGTTTGTTAAAGATTTTAATCCGGCGGGGATATCTTTATTTACACTAACCCGTTTATTGGGTTGACAATAGGGTAAGAGTGAGGTTTGGTGCACCCTAGAACCTGGTGTCAACCCCAGCGGTCTTTTTGGCCACTGACCGTTCCAAAGCAGTAGCCCTATTGTCAACCCCTTTGTGTTTGTGTCTTATTGTGCCTTTTATGCATCTTTGTTTCTGTGTGTGTTGTCGTCCTTGACTGTCGTCCTTGAATGCTACTTTTCCTGTTCGATTTTTATACCTACTCTAAATCGAATCGGTTTCTGAACATTTCGACATGACTGTCGGCATACATGTAAGAATGTGCTTTTGACAATTGCACTACATATGCTTATTTATCAAAAAAAAAGAAACACAAACCTCCAGCGGCCTATTTTTCCACTAACCGTTCCAAGGCGGTAGCCCTATTGTCAACTATTTTATGTTTGCGATCTCATATCTTTCCTTTTATTCATCTTTGTAATTGTTTTTTGTTTCTGTTTTTGGTTGACGGTGGTCCTTGAATGCTGCATTTCCTGTTCGACTTTTATATCGTCTTCTGGTATAGCTAATTAACATTGTTATCGGGCTGCTTGTCTCAGCAATTGGGGTCAGTGCTTGATATGCCCTTTCTTAAAGCTGTACAGTCCCTATTTTAACTGGTAATAACTCATGAATATGAATGAGGCACGTGTGAAGTAGTTTCAAATCGACGAACACCCCAAAAGTCGGTATATAAGGAGAAATCGATACGTAAAATTTCACATTTTTATTTAGCCTCCGTACAGGTAACATCGATAAATATACGACTCCAGAATATATATGATAAAAAGATAGTTGCCCTGAACGGGATTTGAACCACAGCCTTGCACTTGTAAGATTTGAAAGATGTACTCTGAACCTCTAGACCACTGTTATTTATTGGTATTTTGTAGCATTTTTAACACTAAATAGGCATTACGTAATAACAAGAGGCGCGCACACAAACTCATCAAGCGCTAAATAACAAGTCAAGATATGGTTGATTTGAGGCGAAGTATTAGTTTCATATTGATAATTACAGTATTACACCAGACAATGTTAATTTACACGTGCGACAATATGGACTGCATATTTATTGATCCATCATTAGTTTCGTTCAAATATGTTAAGCTATTTTGCCTCATAATATATGGTAGTTAGTATACTTTTTTCTCAAGCAGCGTTTAGTTCAGTGGATAGAGCACAGGACTTGAAATCAGAAGGTCGTGTGTTCGAGCCCCGAAAGAAGCTAACTTTGTTTTTGTAAAAATTACTGTTACCTGTGTACAGGTACGATGTGCACTGGTCGATGTATATATAGTAAATGATTTCCTTCGCTATATTTGCTCGCTTAAATACCCGATTTCGACATGAGCTGGTGAACATGAAGTTACAAATAAAGACACGCCTACAAAGAAGAAATCGATTGATATAGGGACTCTGTAGCTTTAAACAGTGAAAAAAATACAGTAATAAATATTTAAATTGTTGATGACTTACTTTAGAAAATAGGCAACTGTTAGCATTGCAAATTGAGAGACTGGAGTCGGAGTAAACATAAGGTTTTATAAGTCACACGTATTAAGAACATTTTGTAAATTAAGCATGTATAGAACGGTTTTAAATACTGTGACAATCTTAAGTGTCAAAATGACGTTACTGGTATCAAATTAAAATACCATCGTTTTCCTGTGTTTACTTTGAGGTTTCGGTTTCTGGTACAAAGAACAGTCATCCCAGTTAAAAGAAATTCATTTAACAAATGAACGTGAGTAAGTACATAAAGTATAAAAATAGCGTCTAGTCCGAAGCTTATCATGCCCCACATGCACTAAGTGGCATATTTTGTGAGAGTACGTCATGTTACCGATATGAAATCTTATGTCTCTTGCCAACTGACTTTAAAGTAGATTAAGCCGATGCTAAGTGGTCGTGAGAGGTGTTGCCCACTTTGTGGATGCTGCGTTTTCTCTTGTTTGTAGTCGTTTCTTCCAAGGGATCCCCTTTTCAGTAGTTAGTTAAATTTGCCTTTGCATATTATTTCACTACAACACTAAATCATTTGGCGGATAAAGCGTAAGTTCCCCAGACTTCAAGAAAATGAGGAGAATGAATCTGGGTCTCGGACATCTAGACATCTCGCGAGACTTATTTCACATGCCAGCTAGTCGATAGAGACACTTATCCTCTACTTCAATTTACCGTTTTGATTTTGAAAGAAAAGTACAAACATATAATTTATAATGGATGCAATGCAATGCTTTTATATCGAATTGTAGCATGGTCACTGAAACTTCTATTTGTAATAGCACAGGTGTAAATTAGGGTTTGTTTAATTGAAAATAACACCTGTCAGATTAACTGTTAGAATAACAGTTAGATTAACAAGTTAGAGTATGGCACCGAGCTGAAATGGACATGCTACAAATCAAATAGAGTATGGTTTCATCTCATTGGTTAATTTAAACATCGAGATGGGCGTAACCAAAGCAATGAAACCATACTCTATATATTACTTAATGTGTTACTATGTTGTTATTGTGTTTTATGATGCGTTTATTATATTGTTATTATGGTATTATTGCATTGTTATTGCATTGTTATTATATTGTTATGATGGTGTTATTATGTTGTTATTATGTCGTAATTATGTTTTAAAGTTATTATGTTGTTAGTATGCCGTTATTATTATGTTATTTTACTGTTATTAAGTTCTTAATATATTGTTATTATGTCCTTCGTGTGATGTTGTTATATCCTTATTATGTTGTTATTATGTCGGTCTTATGTTGTTATTATATTATTACGATTGTTTTATTGTATTGTTTTATGTCGTTATTATGTTGTAGTTTCATTCGTATTTTATCATATACTATACCAGGCTTTTTCATAATGTTTGATAGAAACAGAGTATACAATTGTTATGCTTTGAACATTGAACTACTGTTCTGTCGTGCGTTTATTATAAGGAAAGCGATTTGGACGTGCCACTTTCCTTTTACTAATCATTTTAGGACATTCGGAGTGTTCGTATGTGTTTATAGATAAACATATTACATTCATGATAACTGTACCTAGCAAACCAGGAACATTTCGTGCAAAAAGGTGCGTTTCGTCGTTAAGAACATTATTATAAATGTACGTAAGGATCATGTTCTTCCGTTTATGAACTTTTATGTCAAACTGTTTATGAAATGAATAACGGAACATTATACAAAAGGTCATCTAATATTTAGCCTTATATCCTGCCTTATCTTTCCACGTGCTAGTTTCCACAGAATATACGATAATAGACATTACGCAGTTTGTCTAACATTGTTTTAGTGAACAGTACTCAGTCAGGATCACGATGCTTCTTGTTACATTTTGTGTTGTTTGCAGTCTCTCTGTTATAGGAGGACAATTTGCGCTATCCCTTGGAACACCGACGCTAGCCGGACCTTTGACATTCGATCCAAGTTAGTATTAATGTGTTCTATGTAGTTTGGTGGATTTAAGTTATATCTATTTATTGTTTACAATATAAATGGTAAGTCATTGCCTAACAGTATATGACCTTTATTTTAATTACATCTAATGCAGTTACCATATATGTCTCGGTAGATACCAGACTATTACCAAGAATTGCTTTTTTTGGATATATTGCTACATTTAATCTCGATGGGGTATGGAACCTAATCCCGACCCTTCAAACCTCAATTCCCGCACCTTCTACTGAAATTATAAAAATTGTATAATAACTAATTCAGCAGTTTATTGTTATGTGTGCATGTATATACACGGCTATTAACAATATAAGAATTGATTTCACAAAATAAATAAATACTAATAAAAAACGCCGCATGGCACAAACTGAGATGAGCTGTTATCAGGCACTGAACTGGTCGACTGTATCTAAACAACTAGTTCTAGAGTTGGTCAATGGCAGGATGTATTTGTCTTAATCATAGAGTGTTTGTTATGTATGAGTGCTTCTTCGGATTTGTGACTGGTTTTGAGAGTTTGAACATAGTCGTGTATGTTCACTGGAGAGAGTCTGTTGTAGATCTTATAGAAAGTAGTGTCGTTTGATGCTTCTCTGTTGTTGTAGAGTTGCGATTTTTGGTCAATCAGCGTTGTTGTTACGCTATCTTTTTGTTACACATTTTGTCCCTTTTTGATAAGAAGTATGTGCTGCTTAAAGGGACACTGTTCGTAACTTTTACCTTATAAAACACACACTAATTATGTTCGCAAACATTACACACTAAACATTATTGAATATTTATTAATTAAAAGCAAGATTATTTGACGGAATTCAATCGCGGTCCACAAAAAAAAGAAAAACCGTTTCGGGCGTTTGATCTCGCAGCCCAAACTAAAAATAAACTCGCGGTAATAATAATGAGCGTGAAGGTGTCGACATCGCTCCCGACTGAGCTAAGCGGGCTAAACATATTAGGCAATACATACTATAGTGAAAACCTAATGCGCTAATGGAATTCACGTGATCGCAGAAAAGGTAAATAGTGTGAGTCCCACTTTATTTACAAATAATAATTAAAGCTTCTTTTTTTTTAAACTCACGAATGTATTACTACAGACTTCTTAGGGTCTATGCTGAATAAAAGTCAGACGGTTATTTGGTTAAGCTCAATATCTGCTTACTTACGGACAGTGTCCCTTTAAAGCACGAGTCACAGCACGAGTCCCAGACTTTCGATTAGTATTTAAAGATTTGCCCCCAACCCCCCACCCCCACAAAAAAATAAAAAAAATAAAAATAAACTCACAAAAGTAATAGATAATTTAAAAGATGACAAAATATCGAAATCCCAAATTAAGTGGAAAATATATTTTCAAATACTGCTATGAATTGGAGGTACATTTATAGAAACATATTCAGATGTAGTAAAGATAATAACTTACAAATGTTTCAGTACAATTTTATATATAGGAATATTGCCACAAATAAATTTTTATATAAATGTTAAATTGCCGTTTGAAGTATCTGCACATTCTGTAATATGGAAATCGAGACTTTAGACCATCTATTCTGGGAATGTATGTGGACGCAACATTTTTGGATGGATGCCGTTTATGGATGGAGAGAACAGACATGATTACCGAATTAAATAAATATAATATTTACTTTGGAGAACGAGATAAAATATTCACTTACATAACCATGTTGGGTAAACAATTCATATATAAATGTAAATATTAAGATGAGATATCGAAATTTGAAGCGTTCTAAAGAAAATTGAACAATAGGATTAACATAGAAATGTGCACTGCCCTTAAAAATGATACTCTTCATACATTTGAAGAAACTTGGAGAAAACTATTAACAACACGTGGGCTGGCCAACGATGCTCTATAGCAAACTCATTATCTATTATCTTACATTATTCTCTTCTAATACTACCCTTCCTTCCTATTACACCTATTAAAATATAGTCATACAATATATTTATTAACAATATATTTATTATGATTTAAACAGTGTTATGCAATTTAACTGTTATGTGCTGTTTAAATTTGTGTAGTAATTATTTTTTATGTAATGTTGTATGCAAAAAGAAAATAATAAAAAGAAGAATTTAAAGAGTCACACCGCAATCTTGACTTTTGTAAACCTTGTTGTGTCCCGATAGGTTTTCTACATAAATTGCATTTGTTTAATCATTAATATTAATTATAAGAAAAGTTAAAAGCAAATTGTTTCTGCATATTTCTAACTTGTTGATTAATTTCACCGATAATATATTCAAACATATGGTAGAATAATGAAGAGTTGAATACTTGAAATTGTATTTAAATATATCCAAGCAGGTTTAAAGATAAAATGATACTGAACTATGTGTATCAGTGAGGTTATTGTCTTGGAGTTGACCTCTTGATTGCAGTTTTAGAGATGTCGAGTAGGTTGCGAATTCATTTGACTTTGGATGTTATGTTATTAATATGGGTTTAATATATGTTTTCAAATAAGATCGTTGGTGAGTTCAACGCCAAGGTAAAGGCGAGGTTGTTCTTCAATAATGTTACTATCGTTGATGTTATGCGTGGCAGGTAGGTTTATTCGCTGGTGTGTTTTTTTCAGCAGTAAGTGACATTTGTCGTTCAAATGCATTGTTAAAGTTCGGAATTAGAAAGATCATGGTTATAATTAGACTGCTAGAAAGTCATCGGCGAAATTTTTTATAGAACTTATCTCCCATGTCATTTACGTATAACATGAAAATCATGGGCTCTATCACTAATCCTTGAGGTATCACTGTGAGTCTGGGGATGGAAATCCACCAAGCACTACCTTCTGATAAAGAAGCTCCACGATTCCACCCATAATGGTGGTGAACAGTGTCAAATCCATAATTAGTAGATATGTTGTCTTGTAACGTGTGTCGACTCGACAGACAACATATCTACTCATTTTGGAATTTCTAAAAAGTGTTGAAAGTTCACCAGTACTTTGGTTGCATGATCATAGTGTCTCATGATTTGGAAGATTAGTGCAAGAGCTGGTGCAATTTCCTTGATCCGGGTAAATCTGGCCCTGATGCTTCAGAGTGAATGATTTTTTTATCAATTTCTCAATGTCTAGTGCTGCAAACACAATGTCAAGCATATGATGGATCAACTGATCGTCAATTGGTAATATATCGCCACTAGGTTCTCTTGTGAGTGGGCGTCCGTGGCCGAGTGGTAAGATTTGAAATCACTTGCCATTCACCGTTGTTGGTTCTATCCCTCAGGGGCTTAGGAATCTTTATGTGAGGAAGCTATCCTGGTGGGTTTCAGAACGTCGTTGGTTGAATATTACCCGGAGGGGCAACTGTGGTCTCCCCTAACCAATGGAAGCTGGAAAAGTCGCCATATGACCTTAGCTGTTGGTGCGACTATAACATCCAATTTAATTCAATTCAATTCTCTGGTGAGTACTGAGGTGTACTGGTGAATACTGGAAAGTATTGATGACAGCTTCAGCAATACACCTCCGTATTCAGTGAACCGAGTGATGCCCTTCCAACACACACCATTTCTATGGTATGTAAAGAATATAAACCTATAAGAGCTATTTTTTTCACAGCTTTATTAACACTGTATCAGGTTTAAAGAAATGAAATATAAAATGGGGTTTTACGTCTGTTTACTCCGGCAACTGGGTTATATTGGAACATCACCCTCAGTGGGAGAAATATGAAGAATACAGTTTCAGATCAGACATACCTCCGCTTGGGAGCGATTTCATGGGAGACATTTGTGCCTACAACACAAGACCTTATTCACAGGGGAATGACATTGCACATACATTGGATGAACAATACAATTCTAAACAGAGTCTAAACTGGTTTACACAAAACGTACTGTGTAACAAGCAAACACCGATATAACGACAATGCTATCTTTGAATGATAACCTCAAACCTGATAAATATGCGAATTGAACAATGCACAGCCGATGTCCTACTCTGCTTATCGATGTTTAATTATGGAACAACGACTAGATATATATGTAATGTTAATCTCGTAAAACGTTCTTGTATAGCAATTTAGACGTTTTTAGTTAAACTTTACAGTTAATAAGTATTTTACACAAGGGGTCATGACGCTTTGACAGTCGTTAAATGTATGGGTCATAGCTCCCATGAACAGACCCAATAAGACCGAGTCTGCTACTTTTATCTCTTGTTTGTGTTTGTTGCTTTCAAGGGATGGATCTCATTTGCAGTATTATTGTAGTTTAGTCACCATAAAATCTGACTTCCTTTAGATCTGTTCTTATCAGTTGCGATTGTTTCGTGTTGTGGGCCTAATCTATACTGGACGTATAGGCGTATTTATTTTCAGCTGTCATATCGCAGTTGAGTAACGGTATTTTAACGCTGCATTCGTACATTTACTGATACAGGTCAAATACCATTATTGATTTGGAGCTTCTGATTTGTTGAAAAAGTTAAAGGGTTATTGGACGTATAGTCAGATTGTAAAGTAGCTTCTGATTCGATGAAACTCATAACAACTCCCCATAAAGCATCAAAATATTATATTACAATAATAAAACATGTTCATGTAGGATATATTATTTTGAATGAAATTTGCATTTTATTAATAAAATTGTACTGAGGGTATACCGGTATTCGCCAAAAGAAAACACTATTTACTGACATTCTGGAGGTGCCGACCTCAATGAACTATTAGAGGCTGAACGCATTACATTATCCTAAATGTTCTGGTCATTTCTGAAAACAGTTAGTTTTTTTTTCAGCGGTTGAAGGCCAAAGGGTTATAATGTAAGCCTTTGGGAAATGCAGTAGTGGTATATCACATATAACGAAGCATTATATCGGTGCATCGGTATGTTTTATCCTATTACTTGTGTACACGTATATTGATTTACTGTTACACCTATACCGATACATTTTACCATTTCGTTCAGCATACTATGTGTGTATGGCACACATGTAGATGTATTACGGTTTCTGCATTTAATAATACGACAAAAAAATAATTAAATAAAATATATCCGATATTATAAGTAGTTTTGGGAATCCCGCATATTAAAGTAGAACAGGAAATGTAAGATTGATTGAAGGTTGAAGGACCACAACCAACCAAAACCACGCATCGTAACAAACAACAATTACATGGACCAATAGGGCTGCCACATGGAACGGTCAATGGAAAAACTACCGGTGGGTGTTTAAACCAGGTTCTATGGAACACAAAACCCCACTTTAACCCTATGGTCATCCCAATAAAACGGGACAGTGTAACTGAAAACATCTCTGTCTGGCTATAAACAAGCAGTCGGATATAACCGGAAGTACACATACACTCGCTGGAATTTGGTAGAATCAAGCGTAATAGCTTATCGGATGTTCTATGATATCACTAAATGATTACGTCTTTGTCACAATCCCATTTCGGGTCATGCGATAAGAGTGTGCCTGGTGGTTAAAGGGACAATGTCCGTAACTTTTAGCTTATAAAACACAAAATAATAACACACCAACCATTATAAAATATTTACTAAATAAAACCAAGATCATTTGACGAAATACAATAACGGTACAAAAAAAGAAGTACCGTTTAGTGAGGTTGAACCCACACTAAAATTACAAACACGGGTAATAATAATCGAACATCGCAATAGTCGAGCTCGCTCGCAAATGAGCTAAACGGGCCAATGTATTGCATAAGACATACTATATAGAAAGCCTAATGCGCTAATGGATTTCACGAGATCAGCAGAAAATGTAAATATTATGTGTCCCACATTGTTTACAAATAAAAAGTAAAACTTTTTTTTCAAACTCACAAATGTATAACTACAGACTTATCTGGGTCTATGCTCATGTTTTCATGTGTACATTTCACTGAATAAAAATCAGACAGTTATTTGGCTATGCTCAATATCTGCTTACTGTATGACAGTGTCCCTTTAAACAAATACATTAATTGAATTGTTACACATTATCTTAAGCTTTTTAGAGCCACCCCAGAGCGACGGGAATGTGGGAATAGTGATCATGGAACAGTTCCCTCCTTTAAATATCGAATATTTTGTTACGGTACTTTAACGGGCTCAGAGGTTATACTCAGATACACGGGACAGCCCGGTTTGCGTTCGCAGCTGACAGATGAGGGAATTGCCTTGCCGAAGGACACACCTAAGATATGTGGCTTACGTTGCAGCTGACTATGAAAAGGAGATATACAAATCGAACAGGAAAAGTAGCATTCAAGGACGACAGTCATCCACAAACAAAAACTGAAACAAAGAACAACTTTAAAAAGGAATAAAAGGCCAAATAAGACAAAAAACAAACACAGACGAGTTGATAATAGGGATACCGCCTTAGAACGGTCAGTGGCAAAAAAGGCCGCTGGGGTTTAAACCAGGTTCTAGGGTTCAACAAACCTCACACTTACCCTATATAATCCCAATAAAAAGGGTCAGTGTAAATAAAGAAATCCCCGCCATGAACTATTCTCTAACCAAGAGGGCAGCATTAATAGGCAATATAAGTAAAACACAACCTGACTTCTATGGTGACGTGATTTACAAACTTCGTAAGCTACTTGGTCATGATCACTTTCATACTATCTTTGTTAAACTTGTTGAGGACTATAATATTTGTAATCTTTGTATAACTAAAATGCTACTCCATCAGGGCTACCGTTACCATAAACTTTTCTCGTGTATATTAAAATACAAAAAAAAACAATTGCCTAGAAAGCCACAAAGAAGGTACTCAATGACTTGGCAGAAGCCAGAGCAACACGAGAACACACCATTGAGGGCACAACAAGACAAGATTGCAGACCAAAAACATCAAACGTCACCGTTCTCTTGGGCTTGAGGTAGACGTCATCATAAAGTCCACAGCCTGTCCGGTCATCGCACAATTAAAGAGGAAAGCATAGTGGCGAACTGTAAATGGGTCCACCACCAAGCATGAAGTGCGTTGCAAAATGATAGGGTCATTACCTATTTTAATAAACCTTTTAACAAGTTTAACAAAGATAGTATGAAAGTGAGCATGACCAAGTAGCTTACGAAGTTTGTAAATCACGTCACCATAGAAGTCATTCTGATAGACCTTGTCGCAGAAGAGTTCTTAAATTACTTTTATATTCGGAAAAAAAGATCAGGGTTACTATAATACAATTTTGCAAAGGTTTTAGGAAGTTTATGGTAACGGTAGCACTGATGGAGTAGCTTTTTAGTTATACAAATATTACAAATATTATTATCCTCAACTCTAGTACAAGCTCTAGAAAAACGAATAAGTTGGGACACATAGACCCCATAAGAAGAAGTCTTCTGTATGATGGGATACCATGCTACTGCTTGGGACGTCTTTCTCGGTGTGGTGGGTTACGATGTTACTGGTTAGGAAGTGTTTCTCGGTTTGCTGGGTTACGATGATGCCGCTAGAAAGTCTTCCACCGGTGTAATGGGTCTGGTTGTGAAGTCTTCCTCGATTTGATGGTTTGCGAATCTGCTGACAAAAAAGTCTTCCTCGATGTGGTGGGTTATGATTGTACTGGTTGGGATTTCGTCCTCGGTATGGTGGGATACGATGCTACTGGTTGGGAAGTCTTCCTCGGTGTTGTGGGATACGATTTGCTGACAAGAAGTCTTCCTCGGTGTGGTGGGTTCCGATTGTACTGGTTGGGATTTCTTCCTCGGTATGGTGGGATACGATTCAACTGGTTGGGATTTCTTCCTCGGTATGGTGGGTACGATGCTACTGGTTGAGAAGTCTTCCTCAGTGTGGTGGGTTACGATTTATCTGGTTGGGATTCCTTTCTCGGTGTGGTGGGATACTATGCTACTGGCTGGGAAGTCATCCTCGGTGTGTTGGGTTACGATCTGCTGACAAGGAAGTATTCCTCGGTGTGGTGGGTTACGATTCAACTGGTTGGAAAGTGTTTGTCGTTGTGGTGGGTTACGATGCTGCTGGCTTATAAGGCTTCTTGGAATCGATCGACTACAGTGCTGCTTGTTGGGAATAATCGGAATTTGGCGCTTTTTGACACTTACATGTTTGCGAATTGCCGATGAAGGTATAGTTTTGCGTTTTTTGGTGTTTCTCTTGACATTTCCCGTATCAGAATTGTTGGAGTTTGTTTGCTTGTAAACACCGTTTTACTGCATTAGCCATACTGTATTTGAAATTGCAGAAAACAATTTAAACATTGGTTTCAATGGGAAAGATTGTAATGGGTTTCACTCTTAATAACCCATCATATCCTATTGGTAGCCCATCACGTTTACTTTTTATAGGCATGCTCTGTCATCTCTAATGTCCAGTATATGTAGGTGTGTGTGAATGTGTGCGTGCGTGAGTGCATGCGCGCATGCGTGGATGCATGCATGTATGTACGTACATATGTCGATTTTAACAATACTTTAGTCATATCAAGATAATGTCTACTGGTAGAAGTGACCTCAATGCTCAACTGTTTAGTGCTGCGACATTGAGATATGACAACGATACCCCACCCATCCAAATTATACTAACATCGGACCAACCAGTCCTAGAACTAATATGCATATGCTAATCGTCAAACAAGGGTATTACAACACAATTTTTATAAAGTCTTTGGTATGACCCGGTCGGGGATTGAACTCCCGACCTCCCGCATGCGATTGTATATCTAGGGAATTAAAGCTAACGCTATCGTTTACAGCCTATTGTTGTGATGTCATCGGTGGATGATGGCATACACATATTGCATCCCAGTGAGGGTGACAGTGGATAATTTTAACCTATAAGAGATACAAGATACAACAACAAGATACAAAATTGTATTTAAAGTCAGTATGGTATATCAATACAAACAATACATCCTCATAAAGCAGTAACTGACATAAGAACATTCTGACAAACATAAAAACCACGTAAAAGCACAAACGTGGTTAAGAGATGATAGGTATTTGTACATACTCATAGGTAGAATACATACAAAATGATTCCTTCAGAGGATATCCGAGCATTTACTTTTAAGAATACTCACTGTTGAAAGTTGCATAAGAACTCGATGTTAAATCACTGAATAACAAAGTATAGCATTAGCTGAAAATTATGAAAATGCGCTTATCACCTCATATCAGATATGAAATGAACTTATTGACTCCGTCTGTATGCTTGAAGTATGAAATTACACAATGAGCACGACTGAATTTGGAACAAAGAGCATTATGATAACAAAACAGCATAGATCATTAAGCAAGGATAGTAAACATAAAGCATAAGCATAACTCAACAAAATAGCAACAAAAAGCAAATTAACAGCAAATAAGAACCACTAATACAGCAATTGCAATGGCAATTCATTCCACTCAAAGAGCCAGCCAGACTCCAAATTAATTTGTTTCATTGCGTACGTTTTTCAGCATTGAGTTCCAGAGTTGGGCAGCCCCGTAACAGAATGAAGTATGCCAAAGTGTATTGTCCTTACCCGTGGGACGACTGCAGTATTAGTATGCCTAAAATAGAATAGTAATGTTTAACACAATTAAAGAGGCTCTACCTATATATTTTGTCCATCAATTGATATAAACTCTACTTAATCATAAAGAGGACTATGAAAAAGGTAAATGGCAATAATTTTACCCCATGTAATATGCGTTTTGCTGGGAAAAAAACAGGATTGAAAAGATCGGATTTTTGAAATTGTATTCGTAATTGTATTAGACAAGCCGATGACGGAGAGTTTCCGATCTTATTCATTTACAATCGGAACTCCTCGTCGGATTGACGAAGAGTTCCGATCGAATTGGAATTGCCCCGAATAGTTTGTTTTCGTTCAACTGAATCGCATTGCGCATGTCCGAGAAAGTCGTAAAAACACGTAGTTCTCCGGCAGGAATAAACGGCTGGGCAGCATTTTATTCAAAATATTGTTTTGATCATAATTAACAACTTACAGAACAGGAATACGGACCATGTTTCTTCTTATAATACTCATAAAATAGCTTTGTATACATATAAATGCAGTAATATTGAGTATTTAATATTTTACATTAAAAATCGCGTAGATATAGGTAGTGCCTCTTTAAATCTGATAGATATAATTGACATTTTTATTTAAAATGTTAAAGGTTTCAATTGCCATGGTTCTTATTCTTCTCATCTTTAATATAGGTATTTTTGACTTGATTAATAAAGTATCAGATTTATATTTATATTTATATTCAATCAATAAGTGATGCTTCTTGAGTGATTTCCTTAGTATTAACGTCACCACAAAAATGCCATAATAATGGGCAACACTTAAAGTTATACAATATATATACAGGGAGAAATATTTGCGAACGACCAAGGACAGACAACGTCGGATGAACTACGGCAGGGCGCCTAGCTATAATGAGAGACATCAAACGTATGCACTCACGTTTTCGGAAATCTGCGCATGCGTGGTGAAAGGTTTTTCTTGGTGTGTTCCCATGCAACTTGAAGTCACAGAGGAACCACCAGTTGTATTCTGCTCATAAAAGATGTCTGACTGGTTATTGCTGTACATGTTCTCGTTACTGATTCTGAACGCATCTGATTGTCAACCAAACCCGGTCCCAGAGATGTGAAGTATCCATCCGATATATGTGGAAAGGCGTGTACATGGTCCAAGAAGATACGTTCAGTTGCATGCACAGGCTGTGAGAAATGGTTCCATAAACGCTGTCTGATTATGAACACTGCTGTATATGAACCTCTAGAACTTTCAGATGTGAGGTATTGCTGTAAGTGTGGTTTACTAAACTTCAATACAAGCCTTTTTGAAGAGTTTGACACTGCCCCCTCATCATGCAGCACACCCAGCTACTCAGAGACAACCAATTCATCAATCTCATCCTTCAACTCCAGCATTAACATCGGTCCACCACAGTCTTCTTCCTCGCCAAACACTCGTAGAAAGTCAGATCCCATTTCCAAGAAGAAGCTCAGGGTCCTAGGTATCAATTTCCAAAGCATCCATGCCAAACGCGAAACCTTTTGGACCATGCTAGAGTATTGCGATCCTGACATCATACTTGCTAGCGAGACGTGACAACTCTTCCATTGCTGAGAGCGAAGTATTGCCAGACACATACATATTTGTAACTTGAAGAGACAGAACTGGAAGTTCCCACGGTCGTGTGGCTATTATCGCTAGATCCAACATTGACGCGACTGAAATAAACACCCATTCTAATTCAGAGTTTGTAGCAGCTACATTTACATGCACCAGTTTGAAGAAACCACTCATTGTTGGAAGTATTTACAGTCCCACCGACAACAACATCTGCTACGCAGAAGATCTCGGTGGAGCAACTGCAGACATCCACTCACGATACAAGGACCACATATTGTGGATTGGGGAGATGCCAACCTACCAGACATTAACTGAACAGATGACTCCATTTCAGTGCAACCCCATACCAATCAACCAGACCTTCATTGACGTAGCAAATAACATTGGATGCGAACAAATTGTCGACTTCCCAACAAGATACGATAACACACTTGACATCTTCTTGACAAACCGCCCAAGAGTTGCCCTATACATAGTGATGATTGACATTGATATCATTCCAAGCAGATAGAAGCCAGTTAAGATACTCATCTACTTGTGGAGGAAAGCAAACATCACAACTACTCACAGAATTGTCATCTACCTTCATATCTGACCATGCTTCACACCTATAAATTCACTTTGGCTGAAGTTTGAACAGAAATGCATACAGGTCACTACTACCTATGTCCTTTCGAAGATGACATCTTCTAGATTCAGCCAACCATCGTGTAACAGCCCCTGTCACTGCTGGCGTTCCCCAAGGGATAGTCTTGGGTCCACTGTTGTTCCTAGTTTATATAAACGACTTGCCGTCGAAAGTTGATTCACGAGTTAGCCTCTATGCTGACGATAGCCTGCTGTACAGACCTGGACCGTCTTCAACAATGGGAAAATGACTGGCGAATGGACTTTAACCCTGACAAGTGCGAGGTCATCCGAATAACAAATTACAGACGGATTGTCCCCGCTATATACTCCATCCATGGACAGGAACTGAAAATGACATCCAAGGCCAATTCTTGAGAGTATCCATTGATAGCACCTTATCATGGAACAGCCATATAGACTCGGTTATAAAGAAGGCAAACTACACCACAGCGTTCCTTCGCAGAAACCTGTCCACATGTCCCAAACAAGTAAAATCAACGAGATACAAATCACTAGTACGTCCACAGTTGCGTCGACTGTTTGGGGCCCATCTACCAAATCAAACATTGCCAAGCTTGAATCAGTAAAACGCAATGCAGCTCGGTTTACCACTGGCAATGACACCACCATGCTTCAACATTTGGGATGGGAAGAGCTTTAAGTCCGACGAAAACAAACAAAAACCGTTATGATGTACCGCATTGTACACCAGCTTGTTGAAGTCTCGGTATCATCATACCTCCATCCAATAGGTGCTTTCACTAGAGGACACTCAAGCAGATTCCTCTTCCTCTTCACCCGAGTCAATGCGTACAAGGACTCTTTCTTTTTTTCCCATCAGGAATCCGGCTTTGGAACTCCCTACCATTCAGCCTAGTCAACGCCCAATCCATCGATGCCTTCCGTGCATGGATTGGTTCGGGGATTCCATTGCCCCTTTCAGAGATGTTTTTAACCTGTTTTAACTGCACTTGGATCTTTCACCACATGTACATAATTCGTCACCTGTTCAAGTATGTTCCAGACGAACCAGGCACAATATAGGAAGAAGAAGAAGAAAAATACTTCCTAAAACGGATAGCTGCAACACAGGCTGATATACTGTATCACTACGTCATAACACACTCGCCTGGAATCACAATTAACATATAAACGCATCTATACATACAATTAAAGCTTATATGAGTTGGATCCCATTTAAGGATTCAACCACACTCACGCTATATTAAGACAGTGACAATGAAAGGTGCCCGTTACACCGGATCACTAGGACACTTACAGACTGTGAATTCAGTAAATGGTATATATTAAAGGGAGATAATTTGAACTCACAACGGCAACTTTCGAAATTTGAGATCTAAGAGATCCACGGTCACAAAGCAGAATTATATGTAGGGACAAATATTTGCGAACCACCAAGAACAGTTATAATCAAATAAAAATCGTTGAATGCATGGTAATCATATGTATTGGCTGACTGGTTTCGTCATCTTGATTTTTCAAAGCTTTAGTAATAATGATTAAATAGTTGTTAACCTCATTCTCATAGACCTATTCTTATTCTGTTCAGCTGTTTTAGCTTATTCTGTTCTGTTCAGCATATGTAGTTGTCTGGATGATTTCTT
The DNA here is from genome assembly GCA_037043455.1 of Cyrtodaria siliqua. NCBI lineage: Eukaryota > Metazoa > Mollusca > Bivalvia > Adapedonta > Hiatellidae > Cyrtodaria > Cyrtodaria siliqua. The sequence continues at coordinate 283,685 of JAWPHD010001097.1, read as the reverse complement.
ACAGATGTTTGAAATATGAGGATTACCGTTAAGTTTAAAATCAATAATTACTCCTAGAAGTGTTACCTCATCTTTACCATATGGATGATACCTAGATTAAAAGAAATGTTTACCTGATAAGTGTTTTTGCCTATAGCTATTGTTTGGACTTTTTCAGGATTTGCCTTCATCTCTTTGTCGTTAAACCAGTTACATTTGTAATTAGAAATAAATCAAAAATCAAAAAAATCCAGAGCCTGAATTATATTTTCAATATGGTTGTCAGAATGTTGGAGGGTGTTATCGTCAGCATAGTTAGGCAGACTGCAATCATTGACAAAGGAAACAATGTCATTTATGAACTAATTAAAAGGTACTGGTCCTAAAATATATCCTTGTGGTACACTTTTATAAATTGTAGAAAAATCACTTTTGAAAGTGACAGTTTTATACACTGTTTTCTATTTGTAAGTTAACCTTTAATAAGATTAAGGGCGTTTAGTGACACACCATAATGTTAGTTATAATAATAAGTAATAAATGGTCGTGGAGACAGTCAAAGGCGCCATATAGAGTCATCCATATAGTTGAAACATATGTATTATTATCTAACGTCTCCTCTCAGTCCTCATTACTCATTACGACAGTGGATTGACATTCGTAACTAAATATAAAGGCTGATAAAAATACATTAAAATGGTTCATAAAGAATTCTACAATATGAAAGTCCATTGATCTTTCAAATGTTTGGATATGACAGGCAGAATGCGAATTGGTCGATAATTACATTTATCTAGGGTACTGTTACTTTTGCGAAACGGGGTTAATTGTGCCAACGTTGTACTACATGTATAAAGAAGACTGAAGTAGAGAACGATTTAGATAACCAGAGATTGTTGACTTAGTTAACTAAACACGTTACACTGAAAGTATCCAGTTGCTTTTATTGTTTAACTATTTTTAAAAAAAAATTGTTTAATATAACCTATATTTTACTGGTGTAAATAAACTTAAACTGTATTTTACTGAGATGTCTTCTTTTATTGTCTCTATACTTTCATGAGTTTTATATATATGTACAGTATCATTATACATAATATAAAATCTGCTTGTGTATTGTTAACTTTATTAAGCAATGCTGTAACTGTAGGCCAGAAGTTCTTGGATTTGCATCCTCCAATACATCTATCGATAACGTATTTATTAACGTATTGATTTTCTTCTAAGACTGGTAACCAGATTTCTTTGTTTTCTAAAACTGTCCTAGTTCTAGGAGGATTTGTTGGCACAGAATTTATTTAAAAGCATTCTCTTGTTGTAAATGTTGTATATATTAAAATTATTATACAGATCGTCTGTATCACCTTCATCAAAATGTATCTTAGAAATTTCAGTTTTCAGTTCCTCATTGAAATTTGCATTATCAAAATGCTTCAATGAGAGAATGGTGCTATAGAAATCGCAGCACCCAAACGCAATGGCACCGTAGGTCCGCATTGCACCACAAACAATGAGCAAATTGAATATACAATGAAAAGGACAATACACAACACAACGAGTGGTGAACTTGGAACTGTCAGTAGGTAATACGGCCTACAGGTTAGCTCAATTTGATTTTAAGTATACATTACCTCTCTGTTATCCTGTCTTCAGCGCTCAAATTGACAGGACAGTGTAAATAAAAGTACATTCCATCAATAGGAAATCTATAACAATAAAGTCCACATCCACAGAAATTAGGAAACGATACACGGATAGGTTATTATAAAACTATACAAAAACATTTTAATTAGAAATACCTCAGGATGTATCCAGAATTCTACTAAACAACCAGCTGTTGCAACCAAAGAGAAACCCAATCTAGGGTACGATCAGAAAACCCGAGGGACGAAAGTTCAGACACCAATCTCCCCTTTCAAGGTTTCAGAAAGTGCAATCATGGAGTCCCACGATGTTGTCCGGTCATAGCACAAGAGACAAATGAAGCGTAGTGACTGACTGTAGAGGGGACAATCACCAATCATGAAGTGCATTGTAATACTAAAGGGTCATATTCTTTTCTGGCGAGTTTCCTGATTAATTTTGTAAAGTGGTCAGAAAAACCGTCAGACCCCTTTAATCTCCATAGAATAAAAGTTGTGATATTCCTAGTCGCAGACAAGTTTTAAGGTAGATTGGTGTTGTACTTCTCCAGCAGATTGTTATTGCGGCGATAGAACGTTGAGAATGATATACGTAGCGGTATGATAACGAAAACCTTGCTAAAGAAGTTTACTTGTAATAACCTGATTTCGATAATTTAATTCCTTAACATCGTTACATGCCCTAGCAAAACGAATTAGCTGGGAGATATAAACCCCGTATGTTGTAGCACGAGGTACGTACCCATCTAAATGTGGATAGTTAACGATGTCAAAGTTAAGTCATCTCTCTTATCATATATTTTAGTATGTAATAACTTACAACCGAGAGATGAAGATCGAGGAATGCTGCTATGGTATCCGAACTGTTGGTTTTGTTCAACGTGAGCTCTGGTGGATAACTATTCAGTACAGGAGCAGACAAGTCATTTCACGTGCCTGAACCGCATAACTCAAACATAAATAATTGGGGTTGGAGGCAACGTAGTTCCCATTTTGCAAGCACGTGCAGATGCGCGGATTTTATAGTACTCTGTTTAGAAACACTAGTTTAAAGCTTATACTAGATGGCAAAGAAAACAAATCATATCAGAAGTCAGTTATTATGTCGGAGATTTATAAAACAATCGTGTTGACAGGTTTTATTGAGATATCATAGTCGGAAATCGCGGTACAAATGCGAAGATCGAAAAAAACTAGTTTTTGTTTTCTTCGAAATTGCCAATGTTTCAAAACGGGTACAAAAATTGAATATTCTTAAATATTGTTGAAATTGACAGGAGTCGAAGATCATTACCTGATCTACCTTTTTTGAAAATTTCTTATTTTTTCGTGAATATACATTTTGCGTGCCCGTTTTGAAAGTTGGTACCTGCATTTCACTCTTTCAGAGGCTATTCAAAATGGCGGCGAAACTGAAAAACACCCAGCCCAGGCCAGTCGCAGGCCACAAACCCACTTCTCCCTGGACAAATTAACATCATATGGTCAATACACAGTCACAGAAACTAAATATTGTGAATTGAACTGAACGTTTATAAATAGCTAAGGAATGTGCTAAAAATAGCTCACACACATTCAAAGGTCAAATAATGCTGATCCGTGTACATGTATACACAGATAGATCGTTTACACATACGGCCCGATTGATGGTGACCGATGGATTATTTCAATTTATTTGCACAGAAGTAGAATTAAAACAGTGTTACAATCACGATCGTATACAATTCCAAGTTTTGCATGAGTGCGTAATTTACAAAATACAAACAAATAGATCTATTACAGTAGACAATGTAGAGAATTAAAATTGAAAAGTGGAACACACCAGCAAATGCCTGAAATGGGTCATGGCATTGTCTGCACTGTGGCCTTTGTAAGTAAATACACTTTTAATTTCTGTATGACAAGTGTTTAACGTTGAAACATGTAAAACGGTGGTGGTTGATATATATTAACTTAATTCTGATAATGTTTTAGAACACATGAGTGATGAATAATTGATGAAAATGTAAGCCTTGAAAATCTACTATTTGTTCATGAATGCCACCTGTGACTTACATTTTGGACAGTATCATCTTCTGGAAAGCACCACTTTCAATTCCAGTTGTGTTTTAAGTAAAATGTTATGGAATGCTGACATTGTTAGCATTGAGAAAGTTGGACAGAGTTATTAATATTAAAAACAAATGAAACAATATCATATATGACTTGTTTTTTTCAGGTCTGCTAAGACTAAGTTAGCTAGAGGCAGTGTGCAGTATTACCATAGCCAGATTCAAGTCAAATTTCCCAGTCTCACAGTATAACTACATCAAGAGCCTTGTATTAGCCAGTATGTAGGTAAGCGCAGCTTCAAAAAATCTATGAATTTATCAATGTTTGTTCTGCCCGATTATGCCTGTGAAGGCGTGTGGCAGGATGTAAAGATAGATTACCATAGCCAGATTCAAGTCAAATTTCCCAGTCTCACAGTATAACTACATCAAGAGCCTTGTATTAGCCAGTATGTAGGTAAGCGCAGCTTCAAAAAATCAATGAATTTATCAATGTTTGTTCTTTGCAAAATATGTGGCATTGTGCACCAGTCCTGCACCACAGACATATTAATAATTTGTTATTAGGTCTGTGCCTGCACTTAGTCTCAGACTTTTTATACTAAAAATAAAAATGGTGTTTTACAGCACATCGACACATAAATAGGTCATATTGTGCTTAGTACATATGTAAAATTAAACAAACAAAATAAAAAGGTCCCTGTATTACATCTAAATTATTAAACTTAACCAAGACCCCGACTTAACATAATGTGCTGGCATGGCCCAGCAATAGCATGGTGGATGATAGCAATCTGGAGCTATCCACATGCACCACTGAGTTTCGTCTATGGTTTCGGGCAATACATCTTCCCTCAGTCTTGTTTGTTCCTCAGCCTCTTTTGTTTGATTGGGATTGAAACTGGGGAGTCTATCCTCCAAGCACGATAAACAACCATAGAAATTATTAATATATACATTAGTAAGAGTAAGACAGGTTCTCGAATTCCTATGTGTCATTTGGGGCGGCTCTAAATAAGGTATACCGGTAATAAATGTGTTGATTTAGCAGAAAACGATTATTTTTAATTTATTGTACATGTAAAAAAAGTTCTATAATCACTATTCATTTACATATTTCAGTTCTACAACTTGTTACCTATTTAAGTTGAAACAAAATATCATGTATGTCATTTTTATTTTCAGAGCCTGGAGTCCTGAGATGCTGGGAGTTAGCTGAAAATAGTTAGTGATGTCCCAATATATATGGGAGGATTTTATTGAAACAAGTAGTCACATATAACTTTTTACAACATTAACAACAGAATCAGAAATACTTAAACGAACAAGAATAGTATATAATAACAAGATGGTGTACAATATTTTTTTTTTTTTATGAATCATGAATCAGCAATACCTCATACGGGACAGTACTAGCATCAACTTCAAGAAAAATATGTCTAGTAAGAGGATCACCAGTTCAGCCAGCACAATATCATATCAACATGCATATCCGACTGTAGACACAAGGTGGATCGTTGGCGACATTAACTGGATAGTTCATTGGAGTGGCTCAAAATAAGGGCTAATATGAAAATATAAATGTGTTTCTGTTAATCTGACCGGCCGTGCCCAATTTATTTATTGGATTAAAATGTTTTCTGAATTTTATTGGATTATATAAAAGTTTGTGGAATAACAGATGGCAGGAGGTGTATATTACCGGTTATACCCAGAAGAAAAGTGAGTGGTCTTCCTCACCAAAAAAATAACAAACAGATACATGTATATATATATAACCCCACATATGTTCAAATTGGCTTGCACCATATAAACAATTACATATTAAAGGGACATGCAGCAATCTTCTTTTTTTTAAACTCCAAAATGTTATAACTTATAATTTAAATATATGCAAGCGGGTGTAAAGTGAAAATAAATTACATTTTAATGCTTGATTAAAACTTGATAAATGCTGTGTGTCCCTTTAATAAATAAAAACAATTATTGTATGATGCAATTTAATTTTTTATGTAATACCCTTTATATTTGGGATGTTTTGATGTAAATATTTGAAATAAAATGTTTTAAATCAAATAAATAATTCATTTTGATATCTGACTTGTTACATATTTTTTACTTAGTCATGAAAGATAATATTTAAGGCCTTAATATGTACCTTAAATGTTTATTGTTTACCATTGAAAGGTGAGGCGGCATATGGTGTTAGTTATCTGTGCGTCTATATCCTTCCACAGTTTTTAACCAATCTTTTCAAAACTTTACATGATCTTTATCTATGATGTCTAGAGGAGCATATCGATTTTGCATCAAAATAAAATTTATTTATGAATATATATTCTTGCATAGTACAATTTTCCACGGATTGTTTTCAGTGCGTTCATTCAAGTCCCATGGACATATTGAGTTGAGATGTTCGGTTGGCATTTTATATTTGTATACATTCTCATCTTCACCTCTCACCGCTGCGGGTTCAATTCCCACTGGGAGCTCAACTTGTAGGTGAGAAAGTGTCGATTCTTACAGATAGCAGTAAGTACACAGTACTGGTTCTACCCAGGAAATATGGCCTAAAATGTGCTATAATGACATAAAACACAATTCAACTTTAAAAATATAAAGTAAAAGAAATGGCCTTCTTTATTTTCCTTCGATGCTATCAGTATAAGTATTACGACAGTGTTTCTGTCTGATAAAAAATTCATCTTAGGTTTCAACCGACAAATGGTCTATATTTAAACTAATACAAGTAAGATGGGGCCCTCAAACCCTTTTATGTGTGGGTGATATATTCCACGGTTGATTCATGATACTAGCATGGGACAGCTATAGTACATATGACAGTGCTGAGTGCAGTTGCGGATGAATTGAATTGAATATTTAACGGCTCATCAACACAGTACAGGTTATTTAGAGCCGCCTCAGAGAGAGGGGAAGGATACATAGGAATCCGGGAACCGTGCACTACCCTTATTATCGAACAGATTCCTATGGTTCTTTAACATGCTCGGATGATAGACCTATAAGCGGGACCACCCTGTTTACGTCCCCATCCGACGGATGAGGCTAAGGGAATGTGTCTTGCCCAAGAACACACCGACAAAACTCAGTGGCACCACCTCCGGTTACAAATCCGCTGCGCTACTGACTGCGCCAAGTTGCGGATGACAATTAGACACTGGACAGTCTAGTCAAAAACACGGCAACAAATATATTATCTGAATATGTTTAAGAATGTACTGTATGTTTGGAAGAGCTTTCAAAAACAAACTAGCTTTCATGATTTTAGTTGGGGTGGGATGGGGGTGGGGCGCATCCTTTTAAATCTCAGTTCAGATGCCCTCCCCCTCCTTCTCTCCATCCCAACTCCCATCTTGAACAGTAGCGATTGTTACGTAAACTTTCCACATATGAGAGGGTGCCCAATACTACCCGCTCCATCGAAAACGCGCCTGCAGTTCTTGCGAGGTCAGTCGAGTCAAAATTACAGTTAAATCAAACAATTCGTATTTTCGTGTACTTTTGATAAAGAAATAACATGCTTTTCGTGATATGCAGCAAAATTCATGTAATGTGTGAGCTAAAACAACAATTCAAGTATCTCCTCGTACTTTATTTAACAAAAAACACACGGTTGTTGTCATTTTAATCGTATTCTAAAGATGGCATCTTTTAGAGTTATCGCCCCTCGCTTCGACATTTTACAAGGCGGGTCTGAATTTATCACGCAGTAGAGCTTCTAAAAAAAAAGTCGGTACAGACGAAAATCACGAAACCTAAAGGGGAAATGAAATTTCATGATCAAAAATTGTCACAATTTTCCAAATTATGCGTTTTAAAAAATTCAAAATGGCGGACATTATTTTTTTTTTGACGTTGCCGAAAGTTGACGTACTACTTTTCGTTGTCAAGCGTGGTTGCGATATTTGAAAGATGTAGGAAAATATCAAGGCTGCTCCCCTACTGATTAGTGAACACATGAGCAAAAAACGGATTGTCACTAATGAGTATGTCATTCACGAGATGTAATATTATAAAGGCATCAATAATGTCTCTCTGGGTAATAGGTGACTCAACATAAAATCTCATTCATAACCGTATAAAAACAAATCTGTGTTAAGTCTATGCGGTAGAGGTGGTGTATAGAGTGGAAAAGTCGTAGGGTGGTGATAGTAGAGGCATGGAAATGCTGACACCGTAATTTATCAAGCACTTCTCCGGAGTTTTATGATCAACAAAACGGACTAATTCCAGAACACCTTTTTTCAATATGTTATAATCTGTTTTTAATCGTGGAAAGGCAGGAGGTCAACAGTGTTGACACATTAGTAGCGGTACATAAACTAGAATTAGCGATAAAACGTGCTTTGTGTGGATTTTGTGAAGTTTTGGAATCCAGTACATAGTGGGGAGCATATTAACTTCTTTAATTACAAAACTTTGGTTTCGGTGTCTGAGTATCCAATTTGAATTGTACTGGAATAATAGTATGGGCATCAGCACACACAAAAAAAATGCATGTTTTACCACATATCTTATCAGTGCCTTTAAAATGACATCCTACAATAGTTGGTATACAATTTCGTGGAAAGCATTTTAGACCATGGATGACATTTTCCAAATAAAATATATCACATATGCTTTAAGTGGTTCGCATTTGGTTTCGTCTAGTTGATTATATAAGTTGATTATAATTTAGATCACCTATTATCATAATGTTATCATATTTTCTGGTTGCTTTATCTCATGTTTAGCTGCAATTTTCGTCTAAAACAATATCTTTCGAAGATGGAGATTTGTAGATGCAAAAATCATTTTGCTATACCCATCAAAATAGATTTTGAAGAAATTGAATCATGAAACACAAAATGAATTAAGCAGCAGGTTACGGTCAACAAAAACAGTATTAATATATTTGTTACATGTTTTACTCGTTAAATCAACGTTTTAACAAAAAAAATGTCATATTCGCACTATTTTCGCTAACAAATAACTGCGTAAATAAGACAACACTCCCCCGCATTGTCCTGTGAATCTTTATACATTTCCACCTTATCTAATTGATATTGTTTCTAACCTACTCGCCATATTGTTCAATTGGAGTTTGGCAAAAACAAAGCACTTTGCGACCGACGTAACAGTTTTCCATTTGCGTTCCATTTGCTTATAGCGTATTGAGCGTGTTATAGGAAAACACCAATAGCTATTTATACACTTGCTATGACATCACAATCGTTAGTCTAGATCATCTTGCTTGTTTTCAAGATAAACGTCTAGAACTGTTCTTCTAGAAAAATGTTTGACGCGGCAGCCATTTTACCGAAATTCTGGTATCGTTTCTGATTGGCTGATACAGACGCATATTCTATCGATGATATACTGAACGGCAGAAAGACACTTTATAGACAATTAATGAATAAACAAAGCGAGAAACTTCATCATCATATCGACGAACTAAATGTGGGTGGTCAAAAATACTATAATAAAAAAAGAATAATTACAGACACGTATTTCCGGTTTCTTTTTTTCTTTCTGCACAAAGGGTCAAGACGTTTTTGTTTACAATTAAACGTCGAAGATAATCGAGACTACACAATCATGAAACGGTATTAAAAGTCTTATTCTGAAAACGGTATGAATTAGTTCACGCCAGGTTATAGGCAGTTTATACAGGAGTGTAAAAGTGAGGTATAATAATACAAATTATTATATATCATTTTAAATACGTAGTTTTCATTGGCTAAAGGGCAGTCACGTGTAATTCATTAATATGAACTATTGACTTTAGAACGTTTCCTATCCGGTTCAATCTGGTTTTGCGGTGAATTGTATTGTTTTGCAGGTCAATAGTCTGAGAATGGCGTTACGCTTTCCCATGACGTGACGTCATGAGTGTAAACAAGTACGCAACACGTAAACAAACTATTGGAGTTAATACGATTTAATATAATAAAACAACTATCTACTTCTGTTTCAGTAAATAGTTAAAACTATTCATCGTCGGGAATAACTATACCCCCAGCAGTAAACTATTGACCTCGACTTCGTCTCGGTCAATAGTTTACTGCTTCGGGTCAATAGTCACTCCCTTGAATGAATAGTTTTAACCATTGACGCCAACAGAAGTAGATAGTTGTATACTATTACATTATTGTCCTTGTGGTTGTACCTTGACATAATCTAAGTATTTTTGACAAATGTCAAATTATTTTCAGATTGATGTCAAATTATTTTCAGATTGCAAGGACAAGTTAGATAACTGTTACGACTTTCCAGAAGAAAACTGCAAATCTCCATACGAACAGTGGGCTGAGGATTTCTGTGGCAATAGATGTGGTTATTGTAATGGTAAGTACTAAACAGAAGCATCAGTTTCAAAGAGATAAACTATAGTAAATACTAATTAGAGGCATTAGTTTCAATTATATCTGGCTATTGTATAGATAAGTACTAAATAGAAGCATGTGTTTCCAAGATATTAAATATAGGTAAGCACTAAATAGAAAAATTAGTGCCCAAGAGACTAATCATAGGTCATTAACAAATAGAAGCAGTGACAATAATAGCAGCGGCACGATTAACTTTAGATAGCAAAAGGTCGCGTTAATATGACAAAGGTTTCAATAAATGATATGTTTGTAACAGACACAAACACGAGTGTGTGTTACTATAAGGGTCATTTTCATCAAATGGGGAGATCAGACTTGGTACATAACTGTAAAACAAATAAGCGTCAAACTAAATTGTATTATAGTAACAGCATAAAAGGGGATGTGGACAGTCAAAACGTAAATGATGCTAACTCAGCGCTTTCAAGTAAATGTTTTATTACTATTTAAAGCAGCAACACTCCTTGCCATGTGTCTGTGATGTTACCGAACTTGTTGGATCAATATAAACGGCGAAAACCAAAGTATAAAGTAACATAACACACTAATGTGACTCATACATTACTGTGCTTACATCAAAACTAATTATTGCGATAGTTGTCTCTTTATCATTGTTAAAAGTGACAAATTCCGTCAAAAGAATTTTTTTTCCAATAACAATATTGAATAACTTACAAAACAAAAATATTAAACATTATCCTGTCCTAAATACTATTCGAATAATCACAAACCATAACATTTTAAATAAAAAAGCAAGCTAAAACATATGACAAAATCCATTGTACCACTATATCACAAATAAGTAGCGGTAACAGCACGTACACTGCGGTAACATCAAGGACATATTTTGAAACACCAATGACCACTCGAGACATATTATCAGTTGTGCGTCACCAACTCGAGCGTTTAACAATGCCTGGCACCTTCGCTCGAGTGATCACACGCGATATTAACTTTGTGACTGTGGTTTATGAAGTGGGTAATTTTGAATAAGTAAAAATACATGAATTTTCTGTACGATATTGATGAAATTTGGCAAATTAATAAAATAAATATGATATATGAATACTACACAATTTTGTTGTTGTAGCTTTATGGGATCATAATAACTTTCATCAGCAAGAAGATGTGCCTTTTCAAATGTACTGAGTGTATATTGTTACACCAAATACGACTCCAGAGTTTTTGTCAGTTTTGCATCAAAGTTATGACTGTAGCTGTTTTGTGGCGTTATTTTGGGAAGCTTATTACACGTTCACATCTTTTTTAAAAACAAAAATAACAAACATTTAACATGAAAATCAGTGATTAGTGCTATAATACGCTTGTCTTTGATGTTGTGTATGTGTATATGATGTTAATCATACTTTGACTGTTAAGGTCATTCACTCAGTTATATTTATTAGAGATAGTACACGATACATTTGATACATTTCGACGGCATGTTACATCTTAAACATAATTGCAAAAACATAACTATATATGCATATGTTCAAACAATTGTCCCTGATGTTACAAACTGATTGTCATTGATGTTACCTCAGGTGTCTGTGATGTTACTTTTTTCTTTAACTCAATATGAACTGTATTGATACATACTCCAACTCTGTTTACAAGCTATACTAGATTGACATTCATATTAAGAATGCATTTTTATCAGATAATTGCGTAATGCTTCTGTAAAAATTACTTTGATCCAGTAATAACAATACTATATATTTGCTGTTACAAAATGATGGTAACACCAAAGACAGTAACATCAATGACATTATTTACGAAATAAACAAAAAAACATTTAACAAACATTCCCGGGGAATTGATTATTTTTACAGACCGACAGTATCGTTACAGGACAATTTTTTGTACAGTATAATGTATTTAATATTATACTCGTATTGCATTTATCTTTAATACTGGTAACTTCAAAGACATGACAAACGAATACGTAAAGACAATCACATAATGTTTTGTACATACTTCCAAAAAAAAGAAGAGAAATTATCCAAAAAACACTCCGTCATCTTTACAGTGGCAGTCAAAACTGTGGGAGGATTCGTTTCATTGTTTATATAAAAGTAACATCACAGACACAAATCCGTGATACAGTATATACACTGGCATCTTTTCATGTAAAATTTACCGATGGCAATTCTTTTATTATATGTACGTAAACTGAACACTTCTTGAAATAACGTGCACGAGATATTTCTCTCCCTGTTACGAGAACGACGGGTTTACATCCGCCTTGACAGATGGCATATAGCCCGAGTAAGATACTGCGGGAATGGGTTTCGAGTCCGTTTTTAAACATCTGAGATGCGACCCAACTGGAAACCGAACCCGGGACCTTGGACAAGTGTAAAATGCATTTATGCTAACCACTCGCGCCACCTCAATTCTATTTTAATAAACATGGTTTGATAATCTCGTTTTGACTAGACTTACAGTATGGCGCTACCAACTCAAAAATCATTCCACGTATATTTATCTATGGCCTAATAGTTGAGAGTCCACATCGCAAGCGGAGGTCGTTTGTTTAAACTCCGGCCGGATCAAACTAAAGACTTCATAAAATGGGTACCAGTGGCCCAATTGTTTGACGCTCAGAAGCCCGGTGTCAAAATACTGTGACTAATGTGGGGGGTATTATAATATATAATGTCTACGGCGTGGTACTTTAGTGTGGCTATAGTACTATAAAGTTGAGCATTTCCATTGCTGCAAGCCCCTAGGAGGACTTCAGACTTCATTCATTCCGACTTCCATAGTTTTTTATATCCTTACGTCTAACTTTGTAACTTTTAAATTCTTAATTCTAGCTTCATGTCTTTCCTTTTCGTGACTTCTTGTGGACCTGGGTTCAAGCCTTGAATTCAATTTCGTCGTTGTGTTCTTTCTATTATCTTCGTCTGTCGGATGCGGACGTAAACTGTGGTGATCACGTGTACCATCCAGCATGCTAAAGAACCGTAGGCATCTGTTCTTTAGGAAAAGTAGGGCTGGTTCCGGATTCATATTAAGCATTTGCCTCTCTCTTGGACGACTCTAAATAACCTGTAGTATATTGTTGAGTCGTTAAACAACATTCAGTCAATATTTCCTCTCGTTTCACGACATGATTTCTTCACAACTTCATAACATTATGACATCTAATTCAATAAGTCACAGATTTAGCTGGGGCTGCCCGGCCACCATCCCCATTCCGCCAACCCTCGCCCACCACACACACACACAAACACACACGCACACACACACACATTCACACACACCAACACTCCACCCCGTCCCTCCACTGGATGTATTCAACATGAGCCTTGGGGAAGCGCTAGATGTGCATTTCGTAAAGTATTTATAGAAACAAACACGCCTGATTGCGTTGTGTGCAAATTAACAAGAGAATTCAAACACAGTGTCTATCTACAAATCTATTTTTTATAAACTTACAAATAACTCGGCATATGCCGCAAATCCAGATTTGCTAGTGTTTCCATTGTAGTTTCCAAAGAATTAAACACAAATAAATACTAAATAGAAGTATTAGTTTCCAAAAGATTAACTGCGATGCTAATTAAAATCACAGATAGATGACGCAATCCTAATAATAGCAGCGGATGCGATCCTACATGGTAAATATAGATATAAAAAAATCAAAAAGGAAAAGCAGCATTCAAGGATGACAGTCAACCACAAACACACACAGAAACAAAGAAAAAACTTAAAGATGAATAAAAGGCCAAATAAGACATCGAAAACACAAAAGGGTTGACACTCCATATCAGCTTCATACCGATCCAATTGTTTAATCGCCAATAAGCTTCACTTGAGCATAATGTTAACATATCGGTAATATATTGAGAACACATCATTAGCATTAATAGCATACTGGTAGCACATTGGTAACATGTTGATAAAATAACTGGCAACGTATCGGTAAAATATTAGTAAAATAATTGGGAATATATCGGTAAAATATTGGTAATATAATTGGTAACATATCGGTAACATATTCGTAAAATAATTAGTATCATATTGTTAACAGATTGGTAAGATGAACATATAGTTAACACAAATGATAACATATTCAGTAGGAACGCCAGCCCTATGGCATAGGAATATTTATCAAACAAGGTCACGTGATAAAATCGATAACAAAATGACATTATTGGAAAAATAGTCACTGGTCAGATTTATACACCTCTTATCTATAAACTGTGATTATGACAAAACTACATCGGTCGAACATAATTGGTGTACACTTCGTGTAATTCCCATTAATAGTTAAAGGTATTTTTCCAAGGGATGAATTTAGGTTGTTTTAAGGTTTAAATTGCCAACAATGCGCTTTTAAATCAAAATCGATTTATTTCGTCATTTTAGAAGCGAGAATAAAAACAAATGCATGTACGCATAGATAAATCTTTCCTCTGTCCATATGCAAAATGTTAATGAAATCGGAGACAAGTACTTTTTTTCCCCAAAATTAACTAATATGACCCACGGACTCAAAGACGGCATTACGAATATACATTTACAGACGCGACCGGGTACACAAGAAATGAAATAATTCCATTTTTTCAATACATATATTTCAAGTGTATGTATCCATGCATTCCAGATTAAATTTCTGATCTATACATGCTTTTGGTTTATGCCGGAGTGCTCAGAATAGGTTTTAACAAAGCAAATTGCAACGGTACGTCGGGAAAGGAATTGAGGATGGTGAAAATATATGTTGCAGTGCTAATTTTCTGAATCCGAAAAAAATGCGAAAAAATGAAATTTTAACAGCGAGAATGAATTTTTTTTCGAAAGTGTTCATTGACATGTCTACTATTAAAACCCAAAATTTAAAGTCAATCAGAAAAAAGTACTTTTTTTTCCCAAAATTAACAAAGTACACCGTGTTCGCTAAAATATGAACAATCGCCTTTCGAAGTTAATGTACACGCGGGATATAAAACCATGAAATTGTGAAATCCTTTTTAAGAGATATATTGATTTCAACATTGTTCTGTATTTAATAAATTATTAGAGTAGAATGTTCACAGTTTTCCTCAAGGACACCATTACGGTAATATCCCTGCAACCCCGCCCCTCATCCTACCCCCACCACCCTCCATACCGTATTGATTAAGTTGTATATAGCTGCGAATGCGCAGTTTTAATCAAATTCGATTTATTTCATCATTTTAGAAGCGAGAGAAAAAAACAAAAGCATGTACGCGTAAATACATCTTTCCTCTGTAGATATGTAACATATAAAAAAAAATCGGAGGCAAGTACTATTTCCCCCCGAAAATGAACGAAGTACACCGTAATGGCTTAAATGTGCCGAATCGACATTCCAAATCGATGTTCGCACGGAATAAAATTGTGGAATTATGAATTCATTTATAAAGATAAATCGATTTCAGTATTGTTCAGTTGTTGTTATATTACTGATGTAGTATGTTCACAGTATTTATGAGAGCAACATTACGGTAGTATCCCTCCAACCCCGTCGGCTTCCCCCCTCCAACCCGTGCACACAATACGTTGTGTATTGCTGAGAATGCGCCTTTTATTCAAATCGATTTATTTCGTCATTTTAGAAGCGAGAATAAAAACAAAATCATATAGATACATCTCTCCTCTGTATATATGTAGAATTTCAATAAACGGAGAAAAGTACTAAATAAGTAACAGGACCGTCCGACCCAAAGACGGCAACATGCATATTCATTAAGGAAAGACTACCGGCTAAAGAAACAATTAAATACTTTCGTTATGTAAACACATATATTTAAAATGTATGTGACCATGTATTTTACACTAAAATTTTGATCTATACATGCTTTGGGTTTATGTTAGAGTGGCCAATTTATTTTAACAAACAATGTTGCAACGGTATATCGGAAAATGAAATCATGATGGCGGCAACATACGTTGCAGAGTTAATTTTCGAAATCAGAAAAAGCGATAAACTAATATAAGTTTAACAGGCAGAAAGAAGTATATTCTTTTAACTGTTCGTTTAAAACTGAAGGGGCGACTCGAGTTTTAAAGAAAGGAAGATTGGCATGTGTCCCTTTAACCAAGTAAATAAATGACTGACGAGTAACAGACATGCTACTGTCAGTAACAAACATGATTATGTGTAGACTCGAAGATTTCATAACATAAACATGTGGACATGACATTGTGTCAATGGAGCACTTGCCAGATTTGTGGTGTTGTGAAACACTGTACGCGTGAATCCAAAAAGTGCGGGTCGTTTATATTTATAGGGCATATATAGTTATATATATATATTTATATATATTATTCTTTTATATTTATATGGTCCCAGAACGCAGTCATACTCACTACTATATTGAAAGTAAATACTGAATATACATGTGCGGGGCGTTACGATCTGTAGTATTTGAAAACAGACATATTAAACATTTCCCTGAAAATATATACTATATTCATAGAATTATTTTTTCCTGAAAAAAAAATACATGTCTGTTTTCAGCAGTTGAAATCTACTATATTCTGCGAATATTGCTACTTTGAAAATTTGAATACGTCTGTTTTCATCAAATAGCATGTTTTGTTTGTTTTAATATCTATTTTTTTTTAATTTATGATTTTAAAAAGAAAATGGATGATCGGAATATGTCTTACACACTATTGAATCCTGTAATTTAACAACAAGTGGTTTGATTCACAGGCAAAAGAATCGGTGAACAAAACCAGATGTGTTGTAACACATGCTTATCCTTCGATAGTGGATATCAGCAGGGAACTTGACCTTTGACCTAAAAATCAAACGGATCATCCTCTTTCCACTGTCCACCAATGAAGTCTCATGAAATTTGCTTTAGGTAAGAGCAAAAACTGTGTGGGCAATACTTTTCATTTTCCGGTCATGGTAACGGACCTTTCAAGTACTGACTTCAAAATAAACAGGGATTATAATTTCACCAAAGGCAGTCAAACTATGAAGTTTTATGAAATTAGCTTCAGAGAAAGTAAAGAAGAGTTTGATTGCGGACACGATTTTTCATGATCAAGTCACTGTGACGTTGACCTTAGATTTACTGACCTCAATATTAATAGGGATCATTCCAAAGGCAGTCAACCCATGACGTTTGAATAATTATTTCATGATAGTTTCAGGGTGATATTGACCTTTGACCTATTAACCTCAAAATCATCAAACGGCGCAGTAGTCTTATCACAGGCAGTCAACTCATGGCGTTTCAAGAGACTTCCTTCAGGAAAAGAGAAGTTACAGTGCGGACAATGCGTTTCATTATCCGGTCAGTGACCTTGACCGTTGACCCACTTAAAATCAAAAGGATCACCCTCTTGCCACAGGCAATCCATCCATTAAGTTTCATGAGATTTGCTTTAGGGAAAGTGGACTTAAGTTTACAACTTTTTACATTATCATGTTACGGTGACAATGACCTTTGACCTAATGACCTCAAAATCAAAAGGCATCATTCTCTCACCAAATGCACTCAAACCATGAATTTTGCTCCTGGGGAAGTGGACAGTGCAGACAAGGTTTTTCATAATCATTATTGGGTCACGTCGCCCTTGACCTTCAATATTTGATATGCACATACTGATGCTTCGTACAAAGTTTCGTCAAAATCCATCAAGTAGCGCAGACAAGATTTGTGACGGACAAACGGAAAGGCCAAATATAATCTGTCTCACCTACCACTTTGTGGTGGAAGACATAATTATAAATACAATATTTTAGTTCATATGTATACTTTATTAAGCAAATAACTGAGCGAACATAAACTTCAGCATTGACTCTGGCCAGTGGTGTACATGGAGTCTTCTTCCACATGACGTGCAGACTGAAAGAAAAGAAAGACATGGAATAAAAAGTTAATATAAGTCGATCAGAGTATTCAATTTGAATCAGATGTTGCGAGGGAGAGCTAGGGCATGTTTAGGGGAATAGGACAGTTTAAAATTTAATTATTGTTTAACGCCTCATCAACACGTTGTTTAGGTTATTTCGAGCCGCCCCAAAGAGAGGAGGAAAGATACATAGGCATCCAGGAACCCTGCCCTACGCTTACTACCGATTAGATACCTATGGTTCTTTAACGTGCTTGGAGGACAGACTCCGATACACAGGACCACCCGGTTTACGTTCCCATCAGACGAACGAGGCTAGCAGGACACATCGAAGTAACCCAGTGGCGCCAGTAAGACTTGAATCCGTGTTCACTGGATTCAAAGCCGATATGCTATAAACTTCCCTTGACCAAAACTGAGTAAATGGCACATCAAGTAAAGGGTCAATACATATTATATTGTGTATCATACGAGTATATGATTGAACTGACATGAGTATAGAACAATTTTAATGTATTTTTCACCCAACAGCAAGAGTCTATTATAAGGGAAGTTAAATCTGACAGAGGGTGCAATGCTCTATAAGTAATTTTTACTAGAAGAGGAATAAAATACAAGTCTTGCCAAAAAATTTAAATTGTTAAATTTTACACGTTTTGTTCATAGGATATTTTACTTTAATGACTAGTAAGGTCATTTTACATGGGGAAAAAACATTAATATACAACTATTTATTTTCTCTCTCAAAACCTGGTGATGCCGCTAGTTTTAGAAATAAAACATGATTAAATAGGGCAGTTGAGAAGACACTTTTGTAGATGTGTGGTCTCTTCTGATGTGAAAATGTGTAAAACAGACACAAGATTGGAAATTTGCTCTGTGTCCCTTTAATAAATTGGGGACCCATCATAGACCATAATCATATTGTAATTAGTTGATGTTAACTGAACTGAATGTTGTTTAACGGCTCATCAACACAGTATAGGTTATTTAGAGCCGCCCCAGAGAGAGGGGAAGGATACATAGGAATCCGGGAACCTGCCCTACTCTTATTATCGAATAGATTCCTATGGTTCTTTAACGTGCTCGGAGGATAGACCGATACACGGGACCGCCCGGTTTACGTCCCCATCCGACGGACGAGGCTAAGGGAAAGTGTCTTGCCCAAGAACACACCGACGGAACACAGTGGCACCACGGAGGATTGAACCCGGGGCCTCCGGTTACAAATCCGCCGCGCTACCGACTGCGCCACGCCAGCCCTCTAGTTGATGTTAAAGGGACACACGGCAATCTTGAAGTATTTATCAAGCATTAACATTAGCATCTCCATTTGTTAACCTGGTAATATTTTAAATTTAAACCTGCTTGCCTTAAAAGTTAAATAAAAGTGTTTAATTTTGTCTTCGTTATTCTATCAAATACTTAACTATATTATAGGTATACTATTATCAACAGTAAGTAATGTGTAAAACAATTTCTTCTGAACTATTCTAATAAATAATATTAATGATGCACAAATGCAAACTATGCAGAAAAATTAACCGAACTCCAGAAGTTTTAAACAAATAAAGACTGCCTAGTGTCCCTTTAACACAACTTGTTTTCGCATGTATCCAGTACATGTAGTTTACACGAGCTCATATGACAATCACGCTGCACTATCACTGAAAACAGTTTATACTCTAACTTTGAACAGCACCGTGCAAGCACAAAACAAGCTCCATTTAAAGAACTACACAAGTGCAAACAATTTTTAAAAAGGCTCCCACCTGCATATGATCCAATGGCATTTAATACGGCTTGACATTCTGAAGTCGTCAGTATCAATTCACTTAATGGTAACCTGTTAATAACATATTAATAACTGATTACAGAGAACATACAATGGTGAAGTATATTTTGGTAGAACATTGGTAACACAATGGTAAAATATTCATAGCACATTGCATTGATCTAACTATCCGAGTGTTGGTCAAATAGTAAGGCAAACACGATTCTGTGAAATTGCAAATTCACGCTGACCGCCATTGAAGTTTTGTTCTTAACTTTGATTTATCCGTTATGTACATGTACAACGTCATACTTTACAGTCATGCGTACGTGATAAATGGCATGCAACTCATTACGTTTGCGGCGCAGGAGAGCATGTCGTACTACTGTAGACAAACAAGATACAACGCTAAATGAAACACTGGTTACCATAAATTCCTTTAATATCGAGCAAAATATATTTCTTCAAAAGTGAAACTGCTGTTATCTCGCAAAGAAATCTACGAACTGCTTACAAATTAAATTATATAACTCTAAGACCAAACAAAGAATTGTTTAAAAAGAATATGTCATACTCTGGAACAATTATATGGAAAAGCATTCCTTCACATATTAGAATTAGGCCATGAGCCATACAATTTTTTGCTACCATCTCAAGGGACAAATTCTTACCATGTTATTGAGTAACTTGTAAAAAGAAACAAAATATCCATGATAGCAGTGTGAACAGGGTAGCTGATTCCTGTTAATAGAGTGATCTCCCCCTTTTGAATAAACATCTGGTTTCTTTAAACAATCATTTTCTCTGAAACTACAAGAGCTACAGGTCTAATATTTTTGCATGTTTATTAAGGTTTGGGTCCTCTACCAAGTATTTCTAAAATGGTGACTGTGGGGACACACATGGCCCAACCCGGGGGATAACAGTTTTACATAGAGTTATAAAGGAAAACTTTTAAGAATATTCTTCTTTAAAACCGTAAGAGCTAAAGGTCTCATATTATGCATTCAGCATAAGCCTATGGTCCACTAGCAAATTTGTTAAAATGGTGACCCTGGGGTCATATTCAGCCCGGCCCCAGAGGTCATATATTTACATAGAGTCATATAAAAAAGACTGTTCTCTGAAAGTCAAAATAAAGAGCCAGCGGTCAAATAATTTGCATGTAAAATAAGCGAATGGTTTTCTACCAGTTTTATTCAAATTATGACCCTGTGGTCAAATATGGCTCGATCCCGGGGGTCACAGTTGTACAAAGAGTTCTATAGGAAAGACTATAGGCATCTTTTTCTCTGAAATTACACGAGCTAGAGTTCTAAAAATGTGCATGTAGCGTTAGATTATTGTCCCCTACCAAGTTATTTTTAAATGGTGACCCGGCGGTTACACTATTACATTGATTTATTTAGGAAAACCTTGGTTAAAAACTGGTGACTATAGGGTCAAATATGGCCCTACAGGTTCAGTTTGACGTAGACTTTTATAAAATAAATGCTGTTGTTATTTCAGAACATGAGAGCACTTTGAGACAGGCCAATGGGTCTACTGTTTATGGCTTATAATTGTACACTTTTCATAATTGTAATATGAATGGAATTTTTGATAAGGTATTACATTATAAAGGCTTAAATAATTAAAAACTTAAGTATATGTCTATTTTCACTATGTTTACAAATCGCATATTGAACAAATCCATGAACTAAAAACACAAAGCGGACCACATCATTTTTGACCTCTTGGAAAAAACAGAAGGCATTGTACGGTTATAATATTTATTTATAGATGTTTGCAATACAAATTTGCTCTCTTAACTGTAGTAGAACCTGTATGTCAGACATAGCTTATAGAGTATAAGTCTGTAAATCTAACTTTGAACTTCATCTTCCGATTAATGGGTTGTATTCTTCACATAATGTGGATAACCCTGTGGTTAAAACTGCGCTAGCCCAATAAAAACAGGTGATCTTCTCTGTCTCTATGTTACAATGAAAGTTCAAATAAAATTCAATGAAAATTCAGATATGGTTGATTTGGTTGATGAAGCTTTGCTTTTGTGGTGTTTAACGTCATTTTTCGGCACATTTTAGGCTATGTATGACGGTCGATATTTTGTGATGGAGGCAGACCACCCCCTTATTCCTGGGTAGAACCAGTACTGTTTACCTCCGACCACCTGTAAGAATCACTTACAAATTAATGAAGTACATAACCCTGGCCCTGAAAAGCTCTACAGTGTCGATGTTGGTGGTTTGGGCAGGAAGAAGATTTCACTCTCTGATCGTCCGTGGGTACAAGTAGTACTTGTATACATCCTTCTGGGTAGTATGTTGATATAGTCGTCGGGGATTTCTGGTATTCCTGTTGTTTGGCATTAATAGGTTTGTGTCTACATCGACTAGTCCATGTTGGATCTTAAACAGCATGATTAGTCAATTGCTGTACCTCATGTATTTTAGGGATTTCCACTACATATCCTGTACCATCTGTGTTACACAACCTGGGGTACGTTAGGTATAGTTCATGTGTACAAACTGTTCAGCTTGTTCCAGGTTGTATATATCAGTTGTCTTATGGGGATCGGTGGATGTCTAGTGTAGGTCGTATACTTGTAGTATATGCGGTATGCTTCACTGGTTTGGTACACTCACCAAAATAACGTCTTATGAACCCCATGATCCTGTTAAGCCTGGATACTGTAGAATTGATGTGCTGCTTCCATGTGAGGTCTTCGTTAAAAGTTACTACAAGGTTCGTGCAACTGTCCACCACTTTAAGTGTGTGGCCTACATAGTTGATATGATGTGTTGATCAGCTGGGTGAAATGTCATTTGCCAGTCTTCTTCCCATTTCTCAAGAGCTGATAGGTCTTTCTGAAGTAGTAGTGATACTCTGGGTACCAATCCTTATGTGTAAGCGTCTACAAATTGTTTTATCTTATATTTTATGCTACATGTATATTATACTGTCAAGTAATACTATTTAAATAAGATAATATTTACTGGGTATTTTTAACTGTATTGCATTAAACCAAAGCCTTAATTGCAAATGAACTTGATGCCAACTTGCTAGATAACATTGACCGTTGTGAAACCATCTTCATGGCTATAACCTTCGTAACATTTTAGTTGTATGTATTTTAATGCAGTAATCCTGCTTATGCCCATACAGCCTGTTGACGCAGTGGATAAAACTAGGGTCTTGAAGTCCAGAGGACCCTGGTTCAAGCCTCACTGTCGCCAGTCAATTTTGTCTGTGTATTCTTGGGCAAGACACTTGCCCTTTCCAGACACTTTCATTACCCTCGTCTGACGGATAGGGGCGTAAACCGGACTGGCTGGTGTATCGCATTTTTCTTCTCCGATTACATTAAAGAAACATATGACTTGTTTTATTAGTAGAAGTAGGGCAGGTTCCTATATAACAACTATGTATCACCCCACCCTCACTCGCTCTCTCTCTCTCTCTCTCTCTGGGGTGGCTCTAAATAACATGTTATCTTATATGTGTTGATGAACATATATACAACATATAGTTCTGTTTCTTTAAAAGTGCATATTGTCTCATCCACAAAAAAAATTGTAAAATTATACATGTTTCCACAATATTTTGGAGTAAATACTCATACTGAGATAAATGATGAACAGTTTAAGTCAATACAAGCATTTTTCATTATTGGCATTGTTACCCCTGCATTGGCAACAAACCTTTTTTTACATACCTGTCATTCAAGTTGCACTTGTGTGCGCAAAAAAAAGAGTTTATACTACTAAAAAAAAGTCCCAATCCTAGATTAATTCCATACTATATATCAAGTACGAAGGACATCACAACCTATATTATGATACATATCTTAAAGGTGAAATATGGCGTGTCTTTTGAGTATATATTCGGAAATATATATATATAATATACAATCTGTTCAAATCTTACACTTATTGGTTGTCCCGTTTTCTCACAGTAGCCAATTTTATCTCATAGCGCACACGCTTCGAGTTTCGCCCTGTAAGTGTCACGTGATCCTGTGACGTCATTGGTACCAAACGATTAGCGGTGTCGCATTGAGTTGTATAGTATTGTCTATGTAGGATTACGTTTTATGGTACTTGTTAAAAATGCCGTGTGCTGTTGCTGGGTGAAAAAGTTTGCATAAAGAAGGACAAGATAATAACCTAAGTTTCTTTCGTTTCCCTAATCGAGATAATGATATATTAAGATATGAATTGTGGGTAGACCGTTACCGAAGAAAATCGCCCGACTCGTCGAGAAAGTGGGAACCTACGAAGGACGCGCGAGTTTGTAGCAAACATTTTGAGTTGACTTCGTGGGAAGTCCATCCTTTGGTTTCATTATCTTTGAATTTGGAGAACAAAAGGCCATGCATATTAAAATCAACAGCGGTACCAACGATATTTGACTATAAAAATGAGAAGTGCATAATCCCCCCGTCTCCAAGCAAGTTGTATTCGCCTATTCGACCGGCGTTGAGGAGGAAATTCATACATGAAGTAAGATTGAAATTTATGTTCAATTATCTTAGCACCTCATCGGGTATACGTATGATAAATTGAAGAAAGGTGAATAGTCTTAGATCTTTATATACACCGTGAATGTTCAGCTGTTGAATTAGAAGCATGCGTCTTTACGTGAATCAATGAAAAGTTGACGGCGCTAATAATATGTAGCCGTCTTTTTTTTTTAAATATTGCTAAGAACGTTCAGCATATCAATTTAAATGAATCCGGTGAAATAGACACTGTGTCTTTGTTTCCAAATTTTAATTTTAATAATTCTGCCAATAGTGTTATAAATATATATTATCAACATATATAGGTCTATGGATTTGAAAGAAAAAAAAATGTTTCATGGATATCTATTACAAGGCAGAAAATTAATAATATTACTAGCTTTTATATTAATTCAGTAATGTTTTATGGCAAAGCAACAACAATAACGCCTCTTAGCTCGTGCAATAAGTAAAACAAGTATAATAGAATAATATACTTTATATTAAGGTAATTTGATATGTTTGGTCTGTTTTCGATCTGTATATCAGGAGTAAGTATACTTACTAACTGTCTATATCGTGCTCATTATGAATTTGGCTATAGTATTTAAATCACAGTATTTTTCTGTCTTTGTGCGTGACAATTAGAGCTCGCATATCATGTGATATATCCGTCTTAAGCAATACGCGTCTGCCCTCGGCGGTATTACACCGCTCAAGCAATTGCAATAAACAGGAAATATATCATAAAACTAGGTTTCCCTAAATGGTGCGTGCTTTTGTGATATACCGACGTATGTACCCTAATTAGGCCTCAATAGTGCACCGCAGTATTTGATTAGTCTGTATTGATATTTGGGGGCAGTGAAGACTAGAGAGCGTGTCATATTGCAAACACCGCTCTAGGGTGTTTGGTGTTGATGGCAACTTATGGCAAATATATAATACTATAGAAATTATATGCTGTTTCATTTATTATTGTTTTTATTCATTTTTTATCAATTATGGATAATATCTAATAAATATATTTGTTCCATGTCTACTTATCAGCAAAAAATCTGACGCTCGTATTTAGACCAGGTCCATTCATTCGGAATATACTACATTTCGCGGTTATTGTGTATGTACCAAGATATAGAGTGTTGCGGCTGACTTACTGTCAGATTTCGATGACAACAATACGTTGTTTTTTGTTTGTTGTTGCTGTCAGTGTATAAATACACTATTTTGTTAGATTAGTGAATAGTGTAATGAACCACTGAACGTAACGAATGACATGACACGATAGTCTTTACAAGCTCTCCATTTGCACCTGCACCGCGTTCGACTTCATCATCAGTTGATGAATCCGATGCATTTTCGTCCTCAGACACGTATTCTGGCTCAAAATCGTAAGGTTGCACATTGTGGAACGTCTTATCACGGGCATTTCCTCTGACTCAGTATTATGATCGCTTAATTCTCACATTTTCACACAAGGTATACTGTTTTGCGTTCAGTCCCTATGTAAACAAAAAATAGTTTGTTCCAATGACGTCACTTCCGGTAATTCGCGCAAGAGAGTTTTTCCCCTTAGACTTTTTTCGATATTTTAGCAATGCCTGTTCGCCTGTTCGATTTTTATCTTTAAAAACATATTTTATAATCGTATTTATAATGATATTTAATAGTTAAAAACATATCAAAAGCGGATTTGTTGATTTAAGACCAAGTTCTGCTTTAATCAGGTGCTATTGTAACAACTGCACCACTACTAATGAATACTTCCCACGGTAAGTGGTTAGTATAGTGGTCTGGATATTACCCTCAAACTTCCTGATCTATTGTATTTTCAGAATTGACACAAAAATGGTTCCTGCAAATGCAAAATTCTTCATGGTAATATGGGTGGGGTAATTCAGGTGTTAAATTCCTTAAACTATACATATATTATTATTAAAAACCTTTGAAATAGACATCTAATGATATTTTGTGTTGCAATTTGCATTTTTTACTTTTAATTCATGTCTTTTTATCACATGGAACTGCTTGTATTCCGTATAATATACCCATTACATATGTCCTTATATTAACCATGTGTAATACAAGGCGACCGAATCAGTCAGTCGTTGAAGCGTTCGTCTGGTCAATGTCCCGGAACACCCGTTTAGTCCGTGGAGTCCGTGGATATAGCACTGAATCGGCGATGTTGTGAGGGTAACAGTCCGCCGTATGTAGATTCACCACAAGCAATATTGTGTAGTTTCTTGTCGTTTTTGAGCCATGTGATAAAAAGGATCTGTAACTCGTCCAGGAATTTGTTATTAAGCTCGCCGGAGGCTCGCTTAATAACAAATTCCTGAACTCGTTTAATAAAATTTTGTATGAAATGACAACTCATGTCAGATCCTCTATATATGTAATACAGAATCCAAAGGTCTAGGTATGATAAGGGACAAAATTGGCCCCCAATATTGAAAGTTTTAATGCACACGTTTTGATATCTAAGTTAGCTACAAATGAACTGAATCGATATTAAAACTCATTACAAGTACGTTTGAAGGCTCTAAATGAGTTTAAGAGCCTCACAAACAAGGCCTTTTCTTTCAAAAAATTACATTTTTGTTCATTTTCAGCAGTTTTCGATCAGTTTTTGGTCTTGGAAATACAGAGCGCACCCTCGAGCACAGCTGATTTTTTGTTGAAACAGGTACTTGATAGGGATGCATCATCAACCAAAAAACTGTGTGTGCTCGGAGGTGCGCTCTATATTTTTAGGATCAAAATCTTGCCCAGAAAGGTCCAAAATCTACAAAATATAACAAAATTACCAAAAATGCCGTTTTTGAGACCCTGTTAATTCTTCTAGATAAATAAAATAAATTAAAATATATTTTAAAGATAGAATATGATCAATTTACTTCAATATGCACAACTGAATATATGTAAATATTATTATTTTGCATTTTGAATATATTGGGGGCCAAAATACCCCCCTATCATACTTTGTCCTTTAATCACAATAAGTATTGAAATAGCGCATACACCTAAAAATATAAGACCGAGTTAAATGTTATGCATAGCGTAAAACCGCACATTTCTAGAATCCTTTGGACTGTTTGCGTCTTTTGTGGCATTGATGTCTATATCAGAAAAGTTGAATAATATTGAGATTGCAGTTACTGTGAGGAAGGCTTCTACTTCCAGTTCAGCGCGTGCATCACTGAACAAATATATGCAATACCATGAACGATTGAACGTTGCAAAGTACATACTTTCATTAATCTATCCTAAAAATCCCTTTTTCATATACTAATATCTTTTAAATCATCATAGAAAGGTTGTAAATTAGTGATTCTTATAAGTTTATACATATAATGTAAACAATATCGATTAAACTAAATGCATAAAAATATTGTCAATAGTGGGTGGGGTAAATTGACTTATTTGAAGCAAAATAGAGATTTTAAACATAATTCTATGCTAAACAGGGCTTATTTGCTCATTATATGATTAAATGAATTTTAAACTTAATTGCATCTTTTAAAAATACCTCAATAATTATTCACATAAGCATGACATGCAAAAATGAACAATTAGATGAAAGCGCAACAATGATAATCTGTTGATGTTCGATTTTTTTTATAGAAGCTACCTGATCCAGATTGCTATCATGGAAAAATGTAACCAAAATACATTGCTCTTTTCAAAAAGTGATTGTAGAAGTTGTCCCTTGAGTTGGTAACAATGTCTAAAATGTTAGATCCTGGCTCAAGGCCTAAGAATGTACTTCTTTAAAAAAACGTTACATCTAACTGTGTTAAATGGCTGAAAAACAATCATAATGTAACAGTGTTTAACATATTGTTATGTATGGCAGTTTTATATAATTAATGACATCTTGTGTATTGTGTGCCACTTTATTGTGAAAACCACCTCAAACCATGTATATCATTATGTGATAGATTTCAAAAAGTGGTATTTTTTATTTTTTGTTACCTCATTAGTAGCTTTCACTGTTAAATATATTGAAACATTTAATTTTTTCTGTTCATTGTCATTAAACAATTTGTAATAGGTTTTATTATATTTTTATACTCAATACATTTAACAAGAGGGCCAACATGGCCCTGAATAGATCACCTGAGGATCTTCGCAAAGATGAACAATGTGTCCCCTTGCAAATGCTGATTGAAGATGTTTTAAGTATTTCCATAAGTAAGTCTAGGGCTCTTATATCAAGGGGTTTCGTCATTAAATTCCCTTCAGTACTGTTTTACAAGTGCAACACACAACAACATCCACAAGCAAATTTAAACCCACGACCCTATGCTAACAATTTGAAAAAAGAACATGTTTATCTTCAGTGGGATTTGAACCCACTGCCCTAGGTTCCCAGTGTACAAGAAGCAATAAAACGATTTTTTTCTATGGCGGCCATATTGGATGTCGCATTGACCTGATTTAAACAAATTTGAAAACCATTCACCTAAGGATCATCCGTGTGATTTTGTTATAGATTTTGCCTATATAAGTCTGTGTAAAACCCCGGGGTCACACTTTGAACACTTTGATAATAAATTTGAAAATAATCACCTAAGGATCATCCATATGAAGTTTGGTCAAAATTGACCACGCAGTTTATGAGAAGATTTTTTTAAGGATTTAACTCTAAGTAAAACTGTGAGCCCCGAGGTGGAGATAGATATGACCCCAGGGTCACCATTTAAACAAACTTCGTATAGGACCATAAGTAGATACTACATGCAATATATGAGAGCTCTGTGTCTTGTGGTTTCAGAGAAGATTTTTTTTTATATTTTCCCTATATAAGTCTATGTAAAATATGCAAAACTTTTATATTCAAAATTTAGAAAAATTAAACAAAAGAAACAACGCACCCAAACATGAAACAATAATAAAAATGAAGATTTAAAAATAAAGTTCACCTCCAGTGTGATTTGAACCCACGGCCTAGGTTCCCAGTGTACAAGAAGTAATTTAACGAGTTTTCTATGACTGCCATTTTGGATGTCGCATTGGCCTGATTTAAACAAATTTGAAAACCATTCACCTAAGGATCATCCGTGTGATTTTGTTATAGATTTTGCCTTTATAAGTCTGTGTAAAACCCCGGGGTCACACTTTGAACACGCTTGGTAGAGGACTATAAGCTTATAGTAAATGCAATATATTAAACCTTTGGCTCTTGTAGTTTCAGCAAAGAAGATTTTCTTAACCTGTATAAGTCTATGTACAACATGTGACCCTTGGGGCGGGCCCAAATGTGACCCCAGGGTCACCATATGAACAAACTTGGTAGAGAACCAAAAGCCTATAGCAAATGCAAAATATTAAACATCTGGCTTTCAAAGTTTCAAAGTGTCATCATTTGAACAAACTTGGTAGAGGACTATAAGTTGATGATACATGTTATACATGAGATATCCGTGCCTTGTGGTTTCAGATAAGAAGATTTTTTAAGTTTTTTCCATATAAGTCTATGAAACATGTACAAAATCTCCATATACAAACTTTGGCCCCGAGGAACGGACCCGATAGTCTAGGCGTTGGCGATCATTTTAAAAGAAAAACTGTCGAAATCTGTCCGACGGTTCTTGAGAAGATTTTTTAAGGCTTTGAGGTTTTGACAATATATGGTAATGGTATCTTGGATATTGCATTGACCTAATTTTTGGAATTTTTAAAGGCATTGACCCCAGTATCATCGGTTTCTAAGAAGAAGTAGTTTGAAGCAAAAGTGATTTAACGACGGACGACGACAGACGACGGACGAATCGCCTTGAGCTCAGGTGATCTAAAAATGCAACATTTTGTGTTTTCAATTCCTTTTAGTCCGCCGATCTTTTGTTCAAATCAATGTTGCATTTTATGTCGGTACACAAGTCTCTTTGTCCCAAAGTTAACACGTCGATAAACAGTTCCATAAGATGGTCACTATTTCTTTCAGTTAAAACACATTTTGCACGCTGTCTTCAATTCCATCTTTAGAAATTTAAAAAGTACCAAGTGTTGTGTTTTCATCTGTACTAAGTATATTTCCCTATAGATCGGTTTAATGTTTCTTGATGTGAATCGAAAACGTAGTATGCTCGGTAACATGTGTATATAAGGCTTAAAAAAAAAGATGTGTGTTTCTGGTTTCACCCTGTCAAAAAGTTAGGGTAGGTAGGTAGGAAAAAGTTTTTTATATATTTTTTTTATGTATATTGTTCGCATATATTATGCCATTTTTGTACTAAGGCAACTTTTTGATAACCTTTGCAATCCAAATTAGATGCTTAACAACTCTGGCTAATAAAATTGTCATTTGAATAAAAAACAAAAAACAAAACAAAAGAAAAAAATATTTTTTTTAAATTATTTTTTTTTTTTTTTTTTCGCTAAAAATATTTAGGGTCGGCGGTGATAAAGTAGGGTCGGTCGGGAAACCGGAAACACACATGTTTTTTTTTAGGCCTAACTAAAGAAACGCGTTGTTAAATTTATGTTCTTGATATCTTTAGGACCTACAACTCCTGCGCCGTCATGTGAAAATAAACTTCCCAACTGCGAGGCGTACGGCAAAGAAGTGTGCTCGAAACCGGACTATACGGCATGGGCTAATGAAAACTGCCGATATTTCTGCCGAGCCTGCACCCGTAAGGATAAAACATTGCATTGTTGCTTAATAGCATATACTATAAAGTCACATTTCTATTTCGCTGTCTGTATATATGAATAACAAGTTTTACTCACTAGCTGTGTTCAGCTTTGTGTATGTGTCGGTGTTCCATATTTTGTTCAAACAGTATATGTATATACAAACAAATGAAATAGAGCTTTGTGAACAAAAACGAACCAACAAAGAAGATTTGAACTTATGAATACCACTTGTCTGTGTAATAGATAGAGTATGGTCTCATGAAGTTAGTTGATTTTAACATCGAGATGGGCGTGGCCCAACGAGGTGTTTAAAGCCACCAACGAAATGAGACCATACTCTATTTGTTTTGTAGCATGTCCATTGTAGCTGTCTGCTATACTTTAACTTCCAATAACTGGTAGTTAGAGTACACCATTTAACCTGACAGGTGTTATTTTTAATTAAACAGTTAAAGGGAATTTCAGTGAGCATGCTACAAGTATAGTAACTAATCTTTGTTTTAATCACATTGTTTTAAGATATCACCAAAATTTGATTCTTCGAATTATGCTTATCACAATAATTTGTTTTTCTCCTTGACCAAACTCCAGGTCATTGTTCTAAACACACAATGTCACTTAACAAAGTATTAATTTTATAACATTTTGTACTGTTGGAGAAAACATCTTTCTGTACACAGGAAAAATACCTAGGCATGAAATTCGTATGCTTTACATATGTGATACATAAGTATTCAACTTATGTATTTCATATGAAAGTAACACATATGTAAGACATACGATTTTTTTATTTACTAAATAATATTAAAACAGAAAGAGTTGTTAAACCATTTTCTACAATATTTTTCAATTTTTAAAAAAAAATACTTTATGTATTTCGGGCATAAGAGTTTCAAATAAAATACATATGTATTCATTTCATATGTGGCACATGTGTATTATTTTAACATGAAAAATATATAAGATACATATGTAACAAATATGTATCATTTACATATGTGGCACATATGTGGCACATATGTAAATAACATGATGTATATATGCAAGAAACATGCAAATAATAAGAAAGTAACACATATGTGGCACATGTCATAACATTTCCTGTGTAACCCTGTTTGACTATTTCAGAGAGTCAGCTTGATGTCCTTGATTCTCTGATTACCACTATACCACCGTCAAGTAGGTACCACATTTGATTTACTTTTATCAATGTACGACATGCATACGTCTGTTAACACATTTGTCATGTAGTTATTAAAAATAAATTATAGATAAAACAGTATGTATGAAAAGGTACTCTTCTAAAAAAACTGTTTTGCTCTGTGTTTTCAGGATTTAAGCAGTTATTGCTCAACAGTGGCAATTAATTTACCACAAGTGTATGCTTTCATATTAAACAAGAATAAAACTGATACCCTGACATCATGTTTACTGATACCCTGACCTCATGTTTACTGATACCCTGACATCATGTTTACTGATACCCTGACATCATGTTTACTGATACCCGGACATCATGTTTACTGATACCCTGGCATCATGTTTACTGATACCCTGACCTCATGTTTACTGATACCCGGACATCATGTTTACTGATACCCTGACATCATGTTTACTGATACCCTGACATCATGTTTACTGATACCTTGACCTCATGTTTACTGATACCCGGACATCATGTTTACTGATACCCTGACATCATGTTTACTGATACCCTGACCTCATGTTTACTGATACCCTGACCTCATGTTTACTGATACCCTGACATCATGTTTACTGATACCCTGACATCATGTTTAATGATATCCTGACATCATGTTTACTGGTACGCAGACCTCATGTTTACTGATACCCTAACATCATTTTAATGATACCCTGACATCATGTTTACTGATACCCTGACTTCATGTTTACTGATACCCTGACATCATGTTTACTCATACCCAGACATCATGTTTAATGATACCCTGACATGGGTATCTCATGTTTAATGATACCCTGACATGTTTAATGATACTCTGACATATTTAAAACTCTTTGAGTAAAATGTTGAAGACGTCTAAGGAAATAGAACGTACATTTAGGTGTTTTTCAGTGTTAAATTATGTAAAAGATATAAGCGTCCTTAGTCTACACTTTTCCAGATGATAGCCCCATACAACGGTAACTATGGCTGAAATGGTCACTGTGCCAATGTCAGGGACACTTTAACATATACATAACTAAATTAAGCGAGTTCATATTTAATACTGGTTTTATGACGCGAGATTGTGAAATACGTTTGATTTTAATCGAGCTTGAAACAAGTTTTGAATACGTTTACGGATGAGTGTCATACAATCATGTCGTACACTCATTATATGTTATACACTCATTATATGTCATACACTCCTTATATGTCATACACTCATTATATGTTATACACTCATTATATGTCATACACTCCTTATATGTCATACACTCATTATATATCATATACTCATTATGTCATACATTAATGTCATACACGCATCATATGTCATACACTCATTATATGTCATACAATCATGTCAATCACTCATTTTATGTCATACACTCATTATATGTCATACAATCATGTAATACACGCATTATATGGCATACACGCATTATATGTCGTACACTCATTATAGGTCATAGAATCATATCATATACGCATTATATGTCATACACTTATTATATGACATACAATCATGCCATACACACATTATATGTCATGCACTCATTATATGTCATACACTCATTATATTTGATATACACATTATATGTCATACACTCATTATATGTCATACAATCATGTTATACACGCATTATATGGCATACACGCATTATATGTCTTACACTCATTATAGGTCATATAATCATATCATACACGCATTATATGGCATACACTTATTATATGACATACAATCATGCCATACACGCATTATATGTCATACTCTCATTATATGTCATACAATCATGTCATACACGCATTATATGTCATACATTCATTTATGTCATACACTCATTATATGTCATGCAACCATGTGATACACGCATTATATGTCATATATTCATTATATGTCATACACTCATTATATGTCATACAATCATGTCATACACGCATTATATGTCATACATTCATTATATGTCATACACCCATGTCATACACGCATTATAAGTATTACACTCATTATATGTCATACACTCGTTGTATGACATACACTCATTAAATGGCACACTCATTGTATGTCCTACACTCATTGTATGACATACACTTATTGTATGTCATACACTCATTGTATTAAATGAGCTAGATGTCTAATATTTTGCAGGTGGCATAAGCTTATGATCCGCTACAAGAAAAAATAAAATGGTGACCCTGTGATCATATTTGATTCCGCCCCGGGGGCCACATATTTACATGACGTTATATTGGACAATCCTTTAAAAACAAACCTTTTCTGGAACTACAAGAGCTAGATGTCTAGTATTTTGCATGTAGTATACGCTTATAGTCCTCTACCGAATTTGCTAAAACGGTGACCCTGGGGTCATATTTGGCCACACCCCAGTGGTCACGTGTTTACATGGAGCTATATACAAAAAATCTTTAAAAACAATAAAATATAATCTGAAACTACCAGAGCTAGACGTCTAATATTTAGCATAAGCTTATGTTTCTCTACGAAGTATGTTCAAATGGTGACCATTGACTCAAGTTTCGTCAGGTGCCCTGTGAGTAAAGCCATTAAAGCAAAGCCTTTAAAAATCTCCGAATCTACGTGAGCTAAGTGTCTGATACTCTGCATATAGTATAAGCTTATGGTCTTTTAACTAGTTCGTTCAAATGGTGATACTGTGATAACCTTTGACCTCAGTCACAGTTTTATATAGAGTTATATTAGGAAATTGCTGTTGTAGTTGTTTCATGAACATGTGAGCACTTTGAGGCGAGGCCGAGTCAAGGTCCTTTGGCCTCTTGTTTATTACTTGCAGTTGTACACCTTTTTTCTTCATAAAATCACTTCTTAGGTAGGTTTAAGAAAATCAATATTTATCAAGAATTGGACTTTTGATGAGATATTACATTATAAAGACCTAAATTAATTAAAACAATTGAAACTGTTATCGTAACTAAATGTCTAGTTTAACGATGTTTACAAGTCGCATGTTTTATGAATCCACCCAATAAAACCACAAAGGCAAAGCAATGTATGGACCTATTGGGTATTAACATGAAGCGTTGGATAACATACATTGATTACTGTAGCTTTGTCAGAAGCATTGTCAGCATCTATATATACCTAATAAAATGAGAAAAATAGTCTTATATAAACCACAGCACTCAAACGCAATTGCACCGTAGGTTGACACTGTACAACAAACTAAAACATCAAATTAAATAGTCAATGAATGGGGCACTATACAAACATAAAGAGTGACGGTCAATAGGCAATACGGCCTATTGGTTAACTTAAATTGAAGTTATGTGTACACAACCTCGCCATTAACCCTTCTTGACAAGACAGTGAAAACAAAATTATATCCCATCAAAAAGGAAATCTTTAACAATTAAGTCAACACCCAGAAATATAATAAACGATACACTTAAATATGTTTGTAAATATATGTATATATACATACTAAATTAGAACCAACTCAGAATATATCCATAAGTTTAATGAATAACCAAAGCAGTTGCAGCCAAAAGGTAAACAAATCTATAAGATACGATCAAAAATCCTAAGGACATTTTGAGTTGTTTGTTTTACAAATGTACATCCTTAATTCGCACAAAGTACTACCAAGAAAGCCATATTATTGTAGTAATACCGGTATGTCAGACATAGTTTTCTGAGTATTCAAATATCCCGATATCCTGGGTACCGATCCTTATTAGTAAGCGTTTTTTCTACCGATCCTTGTGTGTGAGCGTGTGTTTTTTTGTTGTTGTTTTCAAAAACGTCAATGTTATATTTTATGCTTATTATATAATGTCATGTTAGGAAATACAATTATTGAAACGTGATATGAGTATTATTGATTGTCTTGTATTATCCCAAAGACTTTGCCATTAATTGATAGTACCAATCAAAACGTAGCAATGAGATGGGCATATATAAGGCTTATAGTCATGTTTCAACTCGTGACAGTTCATACAGAAACCGTGCAATTGAGAGATTCTTCTTTTGGTACACTGGCGGAGGGAGTAAACTGCTTTGAACAACACATGCATACACATATTTGCTAGAAAAGACTGACTGTTGTGAACCCCAGCTTTTTGGATATAACCGTATCATTTATATCGTCCATCAAAAAAGGAGGGATTACTTTTTATTATAGAAACTGCATTCGACTAGACCTCGGAGGTTTACATGTAATTAGTGGTGGTAAACCTATAAGAGAGGGAAACATGTTCAGATTTTTCTTAAATGTGGATTTTATGTTGTTATTTTCATAACATGCTTAAAATACCTTCTTCATGCAAATCGAATGATTATGTGCCGAGATATGGTGATGTGAATACCAAAGACAATAATCTGAAATCGAATCTGAATTGTCATAACAAATGGCATTCCTTGTCAACACACCATATTAAATAGATCAGATGTTTAGAACAGTCAATGGACATTAATGAAATATGCATTTTAGGTACAATTAGCAGGATGAATATGCCAAGTATGTCGATTGTCATGCCAAAACTGATTTTTTAAGCAAATTCTTCAAAACTGATGGTACCATAACTGATTATAGTAGCAAATGCCAAATATACCGTTAAAATCAAAACTGATACTAACTGAACGCTACCAACGTCGAGTTTCAATGATAAGGAATAATATTTTACCTTTTACACAAATCTTCATTTTTTCACATTATCCTATTTTAGGGGGTAGGGGAAAGATTTAGTGGTTTCATGCTTACCAAACCTGTTTCCATGCAGCTTTAATTCATGAAAACATGTTGCAAACATGCAACTACATGTGCATCCCAAAAAAAGCATAGTTCAATTGTAAACTCTTCACAAACACATCATTTTAAACATGAAAAAAAAATGAAACTCAAAATTACGGCTTTTATAGACAAAATTGGACTAACAACGCTCAAAACCTATGTAAAACACTATGAAAACTTTTTTTTGAGCTTATTTTACCAATTGTTATCGGAAATGTGTCCCTAGGTACGAATCAGAGCGAGTCCTTATGGCTGCACGTATCTGTTATAGGTATGAAACCACTCATTATTTTCCCCATATACACCAATGTTAAAGTGTCACATATTAATGATTTGCTGCAACTTCAACTCAAGTATGATAATGCAGAAGTGTAATTTTCATATCGAAAGCTAATTTTCCACGTGAAAAATCATCAGAAAAGGTGGGGTCACACGACATATAAGAACGTTCTTGTTTGTTTACTAAATAGGTCAAGGGTACAGCTGTTTTCAGTGATGGTTGCTCACAAAGTGTAAGCTTAGAGTCGAAATTTCAACAATGTTCATCAATGATCCAGTAAAACCTATTAATATGCTTCTTATACATACAACCACAAAATCGAATAGAAATGGACAGTTTTCCCCTACTTATAATGCCCATTTCCATCAAAAAACAACGGATTACTTTTTATTATTATTGCATTCGACTAAACCTCGGAGGTTTACATGTAATTAGTGGTGGTAAACCAATAGCGATTTTAACATAATACAATGCTGACAAAGCGTATTCATTCTGTATTAAACTATTATGAATTATAAACTTAATTGCATATGTCAAAAGTTTATTAACAATTATCAAAAAATATAAATGTGCAAAATGTTGATGCCAGGCTACAATGATACACCTTTCGTTGTTCAAATTAATATAGTATAAGCTACCCGTTCCAGACTGCTTTCATGGAAAAATGTCATCTACATACATTGTTCTTTCTAAAAAATAATAGTAGAATTTGCCACCTGAGTTGGTAGCGATATCGAAAATGCTAGGTCCTGACTCTAGGCCTAATACTGATGTCGCTTATTGTAACGCGTCAAAAACGTCATCAAATTTATCAAGGATATGAGAAGTATTTACTGTTAAGAATTATTTCTATAAAAAGCTATTTTTGAGTCTCTTGTGGAATACATAATGGAACAGCTAAAACATTGATAAGGATTGTCCCATATAAATTCATTTTTTGCTGAGCAGGTCCTAATGTGTATATCCATCAAATTACAATATTATATTTAAATTATTAAACTCATTTAAGAATTAGCATATTTATGATACATTTAAACATTGACTCACATTTTCGACGTTTTTTCCCGGTTTTAAACACCGTAAGTGAATGGTAAATTTACCATGATAAAGAGCTACAGCAATTCTTCTATTTATATCATTTTTCGGCGTCAGATTATCAACAATAACTAACCTTGGTAGATTGATAATCATAAGACCGTGCAAGACAGACCACAAGGTCAGTGTATTTTCAGAGAGTGGAATAGCCATTTTCTATTGAGACACATTGGATGCGTACGCAGTGCGTGCATGCGTGCTTGTAGTGCGTGTAGTGCGCGTACAGTGCGTGCATGCGTACTTGTAGTGCGTGTAGTGCGCGTACAGTGCGTACAGTGCGTGCGTCTTCTTGCCAATGAAGCTTTTATAGGAAATAAAGAACAAAATTATTGAATTGAATTTAATATAGAACACTTAAACACTTGAATTGAATATAGTCGGCACAACGTATTTATTGTTTAAGAATGTGTGGACAAG
Source organism: Cyrtodaria siliqua (assembly GCA_037043455.1). Lineage (NCBI taxonomy): Eukaryota > Metazoa > Mollusca > Bivalvia > Adapedonta > Hiatellidae > Cyrtodaria > Cyrtodaria siliqua. The sequence continues at coordinate 245,105 of JAWPHD010001097.1, read as the reverse complement.
GTCGACTGTCGTCAGTATGGGGCTAGCGCCTGCTCAGACGCGTTTAAAGAGTGGTCGAAAGATAACTGTCCAAATCATTGCGGATATTGCCCTGGTAAGTAGTTTTTTAATGTGAAACGTTGGAAGGAAATCTAAAACATATCTCAACATTAAATTCGTAAATTAAGTAAACAAAACAAAAAATTACAAAAGTGCAAAATATTAAATATACACAGTGCAGAATATAACTTAAACACGTGGAATGTACCTTTTTAAGTGGTTCCCTGTTGTTATTCCGATTCTGCGTTATTTTGATTCGTAATGTAGACGCGTATTTAGTAGGGGAAATAAAGCAGGGGACCAGTGTATGCAGCTTTTACGAGTGCTAACCCGAAGACCAGTATTAAACCTACCAAGGATAATACATTCGATTGTTTAAAACGTGGTACAACGTGTGATAAGTTATATATTTATTATTGCAATACTTTCGCATAATGGATTAAAAGATGAATGGCCACTCTTTTTGTAGTATTATCAAGTAACAAATTTATCTCTTAAACATCATATGAACATTCCTTGATAGTCCCGGAGAGAAACATATATTTAAAACCGCCACTAAATTGTATGTAAAAAAATAGTATTATTTGCATGACGCAGATACTACTTTTAGCACTGCGTGACTCCACGGGGAAATGAGGTAAATCTGAATTGTATAGCTGCACAACTATTGCCAGATAATTGATAAATACATTTACCTGTGGATTAATTTAGCTGTTCAAAGTTTTCAACGTCATCAAAAAATCTTATTTTCGCTTTTCACAGATATTGCAATGCGTGAATTGTTTCGATTTAAATAAAAATAAACATGTTCATGAAACAAAACATGGCCGGGGAACTTTAAAGCGAATTTGTATTACCGATATGAAACATTATACGAGGTGATTCGATCATTGATTTGTTTTCGCGTAGAGGCCGGTCACCTATGTAAAGTTGTGTACACGTAACAATCCGATACGATGGGTATACTTCAGACTGTTGTTTAAAGGGGCACACGTCAATCGTGAAGTGTTTATCAAACAGTGACATTAGCGACTCTAATCCATGTCATTTTGACGTAAACATGCTTGCCTATCGTACACTTGTTTTATGCCTGTACCACCACTATCAATTGTTCATTCCTACCGTACACCATTATTCCTGTACCACCAACTGTTCATTCCAAACGTACACCAATATTCGTGTACCACCAATTGTTCATTCCTACCGTACACCATTATTCCTGTACCACCAATTGTTCATTCCAACCGTACACCAATATTCGTGTACCACCAACTGTTCATTCCTACCGTACACCATTATTCCTGTACCACCAATTGTTCATTCCTACCGTACACCATTATTCCTGTACCACCAGTTGTTCATTCCAACCGTACACCAATATTCGTGTACCACCAACTGTTCATTCCTACCGTACACCATTATTCCTGTACCACCAACTGTTCATTCCTACCTTACACTATTATTTCTGTACCACCAACTGTTCATTCCTACCGTACACCATTATTCCTGTACTAACCAACTGTTCATTCCTACCTTACACTATTATTTCTGTACCACCAACTGTTCATTCCTACCGTACATCAGTATTCCTGTACCAACTATTAACGCCTACATTCCCTTAGGCATGTACCACCAACTGTATAATCGTTTACTTGTTTTATACATGTTCCACCCCTGCCCATCTCTACTGTCCAGACACTACACACTTCTATTAGCATGAATTAATTTCCAGGACTTTCAACAACGCCTACACCGTGTGTAGACAAAATACCAAACTGCAAAGCATATGACGCATCGACGTGCTCTGACCCGGACTATAAACTCTGGGCAGAAGATAACTGCAGGAAAACTTGTGGCGTGTGTAAGTAGTAATAAATACATTTTAAATGATTTCGAAGAAAAGCATTGAAAAAACAAGCTGATACACACTGATTTAATTCTTGCTCCAGCTGTATTAACATTTCATTACGTCAGCATGTATTTCTGCGCTAGCATTTGAACTATTCCTGTTAGCGTCAAGCATACCGACAATTTTGTTTCGTTCAACACTTTTCAAGGACCTTTGTTTTCTGAGTAATTTTAATTTATGAGAGATGTCCTGTCGTATCGCCTCTTTCTCTGTATCTGAGGATACGAACGTGTGGCCAGAATACATACATTAATATACAACAGTGGTCAGAATACCTCCATATATGTTTATACAACAATGTTCTTAGCATGAAAGGGACGAACGCCAATATTGAAACAGTTTTTGACTTTTACGACTTTCATATAGATCATAGAAAGGTAATACACTACGGAGTTTTCACGTTTTCTTCTTTATTTTGACAAACGCTTAAATGTATTATTCGTGCAATGCAGACAAACTATTATTAATCGACCACTCAAGGAGTGTATAAAATGGTCGCTTACTACAACGGTCGTGGAATAGAACGAATATAACGAATATAACAAATATAATCGAAAATTGTCTTTTCCGAATTTGAGTCTACTTATAAATTTACGAAAGTGGAAATAAATATTCAGCTGACAGTTATATGCGTTTATCTGATTGAATCTACATGATTTCGCGAACAGTTCTCATCGAATGCTTGGCTGCGTATATATGGATGGAGGACGTGAATTTGCGAAACATTCTATTTCTATTCAATGCTTGCATGCGTTTATCTATTTAACAACATGATTTCGTGAATATTTCTCTTCATTGCTTGGGTGCTTATATATGGTTGGATGATATAAATTCGTAACGATTTCTCTGTCATGTTTAGTTCCTATACTCAAAGTATATGGTTGGACGATATAAATTCGTAACGAATTCTCTGTGACATGCTTGGTTGCGTATATATGGTTGGACGATATAAATTCTAACAACGATATAAATTCGTAACGATTTCTCTGTCATGCTTGGGTGCGTAAAAATGGTTGGACGATATAAATTCGTGACGATTTCTCTGTCATGCTTGGGTGCGCAAATATGGTTGGACGATATAAAATCGTAATGATTTCTCTGTCATGTTTGGGTGCGTAAATATGGTTGGACGATATAAATTCGCGAAGATTCTTCTTCATTGAAGATTATTCTTCAATGCTTGAGGACATATATTTTGGTGGAAAACACGATTTAGCGAGGCTTTCTCTCAAATGCAGATATATATTGGTTGGAAGACATGAGTTCGTGCTTGGGTGCATATATTTTAGTTTTATTGCATAAGCATTTACAAGTTCCGTTTACTTTCAATGTAAAAGGAAACGTCAATATTCGCTCATATTGACGTGTAGTAAAGTGATACTGTAGTGGGTGTGTAATGTATACTTGTTGGTGATTGGTGAAATTTTCTGTTCATGTCAAAGAAGGTATGTAACGTGATGTAAACAATGTTGATTTCATTATATAAAAAAAAAATCCCACGATGTAACGACAGTATGTTTGTTTCACATAAATGTTTTTGGTGAACATTAAATGTTACAACCTATTTTATTGTTCTAATTTAAAAATGCGAATGCAATAAAAAGGTTATTAGATTTGTATTGGGATATTTCGCGTATCCAAAAATCGCGCAGTATTAATACGAGAAAGATCTCGTGCATTTTTCCCAATACACATCTATTAACCTATATTTATACAATATGGATTCGCCTCAACAGTGTTGAATTACTGTCATGTACTATATGGTTGACACTGATCGTGCCTAAAATGCGTATTTAGTAGAAAATTTCACTTGACCATATCCCATCGGGTCGGAAAAAAATCTGTTTGTCTGGCTAGATATGCATCTAAGTATTGAATCGAAAACACTGCGACAACCTTGTTAAGGTGGATGGGTGTGTTTATTAAACAGCAAGAGAGAGTGTCTGATAATAGTGCTGATCGTATCTTAACTGATTTCAATATCTACCAAAAATACTACAAGTGCATAAAGTGAGCCTTGATCCCTGGGTTAAATACCTGTCAGTGGAATTATACTCTAGCAGACTAACAGGAATCTAAAATGTACATCATATCTATATGCTACAATCCTAAAGCCAAACACGATATGAGCCGTGCAAAGTTATGCAAAGGTAACAAAAGTTTCAATGAATAATCGTCGTATAAACTTAAATCAACCTTCTTCCCATTCTAGGTGTGGGAGCACCTACTTTGGCTCCAGCTGCCCCAACGCCACCTGTTCCACACATTAACTCTGGTACGTAGATATTAATTGGTATATCATCCGTCTCAATTTCCACCATGTCATACTTTTGAATATGCGAGTTATGAAATGTGATATTTTACATGTTTGGCAATTTGTTATTCCTGTATCACCAACAGTTCATTCCTATCGCACACCAGTACTCCTGTACCAACTATTCGCACCTAAGGTACATTCGCTTAGTCATGTACCACCAACTGTTCTCGCCTAACGTACTCTTTTTATTACTGTACCACCAATTGTTCATTCCTACCGTACACCATTATTAATGTACCAACTATTCTGGCCTATAGTAACCTTGTTTTATTCCTGTACAACCAAATGTTCATTCCTGCCGTACACAATTATTCTTGTACCAACATGCACGCCTGCCGTACACTTGTTTTTCTCCTGTACCACCAATTGCTCATTCCTACCGTACACCATTATTCCTGTACCAACTATTCACGCGTGTCGTACATTGTTTTATTCCTGTATCACCAACTGTTCATTCCTAACGTACATCAGTATTCCTGTACCAATTATTCACCGCTAACGTATATTCATGTGCCATCAACTGTTCATTCCTATCGTACATTTGTTTTATTCCTGTACCACCATTGGTTCATTCCCTCCGTACACCAGTATTCCTGTACCAGCATTCGTATACTTGTTTTATTCCTGTACCACCAACTGTTCGTTCCTTTCGTACACCAGTATTCCTGTACAGACATCCACGCCTATCGTATACTTGTTTTATTCCTGTACCACCAACGGTTTATTCCATCCGTACACCAGTATTCCTGTACAAACATTCACCCCTACCGTATACTTGTTTTATTCCTGTACCACCAACTGTTCATTCCTTCCGTACACTAGTATTCCTGTACAGACATTCACGCCTATCGTATACTTGTTTTAGTCCTGTACCACCAACTGTTCTTTCCTTCCGTACACCAGTATTCCTGTACCAACTGTTCACGTCGAACGTACTCTTGTTTTATTCCTGTACCACCAACTGTTCATTCCTACTGTACCCATTATTCACGTACCAGCTGTTCACGGCTATCGTACACTTTTTTATTCCTGTACCACCAACTTTTCATTCCTACCGTACCCAATTTGCATGTACCAGCTGTTCAGTGCTATCGTACACTTGTTTTATTCCTGTATCACCAACTGTTCATTCCTACCGTACCCAATAGTCATGTACCAGCTGTTCACGGCTATCGTACACTTGTTTTATTCCTGTACCACAAAGTGTTCATTCCTTATCGTACACCATTATTCCTGTACCAACTATTCACGCATGTCATACATTGTTTTATTCCTGTATTACCAACTGTTCATTCCTACCGTACACCATTATTCGTGTACCAACTATTCACACCTAACGTATACTTATTTGCCATCAACTGTTCATTCCTATCGTACACTTGTTTTATTCCTGTACCACCATTGGTTCATTCCCTCCGTACACCAGTATTCCTGTACCAACATTCACGCCTATCGTATACTTGTTTTCTCCTGTACCATCAACTGTACATTCCTTCCGTACACCAGTACTCCTGTACAGACATCCACGCCTATCTCGTATACTTGTTTTATTCCTGTTTCAGCAACTGTTCATTCCCTCCGTACACCAGTATTCATGTACAGACATTCACCCCTACCGTATACTTGTTTTATTGCTGTTCCACCAACTGTTCATTCCTTCCGTACACTAGTATGCCTGTACAGACATTCACGCATATCGTATACTTGTTTTATTCCTGTACCACCAATTGTTCATTCCTTCCGTACACCAGTATTCCTGTACCAACTGTTCACGTCTAACGTACTCTTGTTTTATTCCTGTACCACAAACTGTTCATTCCTACCGTATCCATTATTCATGTACCAGCTGTTCACGGCTATCGTACACTTGTTTTATTCCTGTACCACCAACTGTTCATTCCTACCATACCCATTATTCATGTACCAGCTTGCCAAGGCTATCGTACACTTGTTTTATTCCTCTACCACCAAGTGTTCATTCCTACCGTACACCATTCCTGTACCAACTATTTTACCTTTTACATAAAAAATACTGCGTTTTTTTTCTCAATTTTGGTGATTATATACTGCAATGGTTTCACACTTTCTATAATAATAGCACAAGCTGTGGTTTAAATAAATGTCACTGTTCTGAATACTTCTCAATACAATGCGGTGTACGACAGGGAGACTCTCTATCACCATATATTTTCATAATTTGTGTAGAATTCTAAAATACAAAGTTAAAAAATAATCCGGATACTAAAGGTATCACAATAAATGATTCAGAATATTTAATAAATGGATATGCCGATGATTCATACCTTTTCCTCAAAGACGACGAACACTCATTGAAGACTCTAGAAATGGTATATAAGTTTCCGTTACTTAAGGCGAATTTTAAAAAAATCTGAAATTGTTGGACAGGATCAAAATAAAAATGGATGCAATGAAATATTAGATAGTTGCAAATCTGTAACATGTAATCAGACGGGTTCATTCAAATTTCTACGTATGGAATACAATTTACAAAATGATAGCTATACTGTTCATAATTACCTAAATAAACATGAGAAAAGAAAAAGGTTACTTAATGATTTATCGTTTTCAAACCTGTGCCTTATAAGAAAAACAACAGTTTTAAAAACTCTTGCGTTGCCATTTCTCATTCAATGTTTCACCGTTTTGTCTGACACCCCTATTTATGTTTATCGGGATATGCATACGCTGATGTTTAATTTTCTTTGGTCAAATAAACCTGACAAAATCAAACGCAATATTATGATAAATACAATCGAAGAGGGTGGATTGGAAAATTCCACATATTACATCATTATTAAGACTCACTTAAATTAAAAACATGATAGACTCTGATCAAGTTTGCGCCATGGAAAACACTTATATTCGGAAAAATGTGGAGAATATAAAGTTTGGCATCTGTATAAAGAAGATCCTATAAAAGTAAGCGATCATATGAACAGCTTTTGAGAAAATGTGGTACTGTCTTGGGCAAAGATACAGGAAAATTCAATAAATATGGCGGAGGAGGTTCTATCAGAACCAATATTTTATAACCCAAATATAAAAGTCAATAATACTTCGTTCTTTTGTCATGATCTATGTAAAACGGGAATATGTTTTTGTCAATGACACTGTGGACGATAATTGTTCAATTTTATATTTTGAAAATGTATGCGCAAAGTATAATATGCTTGTCCCGTTTACCAAGTATATGGGAGTTGGTAGAGCAATCCAGGGTGATTGGAAAAGATGTACAAGAAACCAAACTAAGATAGAACACCATTGCAATACACATTTCACATTGACTTATTTGTACCAATGCAAGATTAAATAAATGTGGAAAGTCTGAAACCGAACTGTGTACTTTTTGTAATAATTCTAAAAAAACTATTTTACATTTATTTTATGACTTCATCTTCTCCAGAAATATTGTTATAGAGCTTTTCTGTCATCGGAAGAATGCAATATTTTGTTAGAAATCAAACCGGAGGATATCATTCTGGGCACTAAGTGCGTAACAGACATTGACAATATTTTATATATTTTAGCGCTTGTATATAAAAAGTATACTTATTCTTGTAAACTGAGAAAATGTCTTCCAATTTATTCTGTTTATATAGAACAAGTTAAAAGATTTAGAAATATTGCATCGTTCTCAATATAAGTACCCCTTAGCAAAAAGTAATATTATTAACAAATATGGAATGGAATTCAAGATATGCTGTGACAAAACATCAAACATAAGGTCATTTAGCAGCACTTAGCTGTACGTTATATTGTATAATCATTCCCTGTATAATTAAATTCTCAATAGAGAGCATAGAGGTTTTGTTAAAAATAACCCCTGTATTTTATGAGATCGTAATCTGTATTGTATGTCTAAAATTGTATATACACTTGAGATATGAAATAAAATGTTAAAAAAACTATTCACGCCTATCGTACACTTGTTTTATCCCTGCACCACCAACTATTCACGCCTATCGTACACTTCTTTTATTCATTCACCACCAACTATTCACGCCTATCGTACACTTCTTTTATTCATGCACTACCAACTATTCGCGCCTATCGTACACTTCTTTTATACCTGTACCACACCCGCCCACCTGTACATGTCCAGATACAAGACTCTTTTTAATAGCATGTGTATTGATTTCCAGGAGCTGCAACAGCGCCACCAGTATGTGTAGACAAACTACTAAACTGCAAAGACTATGGCGCATCGACGTGCACTGACCCGACCTATAAAGTCTGGATAGAAGCTAACTGCAGGAAAACGTGTGGCGTGTGTAAGTAGTAATAAATACATTTTAACTGATTTCGAAAAAAATATTTATTTCTGCGCTGGCATTCATACTATTCCTGTTTGAGTCAAGTTTGCGTCCATATAATAAAATAGAAGGTAATACAATTTGGAGTTTTCACATTTTATTTTTTATTTTAACAAACGCTTAAATGTATTATTCAATAGAGTAACACCTGTATTAATCGACCACTCAAGGGAGTGTCTGAAACGGTCGCTTACTAAAACGGTCGTGGAATAAAACGAATATAAAAATAAAATATCCGAAAACAGCGCTTTCCGACGAAAGCGAAAGTAAATATTCAGCTGACAATAACATTGTACATGAATGTTTTATAAATGGTTGTCAGCGAAATTCATAGTTTTGTTTCAAATGTTTAGTTCTCGCAAGACTGGGTACATCCTATCTCTTCATTAATTGATTCTGTATATATAGTTGGAAGACATACATCGGCAACGATTTGAAGCGAACTTGGTTAGAGAAAACTGTTAACCTGTGTATGGCTTCGAAAAGCATTATGTCTGCAGTTAGTCTAGCATTATGCTATGAATGTCCTTAGAGTTGTATTTGAATCTAGCATACGTGTGCATACGTTGTATATGTATAATTAAGATTGCCATGTCTTGTTAAGAGTGCCTGACTAACAACAGACAGTCAGCAGGTCGTAAAAAATACTGTTTGTCTGGATAGGCACCTTTGAGGCTTCAACAGTCTAAATAAGTCGTACAAATGTAACAAAAGTTTCAATAAATAATCCTCGTATGAACTTAATTCAAGCTTCTTCCCATTCCAGGTGTGGGAGCACCTACTTTGGCCCCAGCTGCCGCAACGCCACCTGTTCCACACATTAACTCCGGTACGTAGATATTAACTGGTATTTCATTCAGGCCCTTTTCTGGGTATTTGGGGAAATGGCCCCTGTAGAAATTGGTTTATTTTGAGGGGTTTTCGGAAAAATTGGGAAATATTTCAAAATATTGCTGAAACTACTAGACATTTTGAACTTTTCATTAATTAACACTGATTAAAGAAAAACTCACATTTACAACTCTCATTGCTAAGAGAGCAATTTTCAGTATGCGGACCCATCCGATTGAGATTGAAAAAAACATGTATTGGGTATATTTTTGGGGGAATTGGGTAAAAAATACCTTTATTTGGCATTGGGAATGGAGCCCAATATCTTCTCCGCGGGAAGCGCAAAAAAGGCCTGTTCATCCATTTCAATTTCCGCCATGTCATACGTTTGAATATGTGTTGCCATGAATTGTGATAGTTTACATGTTTGAAAAAAAAATCAATTACATACATGTACTAACAAAAGTAAAAGTAAAACATTAGTAATTTTACAGTAAAACTGAAGTTCATATTGTATACTGATACTAAAAACACGGTAATTAATACAGATCTATATGTATTAATGAATAGATTAGTGTTCAGCTGATATCACTTAAACTTTCATACGTAGTAATATGCAGCATTAAAGCTTTTGTTTCATGACTATAATGTTAGGACCCAGTTCGGATGTTCAGCCGAATTGCAAAATGGGAACCAGGACGCAGTTCGCAGTTCGCAGTTTGCTATTCAAATAACGTACTGCGCACTATTTCAAATATATAACAACATGTCCGTTTTATTTATATGAGATTTTTTATTTAGAATACTTCATTTGATATTGTTTTCAATTGCAAAGGTGGGCGGTAGTGTCTTCAGCACCGTTAGTTTAGCCTTTTGCCAATTCGCCACAATTGCGAACTAGAGTTTTCTATTGCAATGGTGAATTGTAGTGCCTTTTGCCAATTCGCGCGAATTGCGAACTTCGCAGTTCGGCATTCGAATAACGTACTGCGAACTATTTCAAACATAAATCAACATGGCCGTTGTACTGATTTTATTTTCTTTAAAATACTTCATTTGATATTGTTTTCTACTGGAATGTTGAACATTAGTGCCTTCAGCACCGTTAGTTTAGTCAGTTGCCAATTCTGCCGAATTGCGAACTTGGAGCAGTTCGCAATTCGAATAACGTACTGCGATCTATTTCACATATTTCACCTGTCCGTTTTATTTATAATTATGATTTTTTCTTTAGAATAATTCAATGGTATTGTTTTCTATTGGGCTGATGAACAGTAGTGACTTCAGCACCGTAAGCGCCTTGTTGTTTGTATGGAAATTGTATTGTGAACACACATCAAATTCATTATTTTTAGGTGAATACATGCATATATTTAACGTTCATTTCGAACTGCGAACTGGCAGCCAGTTCAATAGCGAACTGCGAACTGGTTCCTAACTTCACAGTCATTTTTGTTTCACGCCAATGTTTCGCTATCCCACTATGTTATACAGGTGTACCCACTCCCGCTCCGCCTCATTCTGGTGAGTATATCCATATCGACCCATATTATTCTTCAGTGAACTAGGAAAATACGTTAACCGTAGTTTTCTAAATGGCGACAACTGAATGTTTCGGCATCCGTCAAATTATTATTACCTGAAAAAGAAACAAATATATCAATAAAACTGTACAAAATATACTCTCATATTGTCTACTAATTACACTGGGAAAGAAGATAATATATATATGTTGGGTCTTTTTTAATTCTTATACACGAGTATTGGGTCCAAATAGGGGTATTGGGTCATAGACCCAATACTATTTTCAATGTAAGTGCAGGGGGTTAGGCTCGTTATGCTTGTTAAAATGGACGTATTATCATGAAACGGGTATGATGGGTCGGACCCACTAAAACAAAAAATGTCCATAAATTTATGTTATGTGATCATATGTATATATAAAGGGTCCCAATAACCTGGTGAGTTTAAGTATATATATATATATATATATATCTTTTTGAAAGGTATTTTGTAGATGTATGTATTTTCTCACCCTTATATATATATATATATATATATATATATATATAGCTCAACACTTCTGGTAAACGTGTAAGTGTAAAGTGGAACTGATAGTAATGGTAGTACTTTGATCTGATAAATGTTATCGAATGATAAATATAATTGAATAAAGAAATGTAACGTACTTTGATCTCATTATGAAATTGACAGTCATTTGATTTAATGAATTATATTTAAATATGAAGCTGATAGGTAATTTGATCTGATAAATGCCATGAAACTTAATTCTATGACTTAGTGAATATATCATTCCATTTTGTTTGTGTCACAGGGTTTAGTGGGGGTTGAAGTAATACGTCTAAAGCTCTGTATCGAGGATACGAAGAAGTTTAATTCTGTAAAACAGAAGTATATATTCAAGTTATAGAATAAATAACTTGAGACAAAATATTTCACGTCTGTTCTCTCAAGAACGAAAATGGCAGCTCGCCTTTACATAATTAAACTATAATTTACCCCAATGGTAATTACAATAAAATACAGCAGGGTGTTTACATGTTCTGGATGAGTGAAACATTGGAATTTCTTCTGACTTTGAATAATTGGCGGTAACAGAGTGCATCGGCCAGATGAACAAACTATTTGTTTCTCACCTAATGTTTAACCCTAAAACAATAACATTATATAAATACACAGGAAATGACATAATAAAACTACTGGGTCATTTACCTGTAAAACAGAAGTATATATTCAAGTTATAGAATAAATAACTTGAGACAAAATATTTCACGTCTGTTCTCTCAAGAACGAAAATGGCAACTGGCGCATTCCTTCCCATGACCCAATGACTTTAAAAAAAGGACTTCCGTTTCCTCTTATATGGCGGGAAATAATCCGCTTAAGCTTAAGCTTAAGCAATCTACTTAAGGTACCAGTTCACACATACCTGACACACACGCACTGGTGAAATTAATGTGCAATAAAATAGTGATAGATTTTAATACATATCTCAAATACATAGACTACAATATGCTATTTAAAACAGATAATGAATATATACATAATAGGGCTAATATACTGTATAGGACTACATAAGGACTTATGCATGTATGGACAAAGGGAAGTAGCTGGAAACTCAAAAGTTTACCTAATTACTTTGGGCTATTGGAAACATATGGACTAAGGGAAGTAATCGGATAGAAAAGTGTACCGGCGACATTTGAATGGGTAGTATTAGAGTATTTGTATGTTTTTCAGGAATACCAACACCTAGACATATATTCTCTAGACACGCAGGTATCGTTGATTAAATACGCGAATATCAGTCAATGCCATTGAAGACATCGTCTTTTGTCGCGTCTTTTTAAAAGCAATATTATACACATGTATCAGAACGTGGAGTATTGTCAACCCTTCTGTGTTTGTGATGTCTTATTTGGCCTTTTATTTATCTTTAAATTTGTTATTTGTGTCTGTGTATTTTTGTGGTTGACTGGCGTCCTTGAATGCTGCTTTTCCTTTTCGGTTTGTTTATCTATATTAACTGTGTGATTGATTCCTTTAACTTCGCTTTTGGATTTGTTTATGCTTGTCAATACGAGTCGTACTTTAAATTTGCATATATGTATCCGCTATGGCGATATCCATACATTGGAATATAACAGTTTATGTGCACGCTGACATGGTCAGTTATTTTGCTTTTTATGTAAGGCAATGCTACGATACAAATGTTTACTCAATAGTGTTTGCTTATGTTATTGTTAAGGTATAGCTATGGTGGCGGTGTGCGTCCCGTGACAGCTCCGGGAATGTTTTGAACCATCATTCATTTTGCGTGCATATTCATGACATCGAAAATTTAAGAGACTCGTCCTTTGTTAAGAGTTGTTTAATGCCTGTATATAATGATACTGTGACGTAACTGTTGCATTGGGCAGAGGACATCCAACTCAACTACCGACAATGAACACGTATTCGGGTAAATCAAACATGGGCTATACATTGCTTATTTTGCATATATCTTATGTTATATACTTTTGTTGTTTTCTGTAATATTGTAGGCATATTATTTAATTACCACATAGACATCAATGAAAACTGTTAGAATGTTTAAAGATTAAAACGTTTCGATTGTTAAGAATGTTTGTCTTTTCAACGCATCAATAGGTTTGTTTTGCATTCTATATAGGTATTTTTTACTAAATCTGCTTCAAACTAGTTCATAATATTGCAAATGGCTTTGAACGGTCAAACGGGTTTCTAGGGGTTTAAAGCAGACCGTTGTGTGTTCCCAATTAAATGGGACAGTGCAAATCAAGAAATCACCATCAGGATATGTTTCCTTTAATACACTAAGCAGCATTAATAGACAATATAATTATAACATAAAGATGATCATGTATATAGGAATATAAAAACTAAAAGGCTAGAAAGCCACAAAGTAAGTACTCAATGAAGTTGCAGAAGCCAGAGCAACAAGAGAATAATCTGTTGAACGACAAGGTTCGTTTACAAATTCATACGAGACCTTTGTATACATATAGATGCACATTAGAAACGTTGGATTGTCCAACATAATAATATTGACATCCTACGACTTGGGAGTACTTTCTGACCAGTATGAAACCTAAAATTTCGTTTGAATTGGTTTGTATATATGGCTTTTTTGTATGCTTATCCGTGTTTTATGTTGCAAAATATGTGGTACAAAAAACAAGCAGCTGGTGTCATGAGTAGCTTTGTGCAAACCATAACAGTGGCCAACTTTCTGTGATATGTTTAAATTGACAATGTCAATGATATTCGCTTTAATTATCAATAACATAAAGAAGTTTCATCAATGCAGTCTTGAAAAGAGCGTTTCTTGCTACATTTCGGTATCAACTTTTTTATTCTGATTATAATTAAAATACTGGTGGATCAAGCAAAGACCTCGGTAGGTCTGGATATTCCAACATGTATATTGTAAGTGGTTATATTGTATTGTAGGTCTGGATATTCCAACATGTTTATTGTAAGTGTATATATTGTATTGTAAGTCTGTATATTCCAACATGTTTATTGTAAGTGTATATATTGTATTGTAAGTCTGTATATTCCAACATGTTTATTGTAAGTGTATATATTGTACTTTAGGTCAGGATATTCCAACGTGTTTATTGTAAGTGGATATATTGTATTGTAAGTCTGTATATTCCAACATGTTTATTGTAAATGTATATATTGTACTTTAGGTCAGGATATTCCAACGTGTTTATTGTAAGTGGATATATTGTATTGTATGTCTGGATATTCCAACATGTTTATTGTAACTGGATATACTGTATTGTATGTCTGAATATTCCAACATGTTTATTGTAAGTGGATATATTGTATTGTAGGTCTGGATATTCCAACATATTTATTGTGAAAGTGGATATATTGTATTGTAGATCTGGATATTCCAACATGTTTATTGTAAGTGGATATATTGTATTGTATGTCTGGATATTCCAACACGTTAATTGTAAGTGGATATATTGTATTGTATGTCTAGATATTCCAACATGTTTATTAAAAGTGTATATATTGCACTGTAGGTCTGGATAATCCAACATGTTTATTGTAAGTGTATATATTGTATTGTAGGTCTGGATTTTCCAACATGTTTATTATAAGTGTATATATTGCATTGTAGGTCTGAATATTTCAACATGTTTATTGTAAGTGTATATAGTGTATTGTAGGTCTGGATATTCCAACATGTTTATTGTAAGTGGATATACTGTATTGTATGTCTGGATATTCCAACATGTTTATTGTAAGTGGATATATTGTATTGTAGGTCTCGATATTCCAACATGTTTATTGTAAGTGGATATCTGGATATTCCAACATGTTTATTGTAAGTGGATATATTGTATTGTAGGTCTAGATATTCCAACATGTTTATTTTAGGTGTTTATATTGCATTGTAGGTCTGGATATTCCAACATGTTTATTGTAAGTGTTTATATTGCATTGTAGGTCTGGATATTCCAACATGTTCATTTTAAGTGTTTATATTGCATTGTAGGTCTGGATATTCCAACATGTTTATTGTAAGTGATTATATTGTATTGTAGGTCTGGCTATTCCAACATGTTTATTGTAAGTGTATATATTGCATTGTAGGTCTGGATATTCCAACATAGTTATTGTAAGTGTATACTTTGTATTGTAGGTCTGGATATTCCAACATGTTTATTGTAAGTGTTCATATTGTATTGCAGGTCTGGAAATTCCATCATGTTTATTGTAAGTGTTTATGTTGCATTGTAGGTCTGGATATTCCAACATGTTTATTGTAAGTGTATATATTGTATTGTAGGTCTGGATATTCCAACATGTTTATTGTAAGTGTATATATTGCGTTGTAGGTCTTGATATTCCAACATATTTATTGTAAGTGAATATATTGCGTTGTAGGTCTGGATGTTCCAACATGTTTATTGTAAGTGTTTATATTGCATTGTAGGTCTGGATATTCCAACATGTTCATTTTAAGTGTTTATATTGCATTGTAGGTCTGGATATTCCAACATGTTTATTGTAAGTGATTATATCGCATTGTAGGTCTGGATATTCCAACATGTTTATTGTAAGTGTATATATCGCATTGTAGGTCTGGATATTCCAACATATTTATTGTAAGTGTATATATTGTATTGTAGGTCTGGATATTCCAACATGTTTATTGTAAGTGTTCATATTGTATTGCAGGTCTGGATATTCCATCATGTTTATTGTAAGTGTTTATGTTGCATTGTAGGTCTGGATATTCCAACATGTTTATTGTAAGTGTATATATTGTAATGTAGGTCAGGATATTCCAAAATGTGTATTGTAAATGTATGGAACTTTTTTTTAAACTAATAACGAACGTTTCTATAATTATAACTTACACATAAAATTAAATGTAAAATCGCTCTAAATATACAATTTAACATTTTAATATATGTGCACATAACATATGATTGAATTCAACAGTGTTCAGGATCCCCGGAAGACGTCAGTTCGAGGCCAGCCATCATCACCACGGCGTGGCACAGACAGAAGCCCCAGCGGGTTAGTTTAATTAAAGTTTTAAGTGTATGTGTTGTATAATAGTGTTTTATTTATATCATTAATTCTGAAAATGGGACCACAACGAACAAAAACAAAAGAGAAAAGTAGTAGATTCCGTGTTTTGCGACGTAATATAAGATGCTCCCTAGTACCGATTTAATATAAGAAGAAAAACCACCCACGCTCCCTAGTATCGATTTAATAGAAGAAGCAAAACCATTCACGCTCCCTAGTATCGATTTAATATAAGAAGCAAACCACTCACGCTCCCTAGTATCGATTCAATCGGTATTCTACTTTAAAGCCACACCGATATGGGCCCGACAGTCCCAAAGAATAAGTAAGTACTAACACTAAAGATTTGCAGTCAAGGTGGCTTTAAAACAACACCAAACAAACATACTGACAATGATGTCAACAAATACTGACAATAAATGTCAACAAATAAAGACAATAAATGTCAACAAATAAAGACAATAAATGTCAACACATACTGACAATGAATGTCAACACATACTGATGTGAATGTCAACAAATAAAGACAATGAATGTCAACACATACTGACAATGAATGTCAACATATACTGATATGAATGTCAACGAATACTGACAATAAATGTCAACATCTACTGATGTGAATGTCAACACATACTTACAATGAATTTCAACACATACTGAAAATGAATGTGTCAACACATACTGACAATGAATGTCGACAAATATAGATGTGAATGTCAACGAATACTGACAATAAATGTCAACACATAATGATGTGAATGTCAACAAATAATGAAAATGAATGTGTCAACACATACTGACAATTAATGTGTCAACACATACTGACAATGAATGTGTCAACACATGCTGACAATGAATGTCAACACATACTGACAATGAACGTGTCAACACATACTGACAAAGAATGTCAACACATACTGACAATAAATGTGTCATCACATACTGACAATGAACGTGTCAACATATACTGACAAAGAATGTCAACACATACTGACAATAAATGTGTCATCACATACTGACAATGAATGTCAACACAAACTGACAATGGATGTGTCAACACATACTGACAATGAATGTCAGCACATACTGACAATGAATATCAGCAAATATTGACAATGAATGTCAACACATACTGACGATGAATGTCAACCAATACTGACAATGAATGTCAGCAAATACTGGCAATTTTATTCCTTGGACATGTTGGAAGCAACGCACACAAACAAAAAATAAAAGTAGCAAATTCAGTTTTATTAAGTACTGTTCATGAGATGTAATATAAAATTCAGCACCTATTGCGTTCCTGGTACCGGCTTAAGCGGTATTCTACTTTAAAGCCTCAAAGATTGGGCTTGATGATACCGAAGGGCCAGTAAGTAATAACACTACTGATTTCCAGTCAGGGCGACTTTTAAAGCTGGCACATAGCATTAAATCAACGCTATTGGTGCGAATGTCAATAAATATTGAAAAGGAAATCTTACTTACTGCTATATATTATATATCTAGACAACCCTGATAACTGCAAAATGATCGTCGACATTCCCGAGTTGCGTTTCTTTTTTTCCTTTAGTATACATCATATGTTACTGTCATCTTTATTTTTATTTCCAATGTTTTGTTTCTATTACAGAAAGATCAACTGCTTCTTCAATTATGGACAGTTGTAAGAACATTTACTTTTAATTTAAATAAACTTAAGAAAAGGTTTTACCTTGCCGATAGATTCATGCAACAATCTTTGACATTTGAAAAGTTGTTGATATAAGCATATAAGCTAACCTTATGTTACATTTTTGGTATTATCGCTTGACATTACGTCATGGAAATCAAAATGTTTAGTACACTTTATTTGAGCGGTAGTTTTACATACACCGGAAATGTTCCAACGCAAGAAACCATTGCCGGCCAGCCTCGGTGAAAATCGTGAGACGCATCTCAATGGCCACGGTGTATTTGATGTTATCGAAGAACATAACAATTTAAACCACAGACAATTTAACTGACTTAAAAACGTCCAGAAGGAAAACCGATCCTTTTGAGATATTATTATTAACTTAAAGGGAATGTAGCGCCACAGCCAAACAAACTCTATTACTGAGAGTTCTGAAAAACTTGGAAAAGGGTGAAAGAATTATCAAAATCGGATGATAAACAAAAAAGATATGACCATTTAAAGGTTGTTCTAAAACAAATATGGGAGCCGCCATTTTTAGAACTATGACGTCATAGTTCCATATTACCATATATGGAATATTAATAAATATCATTTAAAACGAAGAAAATCACTGCAAATGAATGATTTTTTTTTAACTGGTGTTATAAATCATTATTGCCATTAAGTATTACATATTTTTCATACAGTTGATGTCTTTTTTTCCCTATAAATCAGTAAATTTTCATATTTATAAATATTCCATATATGGTCATTTAGAACCGTGATGTCATAGCTCTCAAAATGGCCGCTTCCATATCCGTTTTAACAGAAACTTTAAATGATCATATCGTCTTTGTTTATCATCCGATTTTGATAATTCTTTCACCCTTATTCAAGTATTTCAGAACTCTCAATAATAATGATGGTTTGGCTGTGGCGCTACATTCCCTTTAATATTAACATCCAGCTTCAACGTGTAATGAATTGAATTGGATTTTATAGTCGCACCAACAGATAAAGATCATATTGCGACTTTCCAGCTTCCATTGGTGGAGGAAGACCCCAGGTGCCCCGCCGGGCAATTTTCATGTACGGGCGAGCACCTGGGTAGAACCACCGACGTAACGCAAGCCAGCTGGATAGCTTCCTCGCATAAAGACTCCTAGGCCCATGAGGGATCGAGCCAACAACGGTGAGGAGCAAGTGATTTCAAGTCACAGACTCTAGCCACTCGGCCACGGACGCGCCTCAACGTGTATTAAAGAGACTCGTGGCAACGCTGGCTCTGTTTTACACGTGTTCACGCGTCAAAACAACTTGTCTACAGTTGAATTTAAGCATTTTTTCCTCCTTAACCTCATATTAAAAAACTGAACTTTCCTTAATTTTGCGTAAAAGGGGAATAAAACGTTTAAATGTTTTTTTGGCTAGAATTATTTCCATTTACGGAAATTGGCATTTGGAAATTTATCAAAGTGATAATAGAAAATCCATCGGTGATTATAGAACATTCATCGGTGATTATAGAACATTCATCGGCTTTTTCTATCACTTTTAAAGCACGAAAGTTCGAACGTTTATCGTAACCTGCCTAAAGAAAGTTGGTAGTTTTAAAATATAGTTTACAGTATACATTACACTGTGTGTGTATTAGTTTCTATTTAGTTATCTATTTAATGTAGCGTTTCCCGGTGATGAGTATAAACCACATCCAAAACCTGATGAGAATTGGGACTCGAAACCATCCACAGAGACTCCAGGTAAACTCTGCTTTATATTAATTTCCACTTGTGTTGTATTACTAATCATATTTTACACGTCGTTAACTAACTACTTTCTTTCTCCACTTTCGCTAAACCAACATAGTGACTAGTGAACATTAAACTGCTTTATCTACGCTTATTTCATGTGTTTATGTAGATAATGATATGCAAAGAAAACCATAATTAAAATAATGAACCTTCAATTTTCACGAAAAGAGCATGTATTTAGTGCATCACGTGTTATCTGTATAACGTTTTATCTTGATAACGTGTATCTTTTCCTTTTTGTTTGCACTACTACGAAACCACGAAACTTAATTTATCTAAATATAAAATAAATGTCTAATATCAAGTCAGTACAGAGAAGACAAAACCGCCGGTCCAAACCACCACTTCCCTACCACTCACAAACGATACACAACCAACAGGTGTTGTCACTGAGGTAACTGTGAACCCGTCAACAGGTATGCCAATAGACATTTCTACACCTGAAATGACTTCGGTAACAGACGCGCCTGTTACGGAAACTCCACTGACCACCACTACTACAGCTCCTGTATCCATAGTAACCGATGGTGGAACGGGTACCACTACAACAACAGCTCCACCTGGTCAAAGTACCGAGGAACCAGGTACGTACTACAACTTACCCAGGAACCAGCTACTACCGCAGGTTAGTACTACACAGTATCGAGGAACCAGCTACTACCACATGTTAGTATTATAAAGTACCGAGGAACCAGCTTCTACCACAGGTTAGTACTACAAAGTACCGAGGAACCAGCTACTACCAAAGGTTACTACTACAAAAAATACCGAGGAACCAGCTACCAGCACATGTTAGCACTACAAAGTACTGAGGAACCAGCTACTATCGCCATTAGTACTACAAATTACTGAGGAACCAGCTCTACCACAGGTTAGTACTATGAAGTACCGAGGAACCAGCTATTACCACAGGTTTGTACTATAAAGTACGGAGGAACCAGCTACTACCACAGGTTTGAACTATAAAGTACTGAGGAACCAGCTACTACCACTGGTTAGTATTACAAAGTTCCGAGGAACCAGCTCTACCACAGGTTAGTACTATGAAGTACCGCGGAACCAGCTATTACCGTAGGTTTGAACTATAAAGTACTGAGGAACCAGCTACTACCACTGGTTAGTATTACAAAGTTCCGAGGAACCAGCTACTACCACTTGTTAGCACTACAATGTACCGAGGAACCAGCTACTACCACAGGTTATTTGTTATACTATTACAATCAGTTTTGTTGTACCTCTGGTACATGATGTAGAGAAACGGAACACATTTACTTCGGTTACGCAGATGCTTCTATGGATAACAACTAGTTGGTTTAAACATTTATTTTCAATAGTTTACACAATTTCATGTATTCATTGTACAAACTTCAAAATCAATATCATAAGCATCATAACATAAATAACATTTACCTTTGTTCTGCAAACATCAATCCAGCCACAACTCGTTTATATTATGTAAACTCGGTGTTTCATGATGTAGCGTTAGCAATCTTTTATACAGTAAATGTGAGCATTTTATATCAAGTGCCCATATAGGACCACGCTACATATGTTTAAAGACCCCACCCCACCTTCAACAGGCAACTTTTACAACAGATGTATGACGTTTCTAAACCTACTGACGACGAGGTATATAAAGTTTTATTTTATCAAACTTAATATTTACAGTAGTATCTAATGGACAAACAGATGTTACTACAGCAAAAACTGGTTCCTCACCCTCCAATGCACCAACAGGTACGATGTCTCCTGCAAGTAATGCCTCCATCGCCCCGTCTGAGACTGCGACACCAAGTGAGGCAGCCACGAGTACAATTATCACGGAAGCGCCAACGGGTACCACGACAGAAGCTTCAACTTCATCGACACAAGCTTCAACTACACCTACTAATATTGCGCTAACAACGGGTAGGTCTTACTGAAAATATTTGCCCACGATACCACATTCAAATTTCGTTAATTTATCCAAAATTTTATATTTTCTGGCATAAACATTACAATGGAAATTGATTGAAGTTGACACTCAAAAACGTCTATTTGTAACTTAAGCATATATATACAAGATTTATATATACAAGAACCTTTCGGACAATATATATAAAAATAAGTTTTAAATATTTATAACTAGAACTATCACTAAATTGAAAGTGATGAATACCCCCTTTTTTATTCTAAGTCAAACATAGGGCCATAATTCTGTAATAAATTAGGCAATGTATGTGATGTAGAGGTACATAAGGTCATCAGTTGATATGAGTATATCAAGTTTGGGAACAACCAAATTAAAACTGTTTAAGCATTATAGTAATATAAATGGGTAACGCGACAGGAAGGAGACAAACATGTATTACGTAACGGACGGATTTCTATTTAGCCCCTACTTCACTTTGTGCAAGCGGGGGTATAACAAGCGGGAGTATAACAAGCGGGGGTATAACAACCTATTTTATATCCACATCATATCCACATCAACATTTGTGTAACGCATATATACAGTGAAGCCATGCCGGGATACGCTAGAAACTTGTAGTTTGTATGGTAAACCAATGTGTACACAAGAGGCCTACGGTCCATGGGCCCACTCGCATTGCCAACTTTTCTGCGGCTTTTGTACGCCAGGTAAGTTACTTCTTCTTTTGAACCACACTTACTACTATACTTAGAAGATCAATTTATATTGTTATTGCAATGGGCGTGTACTGGTAATAAGCGGCGAGTACTAATTGAAGATGTTGTCGGACATAACTATGGAAATATGGATCTGGGACGGGGAGCAGTGGTAGATGGGGGAATTGGAGAGAATTGATGCGGCTTCTGTACGCCAAATATGTTGTTACTTCTCTTTTTTTTCACGCTATGGCTAAGCATTCAATGCAATGGCGAGCGGCGAGGTGTAATTTAAGGGTGTGTCGGTGATTAGTCAAAGACTGGACGTGAAGGGCATAAATATGGAAATATTGATCCGGAATGGGAAGCAGTGATGAAGCGTGAATTTGAGGGGATGTATGATGGTCGTGAAAAGTTTCACCGATATACATAAGTAAAAGGCAAGACGAGATGGGCATGGATAAGGTACGAGGAGTAGTGGAACAGGAGGTATTGGAAATAACAGGTGGCGAGTCGGTCTGTTCGCTTGCTTAGTATATATAAACCAACCGGAATCATTTATTGTTTCATTATTATGCAGTTGTTTATAAATGAGTACTAAAGAGCAGGTGTATGAAATAAAAAAATCCTGTAAAGCAAAACAAATATATTTGAATTTAAACATGCATAAACAAAATCACCTATATTCCAACCAGCATATTTGGTTTCTATAATATATAATGTTGACTGCGATATATCGACTGTGCTTTAAACATTAAAACTGTATCAAAGAATTAATTCAGTGTGAACGTCGATAATATGGGTATTTTACTTGTAAATAAGTTCCTTTACATAACATGTTTACAGCTGAATTTAAATGCGAGGATAAGCGTGCTAATTGTAAAGAGTTTGACAGTGGAGACTTGTGCACGGCAGCATCGTACCTGGCATGGGCACGTGAAAATTGCATGGCTTATTGTGGGTTCCATCCTTGTGAAAAAAGTAAGTATTAAAGACGCACATTTCTGTTTTATTATGTAAGTAAAAAGTATATATATTATATTTGGCATTGTGTCGCGTATTGTTGTGATTATTATTGTGCAAATCAGTAGATCTAGATCATAAAATTCGAAACTAGTATAATGTAAAATTGACATGTGAGGTATTAGGGTTCATATGAATTATCACTTTGAAAAGACTAAATGTCTGTCCGTGCGTGCGTCTGGATTTCTTTATGTACGGTTCTTTATTATTTTAATTAACATTAAAGGTACAACGCAGGTTGAGGTGACGACAACTGTTGGTACGACATCAATAGAAGCAGTAACTACGAAACATGACCACGCCAGTAAGTAATGTTTTGACATAATATTTTAGTAGTTATCAATATTTGAAACTGACAAAGCTGTGTTCGCTGAGCAAAACTCGATTAATAACAGTAACTATAAAGGAGTCATCGCGAACATATTCTCTAAAAAAAACTAGGCAGCATTAATAAGCAATATAAGTATAGCACGGCGATGATCATGTATATATGAACAGTAACAGTAAAGGAATCCTCGCGAGGATATTCTCTAACAAACTTGACAGCATTAATAGGTAATATAACACGAAGATGGTCAACAAAACCCTAAAACAGTACAAACTTCCAGTTACGGTAAAAATATATAATATATTACTTAAATATCTAATATATTACTTGATCCAAGACATAAATCGTTCCATGCTAAGTTTGCGGGTGTCGTTCTCAAACATTGAGATTGGATGCAAAATGTCTCTTTTTCAATTGCGAATATTCCAGTGTATATTCTCCTTTTTTCTGAGAAACAGGAAATGTACACCAGTTTTATCATATATGTCCGTGATTATGTCCTATCTTGAGAAAACCGTGCATATGAGGAAAAAATACATTTTGCATACCGGATAAGGTTATCCGCGTTTAATATGGGTGATGGAAAGCCTGATCTTACACATTGGGGGAGATAAAAGTCGTGCGCTGATATCACCACGATGACATTTGCATGATATCACTGTGTAAATAAACATGGAAAACGTTAGAATTTGGCGACGCCAACGCGTAAAATGTATGGTATGCGTTCTAACTCTGATATGTGAGAAAGGAGGAACCCAAACATGCTCACAAAATGGCTAGTGGGGCATAGGCTGACATCAATATTTGTCCACAGTCTGAAATTAACCGGACGTAACCGCCAACGTAAATCACCAAAGTTCACACAATAGCATGCTTTATAGACAGAAAAGATAAATATTCGTCTTACTTTAAATGTGGATACCGTTAATTCAAAAGTCAGGGAGCAGTAGGTACACTAGACCAAAATAGATGACAGTGAATATTACGAATTAATTATATCATTGAATTTTGTAAAAGTATATGTTTATTTCCTAAGATAACAAAGCTGATGATGACTGTGTAGATGTTCTACCAAACTGTGTGTATTACAACGATGAGAAGTGTGTTGGTGACTATGAACCCTGGGCCAGGGCACATTGCAAAAGACGATGCGGATATTGCGGAGGTAATTCCCTTTTGCAATACGGTACTTTAAATGATGATATAAGAAATACTTTGAAAAATAAGAAAATGGTCCTTTATAAACCACAGCACACAAAGGAAATTGCACTGTAGACCCACACTGTATAAACTAGGAACAAATAAAATATACAATGAAAAGGACAATAGAAAACAATAGTATATAGCAGTGTAAACAGGGTTACTGACTTAGAAACGGTCAGTTGAAAATATGGCCTATTGGTTAGCTTAAATTGATTTTATGTGTACACCTAATACTTATGTGGTCACGTCCTGTGAATTAAATAATATGATCAAAACGGAGGCTATTCCAGAAGAATGGCTTGCCTGTTTAAACCTGTATTAATACGCGATATAAATTGTCTGTATCTGTTTGTGACTATATTTGTTAATACGATGTATTTGTTTGTTACTGTTTTTGTTAATACGATGTATAAATTGTCTATATCTGTTTGTTAATACGCTGTATAAGTTGTCTATATCTGTTTGTTATAGTATTTGTTAATACGAGGTAAAATTGTCTACATCTGTTTGTAACAGTATCTGTTAATACGATGTATAAATAATATGAGTGTCTGTATCTGTTTGTAACAGTATTTTTTTGTTAACACTCTGTATACATTGTCTATATCTGTAACCGTATTTTGTTAATACGCTGTTTGTTACTGTATTTGTTAACATGCGGTATAGATTGTCTATATATGTTTGTTAATGTATTGGTTAATATGATGTAGGCATTGTCTATACATGTTTGTAACCGTATTTGTTAATACGCTGTATAAAGTGTCTATATCTAATCTGTTTGTAACAGTATTTGTTAATACGCGGTATAAATTGTCTAATATGTTTGTAACCGTATTTGTTAATATGCTGTATAAATTGTCTATATCTGTCTGTAACCTTTTTTGTTAATATGCCGTATAAATTGTCTATATCTGTTTGTTACAGCATTTGTTTAAACGGTGTATGCATTTTCTATATCGGTTTGCTACTGTATTAGTTAATATGCTGTATAAAGTGTCTATATCTGCTACTGTATTTGTTAATACGAGGTAAAAAATGTCTATATATGTTTGTAACCGTATTTGTTAATACGCTGAATAAATTGTCTATATCGGTTTGTTACAGTATTGTTTAAACGGTGTATGCATTGTCTATATCAGTGTGTTACTGTATTTGTTAATACACTGTACGCATTGTCTCTATATGTTTGTTACTGTATTTGTTAATACGCTGTATGCATTGTCTATATATGTATGCTTCTGTATTTGTTAATACGCTGTATGCATTGTCTATATCTGTTTGTTACAGTATTTGTTAATACGCTGTACGCATTGTCTAT
Organism: Cyrtodaria siliqua; assembly: GCA_037043455.1. Lineage (NCBI taxonomy): Eukaryota > Metazoa > Mollusca > Bivalvia > Adapedonta > Hiatellidae > Cyrtodaria > Cyrtodaria siliqua. The sequence goes on along the minus strand of JAWPHD010001097.1, from coordinate 218,621 downwards.
ATATATATGTTATTGTATTTGTTAATACGCTGTACGCATTGTCTATATCTGTTTGGCTGTATGCATTGTCTATATATTTATGTTACTGTTTTTGTTAATACGCTGTACGCATTTTCTATATCTGTGTGTTACTGTATTTGTTAATACGCTGTATGCATTGTCTATATATGTCTGTTGCTGTATTTGTTAATACGCTGTATGCATTGTCTATATATGTATGTTATTGTATGTGTTAATACGTTGTACGCATTGTCTATATATGTATGTTACTGTATTTGTTAATACGCTGTACGCATTGTCTATATATGTCTGTTATTATATATGTCTGTTATTGTATGTGTTAATACGCTGTACGCATTGTCTATATATGTCTGTTACTGTATGTGTTAATACGCTGTACGCATCGTCTATATATGTCTGTTACTGTATTTGTTAATACGTTGTACGCATTGTCTATATATGTTTGTTAAAGTATTTGTTAATACGCTTTACGCATTGTCTATATATGTCTGTTACTGTACTTGTAAATACGCTGTACGCATTGTCTATATATGTCTGTTACTGTATTTGTTAATAGAATTATGTAAAACGTCCGGTCTAATTATAGCAAATGGTCGCATGCATAAAGATTGTCAGTTAGGAGAATATACTTTTTGTTCTAGCAGAGGTATGAGCGTTGTTGATTATTTGTTGTTTCATTTTAGCGATAAAGACTGCATTGCCGATTTTCAAATTCTAGATTTTAATGAGTTTTCAGACCATGCTCCTTTGTATCTTTCCTTAAAAACTAAATGTACGCAGACTAATCCGAAATTATCGGACGATAGTGACGAAACTATTAGTTATAGTAAAATTGTATGGGACAGTACAAAGGTACCTATATTTAGAAAAAATCTCATGAATAGCCACGAGGAAATACAGCGATTGACCGATAGTATAAACAACACAGCAATTGACACCGCTGTCGATTCATTCACGAATTATATGTACGATAATACGTTTACTGTATTTGGTAAAACGTTTAAAAAGACAAACGTGAATTATATTCATGGTAAAGAATGGTTCAATGAAGATTGTTATACAGCGAAACAGGAATTTAAAAAATTGAGAAATACTTTTTTAAAAAACAAAAATGATACTAATAGGCAACTTTTTACAACATCGCGGACTAAATACAATCGGGTTAAACACAAAGCGCGTAACAAATATAAATATAAAGAAGGAAAGCAAATAAGCAATTTAGCCAAAAAACAACCCAAAAAATTCTGGAAAAACATAAAGAAAATATACAAAAAAAATGTACCAAACGCTGAAAATCTAAATGTAACTGATTTATACAATCATTTTAAATCGATATATGGAAACGCAAACGAGCCAGAATTTGAAGCAGACACAACGGAAGTGCTTGATGCTGAATTAGACTTAGACATATCTGAAGCAGAATTACGAGCTTCCGTTTTTTCACAGAAAAATCAGAAAAGTTCAGGAATTGATAATTTAATTTCTGAAATATTCAAATCAACGTATGATATAATATCGCCATTTTTAATAAAATTATTTAATAAAATGTTTAATAACGGTGATTACCCTGTTTCTTGGGGTGATGGAATTATTGCACCATTATTTAAAAGCGGAAACGCAAATGAGGCAAAAAACTACAGGGGTATTACGTTAATTAATGTATTAGGCAAAATATATTCTCAACTTTTATTAAATAGATTAAATAAATGGGCAGAAAAATACGATAAGATAGCACAAAATCAATTTGGTTTCCAAAAAGGGAAATCAACGGTAGACTGTATTTTTATATTTCATTCTATTATTTCAAAAGTGTTACATTCTGGAAAGAAACTGTATTGTGCATTTCTAGATTTTGAACGGGCCTTTGATAAAATAGAAAGATCAATGTTATGGCATAAATTGATTTTAGAAAATGTAAGCTCAAAAATTGTTAGAGCACTTAAATCAATGTATACTGTTGTCAAATCGCGCATTAGATATAAATCAACATTATCAGAACCCATAAGTTCATATGTCGGCCTAAAGCAAGGGGACCCAAGTTCGCCCATCCTATTTATGATGTTCATTAATGAAATCTCAGAAAATGTAAATTCAGACCTTGATGACATATTTTGTACTGACAATCTGAGCTTATTTATGCTGTTATATGCCGATGATGCGGTTGTATTTGCTTCGTCCCCCGCTTCTTTACAGTCGTTACTAAATGACATTCAAGTATATTGTAGGACCTGGGGCCTAAAGATAAATACAGAAAAAACTAAAATAATGATATTCGAAAGAGGTCGTCATTCACAATATAATTTCTACCTTCATGATAGCATAATAGAAGTTGTCACCTCGTTCAAGTATCTGGGCATTTTTTTCTTCAAAAATGGAAATTGGTTAAGAACGCAAAAGAGGTTGGCACAACATGCTTCATTCGCATTGCATAATTTATTTTCCATATTTAGTCAAATAAACTTACCAATATCAGAAAAATGTAGACTTTTCGACACACTAGTTGCCTCTGTATTAAACTACAGCTCAGAAGTTTGGGGAATGCATGAGGCTAAAGATATTGAAATTATCCATACGAAATTTTGTAGAAGAATTTTAGGGGTCAAGAAGTCTACCAATCTCACAGGTTTATACGGTGAATTAGGTCGAGTACCACTCATTATAAAGAGAAAACTTAATATGCTCAGATATTGGTTAAAAGTATTACATCTTAATGAAAATATATTGGCCAAAAAAATATATATAATGTTGAAAAACGATGTTGGTAATCATAATAATTATAACGGTTCCAATTGGGCATACCAAATTAAAGATATCCTTGACAACCTTGGATTTTCTGATGTTTGGTTATATCAATTTGAAGCAGATATTCCATTTGAATTAAAAAACAACGCTTGATTGACTCATATCATCAAAGTTGGTATTCAAATATCAATAACTCTATCAGGCTAGAATCATACTGCCGCTATAAACACAGTTTTGATATGGAAAAATATTTGAACCTATTAGATGATAACAAATTCCGAATAGCACTGGGTAGATTTCGACTCTCCTCTCACAATTTAGCCATTGAAAATGGTAGATATCTAAATATCCCGCGAGAAAATAGGAAATGTATACATTGTACCCAAAATATAGTAGAAAACGAATACCATTTTTTGCTTGTATGTCCAATATATAGACACTTAAGACAGAAATATTTTAAACCTTACTTTTGCAGATGGCCCACGATAAACAAATTTGATGCGTTAATGTCTAATAACTCGAACAGAACAATTATAAGCTTATCAAAATATGTTTATTATGCATTTAAACTTCTAAATGAAATGCAAGTTTAAATTTCTTTACTACATTTCAACCTTTTCTCCATTTAAGAAATAAAAAAAGCTATATCGCTTCTCTGTAAACTTTAATGTAGATTTTGTATGCCATGTTTTTGATGTTCTCACTGTATTGAATATGTATTGTGTGTAGGCTATAAACGTTGTACTGAATGTTTAATGCTGAATAAAGTTAATATATATATTTGTTAATACGCTGTACGCATTGTGTATATATATTTGTTATTGTATTTGTTAATACGATGTACGCATTGTCTATATATATCTGTTATTGTATTTGTTAATACGCTGTACGCATTGTCTATATATATCTGTTATTGTATTTGTTAATACGCTGTACGCATTGTCTATATATATCTGTTATTGTATTTGTTAATACGCTGTACGCATTGTCTATATATATCTGTTATTGTATTTGTTAATACGCTGTACGCATTGTCTATATATATCTGTTATTGTATTTGTTAATACGCTGTACGCATTGTCTATATATATCTGTTATTGTATTTGTTAATACGCTGTACGCATTGTCTATATATATCTGTTATTGTATTTGTTAATACGCTGTACGCATTGTCTATATATATCTGTTATTGTATTTGTTAATACGCTGTACGCATTGTCTATATTCGTTTGTTACAGTAGTTGCTAATAATAATACTTGTCCATATAATAATCTCCTTAATGGAGGAAATAAGGATTACACTATATGCGTTATAGGGACGGGATATAAAGTCTCATATATAGTATTTTGCTATATAAAGGTTAACGTTATTTTATAGCAATCGAGTGTACTGACAAGCTGAAGTACTGTGATGCATATCCCGCAGAAGTTTGCACGGCAGATTCATACCGGGGCTGGGCACGCGACAATTGTAGAAAATTCTGTAACCTTTGTGCAGGTATGCTTGTAAAATCGTTTTAAAATCTGAAAAATCGTTTTGAGTTATTTGATATCATCCTTATTGTGATTCGTGCATTTCTACATATTGCAATGGTTCAATACAAATTAATGTATAAGCACAAGATAATCAGGAAATGAAATCTTCACAGGACACAGCCAACCAAAAAACGCTTTTAAAACAATACTTCTAATATAAATTTGAAAATTATATTCAAAAATGAAGTGTGAGACATAGAGTTTAATTACCTGAGTGAAAATACGTCCGCACAAACAAACGAGTGCGCTTGCATTTCCAAAGTGCATATGTACTAAGCTAAGCCCGATAAAATAATCCATTATTGTATAAAATAATCTATTTCTGGGGAATTATTTCGCCGTATTTATTATCGTCCATCAAAAATCCTTGCAAGAAATGTAATATATCACAAATATTTAAGGGTGAACAATGCGGGTACCGCCTTAGAACAATGGTGAACAATAGGGATACCGCATTGAAATAAGGGTGAATATTAGGGATACCACTTTGGAACATGGTAAAACAATATGGATTCCGCTTACAATAGGGATACCGCCTTGAAATAATTGAATACTAGGGATACGGCTTTGGAGAAAGGTGAACAATAGGGATACCGGAATGGGGCTTTAAGTGTCTTAACACACCATATTAGGTTATATTGTGACAGCAATCTCAGCGGGAGATGAGACCGAAGCCATAAAGTTTCCCATCCGACATGCCTCCGCGAAACATAATATTATTACTGTAAAATAAACCAATACAATATACTTATCTGTATTTTTGCAATTCATTTTCAGCACCAACTCCTGGCAGCATGGTATCACAGCAAACAGGTTAGTTCTTCAGTTAGCAATAGCTTTAGTTATTTAGATTGAAAGGAACACATGGTTGTCGTGAATTTATCGTGAATTTGTAAAAGTGTCGATTCTTACGGATGGCGGGAGGTATACAGTTATAGGTTATTCGATTTGTATTGGGATATATGCACGAGTTCTTTCGCGTATTAATATTGCGCGGCTTTAGGAGCGCATAATATATGCGCAAAAGAACGAGTGCATATATATCCCAATACAAACCTAATAACATTTTCATTGCATACGCATTTTTAATATAAAAACGAAGAATTAGAACAAAACAATAGGTTTTAACATTTAATTTTCATCAAAAATATTCATTTGAAATAAACATATTGTTACATCGTGGGAATTTTCGCAATGAAATCGACATTATTTACATCACGTGACATACCTTCTTTGACATGAACAGAAAATTGCACCAATCACGAACGAGTATACATTACACACCCAATATGAGTTTACTACACGTCAATATTGGCGAATATTGACGTTTGCTGTTACATTGAAAGTAAACGGAGCTTGTAAATGCGTATGCAATAATACTGGTTCTACCCAGGAAAAGTGAGTGGTCTGCATCCACCACAAAAAAATCTACCGTCATATATAACCTGACATGTGTTGAAAATGACGTAACATATCATACAAACAAACAAACAAATAATTTGTAAATCTCGCAGCGTCCCGTTAGTTTCTACATACGTACGTATTTGTAAATCACGATTAGTGGTAGTTTGTATAGTTCAAAAAGTTATTGTTAATTATAATTGTTAACAATAAAAACTTATTTACCTTTTATTTCATTATATGCAAGAAACTGATACTGCATTAACCAAACGTTAAGCTACTTCAAGACTGCCATCTGTCTTTCGTCGGTATTAATAAAAGAAAATAACTACAGTAAAATGCAATTATTACTATATATTAACAGTTATTTAATAATAATGTTCTATTTTAGTCCAAAAGGAATAGTTTATAATATATAATTTACACAATTTGCTCTTTCAAATGTTCGACCTTATGCGTCCATTATCAAGACTAGCATAATACTTTGTATCTACATTGACAGTATTGGTTTTTTAACCAGTTTTGACGTTATTTAACAGTTTTAATTGTATTCACAGTTCTTTCTCTGTTAAGGTTAATATCGTGTTAGCCTAAGTTTTATTATATATCCTATATACACGTGTCAACTACTACAGTGCACGTGATTTACGGAAGCTTACTATACTCTGGATAATGGAATATATCTGTTTATTGCTTTATTTTTGTGTTCTATACCTGTGTCAAGGTAACGTTTCCTAAATACAATGTTCAATCATATAAGTCTTCTTGTACCTACCAATACATATGGTGCCTATTATTGTAATAATACAGGGAAGTAAATGCACAAATCTCTTTTGCCTAAAAAAACACTGTCAGAAGCCGAGAGGGTAAATGTACTAAAGAATCGAATTTAGTTCACATAAAATATATAGATTGTTTCTCGAGCAGGTCGTACTTACTAAACACATCGGGAGTACCCAAAAGTGGTTTATCAAAAAATAACCAAAATTGTATTAATATTAAACTGAAATATCCGCCTAAATGGCCAAGTCATCTCAGACACTGCTGTTACTTCGATCTTACCTTGCAGATTCAATACACTGCTGTTACTTCGATCTTACCTTGCAGATTCGAATTCCATTTTGGGCTGTATAATTTTATGAGATCACAAACATTTCTTACAAGCTTGCATATCGTGCAAAGTAACACACATATTGGTCCACGTATATCTTTCGTGAAAAGAAAACAACTTGTTTCCCAAATGCCTATGTTTCCTTCACCTGTCTCTATGGATGCTCTAAATAACCAATAATGTGTTGATGATCCTTTAACAACATTCAGTGATCTATGTTATCTTTCATTTCTACAGGAAGTCCACAGACGCCTGACGTACCTATTTCGTCAGCCCCACCTGTGTTGGCATCAACAACGCACCGACATGGATAACGGTCAAAGGTCAGGTTTGTATACATATTTATTAAATTTCTATGAGTGAAAGATCGGGATTTCTCAGTGAAAGAATATTCATAATCGCCTAATATTAATTACTGACTCCGAACACACAAACATAACTGTGACGTTGAGTCATGCCATCAATACATTGTTGCTAATAACGTTCAATAGAACAAAACATTTCGGTTAAAATTGATTAAAACGTAATAAATATATTATTTAACTGCTGGGTTCGATTATATAAGAAATCTTTCACTCGAAGGTAGGCGTGTTTAGTTGTAATAACCCCACGGCTACCATCTCGTGAAGGATTTCCCTGTAATCGTAATAATAATAAAGATTTTATTTAACTAGATAACTCATTTGAAACTAGTCAATTTTCCATGAGGCCCTCAAAATATAACAATCGAACCCAGATGTTAAATAATCTCTCTATCATGGGTTTAGTTTCCAGGCGCCACTGGATTACTGAGGTGTGTCCTTTGGTAATGCATTTACCCCAGCCTCGTTCGTCGGATGGGGACGTAATCTGGGCGTGTTAATGTTTTATATAAATAAGATTAATTGTCGTTAATGTCGGTGCGTTGACGTATAACTGGTAGCGTTTGAAACAAATGCCAACATCATTCATTGTGATATTATTTATTTTTATTATTCCCTCTCAATCATTAATTTTATTTCATTTTCGATTTCAGAATAGCTCTTTGTCGATTGGAACTTAACCGCTGTCAGTGATTTGATTTTCATTCGTTCCTGTTTTGACTTGTTTTTTCATTGTGTCGATTTTCATGATTTTATATTGTTTGCGGTGTTCACTTCTGGATCCTATAGATCAGAGTACATATGTCATACATGTTATGACTAATTAAGTGTTTGTTATTATTTAGTTTCTTTCTGTTAACATTCGTGTAATGGCATTGTAACAAACCGCGGTAATGGCGTAATGGTACAGCATCCGCCTCGCATGTGGGAGGTCGTAGGTTCAATCCACGGACGGGTCATACCAAAGACTTTTAAAAAAATAAATATACTAGTTTATGTTTTAATTCGCTCTGTTCAAACAAACATAAAACATTTATGATCTATTCTCCAAAATAATTCTAAAACCTCAGGTTTTCAAATTATACCAATAAATGTTACATTCTAAAAGAATAACAAACACTAAAAAGGGTGTTAATTCGCACAGGCAAACATTTATTCGAATTTTTAACAATAAAATTCAATGGCGATGATTCCGGTTCCTGCTCCTTGAATGTTCGAGATCAAGTCCAATGTACCTTATAACATAATGATTGAACACAGAGCTATAAAGCTCTCACTAAGAGCTAAAAACTGAAACACTACGCGTTTAACACTTAAGCTCTTGTTTTCACTGTTTATTGTCCGGAACTCATCGCAGCCTAGGTCCAGCCTTCTTCAAACATAACTACAAAAGAACTAAAAATAACAATTGTTAATAACAATTTTTTGAATAATATCTCCCTATACTATATCGCACTGTTATTACATAATTCGTCATAAGATATATATATATATATATATCAATACAATTATATAGCTTTATTTGAAACATGTGTTTCCACTGTAACTCAGCCATATGCCGTTAAGCATTTAATTTGATAATATTATGATTAATGTAATGTTATATTACACTTCTTAATAACGTAGATTGGTGGGTGGGTGGGGAAAGCGACTATACCGTTTGCCTGTCGGATTCGAATGGCAGAAATTATTTCTGCTCGATACACGTCGGCGTATACTCGCTTTGCACGTGCAAACGAGTATACAACGCCCTATAGGAACCGGTTGAAACCTGTATGAACAGGTTCAATGTAACTCGTCGAACTTTAAATTATTAAAGAGACACTCTCATAAATTATTTTATGTTTTAATTCGGTCTGTTCAAACAAACATAAAACATTAATGATCTATTCTCCAAAATAATTCTAAAACCTCAGGTTTTCAAATTTTACCAATAAATGTTACATTCTAAAAGAATAACAAACACTTAAAAGGGTGTTAATTCGCACAGGCAAACATTTATTCGAATTTTAAAGAACGGGTACATTATTTAGAAAAGCTTCAAATTCCCAGATTTAGAGTAACTATTCTTTTTACGTCATCGCTTTCCCTCACATACCCATCTTTAGCGTTTTCCGATCTCCATCTCCCGTGTTTTTTGAACAATCGATCCGAAATACCTTGGTTTGCTACTGCTGTAGCGCCCCCGGATCTTAAAGAATGTAAGCCAAACTTAGATTTTTCTAAGCCGATCATAGACAATTTTTTCTAATAAAATTTCCCTAGCTCTTGTGTAAGAGATATGATTTCCTTTCCTTAATACATGACTGTTGTTATGTTTTGTGAAATTAATGTTTCTGAAAATAAATTCTTCTGATTCATGATTGAGATTGAAACGTTCGAAATACATTTCTAAGTATTTAACTGGACACGTGCTTTTATGTGTTCTCGCTATTACGACCCAAGAACCTTTCTTATATTGATCGGTTTTGCCTTTAATAACATGTATCTTGACCTGATATTCGCTAAAAATACAATCTTGGCATCTTAGATTAACAAGTTCATCAAATCTGAAAAAAACAGCGTAACCCAGCAAACACATAGTAATGAATCTCAAATCTAATGCATTTTCGCCCGAACCAAACATCTTTGTGAGTTTTATCAGGTGTTCGGCAGTGATAGGTTCTTTTGAAATTGAAGGTTTGCTGATCTGTCTAGCCAAACCTTCTTTAACCTGTGTGACTAATTTTGATGAGCATGGGTTAATGACACCTGCAATCTCATGAGCCCATGAAATACTATAGAAAGCAGTATTTAATTTTGAAACTGATAGTTCCGTATCTAACAGAGAAGTGAGGTAAATAGCTACGTGTTTGTCCTTGGCTGGAACAGTTTTAAAATTGTACTTTTTGCACCAAAGACAAAACCGTTTGAAGCTATAATGATAGTTTTTATAACTGTTTTTGGCTTTCGAGTTTAAAACGAGTTGTGGTAGTTTCGTATATAAGTCGGTAATTTCCGGATGCGCTTGTTCTTCTGCCATATCTTGCCATATGCCTACGTGAAAAACGTCTGTCAAATGTAATAAACAGAATAGTCTAATAAGCATGCATGAAAATGCTATGAAATAAATAACCAAATCGTTTCTGTGTCCTCTGGCGCCGGATCGATACAATACGATGTAATTTCTAAATGCGTCGACCCCACGCCCGATAAATATAGATAAGGAAATAGTTTTTGTGTCTGCCCGGCGCCCAAAGGTACAGTAAATTGGCGTAACACCGGGTACATGTAACATAACAAAATAGTTGCTGTGTAATCCCGACTGCAGATCAATGTGATACACATTTAAATATTTCTCACGTCGGCCAGACTCCTGATCCAAAAAGTGTTTTTGTGTCCGCCCGACACCGGATCGATACAATAGAACATTAATACTTTCTGCGTCGGCCCGACGCCGGATCCAAAAAATGTTTGTGTCCGCCCGACACCGGAACGATACAATAGAACATAAATACTTTTTACGTCGGCCCGACGCCGGATCGAAAAAGTGTTTGTGTCCGCCCGACACCGGATCAATACAATAGAATATTAATACTTCCTGCGTCGGCCCGACGCCGTATCCAAAAATTGTGTGTGTCCGCCCGACACCGGATCGATACAATAGAACATTAATACTTTTTAACGTCGGCCCGACGCCGGATCCAAAAAATGTTTGTGTCCGCCCGACACCGGATCGATACAATATAATATTAATACTTTCTGCGTCGGCCCGACGCCGGATCCAAAAAATGTTTGTGTCCGCCCGACACCAGATCGATACAATAGAACATTAATACTTTTTAACGTCGGCCCGACGCCGGATCCAAAAAATGTTTGTGTCCGCCCGACACCGGATCGATACAATAGAACATTAATACTTTTTAACGTCGGCCCGACGCCGGATCCAAAACATGTTTGTGTCCGCCCGACACCGGATCGATACAATAAAATATTAATACTTTCTGCGTCGGCCCGACGCCGGATCCAAAAAATTTTTGTGTCCGCCCGACACCGGATCGATAGCCGGAGGTCAAATCCATACAATTACAAATTTAGGGTATGTAAATGCTGTATCCGTCAACCGACGCCGGATCCGTAAATTTTTCAAACTTGACTCACACCTGGTGAAGTAGAAACCTAATATTTAAAAAACAAAAACAAAAACACTATCTTTAAAGCTATAAAAGTTCCCGTTTTTGGAGCGCAAACTCCGAATTTCAAAGAGATATCTTTGGATCTAAATAATTCCCTGTTTGTGACATATCGGCCTTGGACTTTGGAACAACATAAGATTGAACCTTAAAGGCGCAGCGCTTTAACTTTGCTATGAAACCTTTCTGAACTAAAGATGCACTTTTTATTATTATTCTTTGCAAAAAAGTTTTGTTCCTTGGCAAAAATAAAACTCTCTTTAATAAATGACTTAGTATGGCCTTCTTCGTTAAAAATCGTAGGCCAAAAAGCCGCGCTCGGCCAGAAAGGAACCACTAAAGTGCCTGAAGCATTGCATGACAATACATGAGCTATGACCTTGTTAACTAAATGAACTGGCGGAACTAGCCAATTATTGTCCGGTACCCAGTCCTGTGTAAATGCGTCTACCCCTTCAGTTTCAAAATCATAAAATTTTGAATTGAATCTCTTAAGCTTTCTTTTTTCTGAATTAGCAAAACGATCAATGTCGTATGGTCCCCATTTACTGTTCAGAAAATTGAAAAAATCCAGAATAACTGCCCAGTCATTGAAGCCTGGAAATTTGCTGATATTGTCGGCAATCTGATTCATTTCTCTAGGAACCCATTGAATATCTAATTGAATGTTGAATTGTAAGCATAGTTGAAATATGCCCAGTGCTTCCAATTGTAATTCAGGTTTTGTACTGCCCGCCGTAATTATTCTGGCACAGTTTTGAGAATCTGTGAACCATTTAACTGACTTGTGCTTTAGCAAAGAACCGTAAGCGTTAATTGCTAATTTTACTGCTTTAATTTCTCTGAAAGTTGAACTTTTTACAGCGTCTTCTTCTGACCAAGCTTGGTGGAAGATTGAATTGACGCATTCTACTATAAAAGATCCGCATGCTCTGTTGCTAGCATCTGAATAGACTATGGTCTGACAGCGAGAAATATTACACAGTTGTCTGATGTTCAGTTTGTCTATGTTTTTCTGCCAAAATACCAATTCCTCAATAAAGGGATCGTTGCTATTTAATTTAGATACGTGTTCCCAAGACAATCTACGTTCAATGGCTACGTATAATGACCTTGTCATAAATCTCGCGATATTGCCAATAACAGGCATCATTGAAATTACTTTGCCAGTACATTTCGCTAATTGTCTTGCACTGATATTGGGCAGCATATTAAAAATCAAATCAAGGATCAGTTTCAGGTCATGAACTCTGGTCTCTGGTAACGAAATGCTAAATTCAATACTATCCCAGCAAATGCCAACCCATGTCAAACTATTTACAGGCTTCCATAATGATTTATCATTATTAATAACAAAACCCGCTTTCTCTAGACTATTCTTTACGAAAGCAGAATCTTTATTGCAAGATGCCTTATCGCTGTTAGTCCCCCATCCGTCGTCTAGGAACATTACAATTTTTAAACAATTCGACCTCCAGTACTTTTATCATCTGCCTTAAACATTTTGTAAATATATAAGGGGCGCTACTCAAGCCAAACGGCAGAACAGAAAAACAATAGTATTTTCCCTTTTCGTGAAACCCCAGATATGTTTGGTGACCATGAAAGATGTCTATATGATGATAAGCGCTGCTAATATCAAACTTATAACAGAAACTACCCTTTTCAAAATAATCTAGAGCTGTTCTCCAGTCCTCAAATGTAATTTTTTCTTTCCATAAGTGTAGGTTTACTTTGCGTAAATCTGAATATCTGCTATTTTGATCAGTTTGTTTCGTTTTTGTAATTTTGCGATAAGGTTTTTGACTGCCTCACGTTGTGATCGATCTTCTAGCGTAGACTGAATGCCTTCTAAGCTCTCTTGAATATCTAGATTAAACTCGAATTGAATTCTATGCGAGTCGGAAGAAAACTTCAGCTTTTTCTCTTCTTTTACTTTTTGAACTTTGCAATGCAAATCTTTCTTTAAGTCTTTCAACTGTACATCTAGATAGCTACGAAACAAATCAAAGACCTCATAAGCATCGTTTGAATTTCCATCCCCCGGGGACTTACCTCTGCCTTGTTCTCGCGTCTCGGTTTGCCTTTCCTCTGGTTCCTCCGCTGAATCCATATGTTAACAGCCCGAATTCTAATTTTGAGAACTTCTCGATGAAGCGACTGTCGGATTCGAATGGCAGAAATTATTTCTGCTCGATACACGTCGGCGTATACTCGCTTTGCACGTGCAAACGAGTATACAACGCCCTATAGGAACCGGTTGAAACCTGTATGAACAGGTTCAATGTAACTCGTCGAACTTTAAATTATTAAAGAGACACTCTCATAAATTATTATATCCTTTGGTTAAAGACATTTTCTATAGTTTTTTCTGCAAAAGAGATTTTCTTTAAACTTTTTGTACAGTAAGTCTGTTATATATATAGACAAAAAATGCAAAAATAATGGTAGTTCACCATAATAGTTAAAATGTTAAAAAATAATGTGTAATGCCACCATCATGTCAATCTGTCATTCGTACAAACAGATCAGGAATCTATTGAATTTGATTGTGCTTCTATTGTTCAATGGCACGATATTTTCGTGAAATTTACCGTCTTATTGCGTGACGTCAATATCGATCTGAGCTATTCCTGGATTTTCAAAAATTGCTGATGAATGTCAAACATCTATTATACACATTTTAATGCACACTTACTTTTTTTTCCATTTACACATTTAATCCGTTCATCTCACATAAAAGAAGTATTTTAGTTCAAAGCAATTTAAAACTAAAGTAGCTCGGTTTAAGGAAAAACAACGTCCAGTGAAATATTAAACTACTAAAGATGGCGAATCCCCACTTCCTACACATGACAACAATCCCCATTGCCTACATATGGCAACAATCCCCATTGCCTACACATGGCAACAATCCCCATTGCCTACACATGACAATAATCTCCATTGCCTACACATGACAACAATTCCCACGACCTACACATGGCAACAATCCCCACGGCCTACACATGACAACAATCCCCATTGCCTACACATGGCAACAATCCCCACGGCCTACACATCGCAACAATCCACACTGCTTACACATGGCAATAGTCCACACTGTCTACACATGGCAACAATTCACAAATACAATACATTTGTGCCAGTGAAACATACGATCGAAATAGTAGATTTGCAACATTGACAGGCCCGTCTGGTCTTAGTCTTGAATGCATTTTGTTAGATACTGGGACCATACGCCGCTGGACATTGGGGAGGAAAATCTCTATGTCCATCGCCATATGCATGCCATCTTCGGGATGGTTAAAATTATGTACTATTGATTTTATGAATATTGAGTTCTGCTCAACCCGGGGCTAGAGGGCGTGAGCAGTTTCACTTTCCGATGTCCAGCCTCTCAATGGTCATTATACCTAAACACATTTTACATGTGAATGAACGCATCAACATCAATTTCAAAAAGGAGTGTTACTATGAAACTTACTTCATTTAACCCAATGTTGATCTATAGTATAGCACTTTTTCGTTATACTTGATATGAAAGCAACCTCATAAACAAATCGGTAACACAATCGATTCTAGGTCCGAAACCACAACAACAAAAACGTCCGCCTGCAAATAACAAGAGCGTCGCCTAACGGGACATTATACGCCCGTTTGCAACGATTTGTATGTTAAAAGCATTTCCTGGATGCAAAATCATTATGACCTTGTCTCTGACCTTCGGGCAAAAACCAAACTGATAAAGGTTGTTGTTTAACTACAATATTACTATTAAATAGCCCCAAAATTAATAGGAGTATCATCGGTACTATTTTTGTAAAATTCAAGATTATTTGTTTACTATTTACAAGTTACAATGAGAAAATGTTTCTCAAGATTCGGCAATTTCCAGGTTAGTGTGACCTTGAGGACCTACTGAATCCAAAATCAATAGCCTTCCTCCTCTCACCAATAACAATACACTAGGTAAGTCAAGAAGTGTATGTGTTCCGGAGTTACCATGTGAAATGCGTATGTCCATACGAGGTCATCATGCACTTGACAGTTGGCCAACTAACCCCAAAAGCAATAGGATTCTTTCTCTACCAAAGGCATTGTGCCTTAGCCTATTGAGTTGTAGGAGTGTATGTTTTATACTACTGGAATTATCGCTTGGAATATATATATGTCCATATGAGGTCATGGTGACTTGAAACTTTGGCTGTAATTATACACCGTACAGAGTTTTGATTTTCAAAATATGTAAGTCATAGATATATATATACATCGTCGTCTGTAGGTTTAGAAACGGTGTACATAATATCACCTCCTTATATAGATATTTGTTAAGATAGTGTTTGTGTTCAAATGTTCACATGATGCGAAATGAAGTGCTTAAATCAACGAGTTAACATCGTTTCACTGGTAAGGCACAGCAGTTAACTTCGGTTCATTGGTAAGGCACTTCATTTCGCATCATGTGAACACAAACACTATCTTTACAACTATCTATATAAGGAGGGTGATTGGTAGGGCCCGGGGTTGGGGTGCAAAGCAACATTGTATTTCACTATGGTCTGAACAGCGAATATGGCATGAGTTATGGTTTCAAAAATAATAAAGAATCTATAACAGAGGGAAATGCGCGACATTGTATATCAGTAGTGAGATAATTGCTGATAAATTGCGTAGTTTTGAACGGAAAGGAATTTAGTATACAACCGAAAATCTTTATTATTGAGAGTTCTGAAATATAGACATAAAAATCGAACTGGAAAAGCAGCATTCAAGGACGACAGTCAACCACAAACACACAGACAAACAAATAACAAATTTAGACAATTACACTTTGTGGACTTGTCAAGAAGTTTGTTAGATAATATTTTTGTCAGGTATTGAACGACCGTTACGAACTGTGTACCACTTGTCGCAGATTTGTTTTTATATTGCTATGAAAGAGATTTTGAGTCTTTCACCAGATACCCAGGAAGATGTTATTGAAGCCTTTAATAACACCTCTCGGTATCTGGATGATATATTGAACATTGATAACCTTTCTTTTCTACCCTGGTTAATGATATATACACTTAAGAATTTCATCTTAAGAAAGCTAATATTTCTGATGCTAACGCTTCTTTTCTCTAAATACGTCTCTCCATTGAAAATGTTGAAATAATTAGCAACATTTATGACAAGAGAGATGATTTTAATTTTGATATTGTTAAATATCCCCATTTAGATGGGGATGTTCCCGAGCAACTTCTTATGGGGTCTATTTGTCTCAAATTATTCGTTTTTCTAGAGCTTGTACTCGAGTTGAAGACTTAAATATTCGTAAACTTTGCATTAGTAAACAGCTACTCCATCAGGGCTACCGTTATCATAAACTGCGTTAAATTTAAGAACTCTTCTGCGACAAAGACTATCGCAACCTGACTTCTACGGTGACGTGATTAACAAACTTCGTAAGATCCTTGGTCATGATCATTTTCATACTATGTTTGTTAAACTTGTTAAACGGTTTACCAAAAGAGGTTATGAACACATCATTTTGCAACGCACTGCATGCTTGGTGGTGGACCAATTTACAGTTCGCCACTATGCTTTCCTCTTTAATTGTGCGAAGACCGGACAGTCTGTGGACCCTATGATGACGTCTACCTAAAGCCCAAAAAAAACGTTGACGTTTGATGTTTGTTCACAATCTTGTCTTGTCGTGCCCTTAATGGTTTGTTCTCTTGTTGCTCTGGCTTCTGCCAAGTCATTGAGTACCTTCATTGTGGCTTTCTAGCCTATTGTAATTTTTTTTATTATATACCTATCAATAATATATACATAGTACCTTCATTTTCTTACAATAAAATACAACAACCTGTATCACACTACAGGTTATCACTAGGCTACTAAAAATAGAATTAGTATCACTATCTTACTAAAAATAGAACAGCGGTTTTTCCAATGATTCAAGCAAGTTTTACGCCACTATGCGCGAGAACGTCAAGACGACGTTACGTCATACAAACAAAACAAGTAGGTCAGACCATTGAACACCAACACCTTAAAACTACATACATTTTCCCACCCGCAGAACCTTATCGAGAAATAATATGCTTTATTGAATGTGTATGCAATAGCAATGCACATATTTCTATGTTAATGATGTGTAAGACGTATATAATAAAAGGATCATTACTAGAGTAACGTGTTCTGGAAGTTTGTATCACCTCTCGTAGGTAAATGCCAGATCAGGATCACACTCGAGGCTCCGACTCTCGTGTGATCCTTGATCTGGCATTTACCTACTCGAGGTGATACAAACTTCCAGAACACATTACTCTGGTAATAATCCTATTGTATTATATTTACACGAGCATATTTGTGTTTTACTTATATTATATTGCCTGTTGATGCTGCCTTGTTGGTTAGAGATTAGATCATGGAGGGGATTTCTATATTTACACTGTCCTGTTTTAATGGGACGACAGTAGGGTAAGTGTGAGGTTTGGTGCACCCTAGAACCGGTTTAAACTCCCAGTGGCCTTTGTTGCCACTGACCGTTCCAAGGCGGTAGCCCTATTGTCAATCCTTTTGTGTTTGTGATGTCGTTTGCATTTTTTATTACTTTTGCCTTCTCGTTTGTCTGTCTGCGTGTTTGTTTTTGTGTTTTGCGGTTGACTGTCATCCTTGAATGCTGCTTTCCCTGTCTGATATTTTTATCTTTCTTTTACTTATATTACCTATTAATGATGCCTTGTTGGTTAGAGAATAGTTCATGGCGGGGATTTCTTTATTTACACTGTCCCGTTTTATTGGGATGACAGTAGGGTAAGTGTGAGGTTTGGTGCACCCTAGAACCTGGTTTAACCCCAGCGGCCTTTGTTGCCTCTGACCGTTCCAAGGCGGTAGCCCTATTGTCAACCCTTTTGTGTTTGTGATGTCGTTTGTATTTTTTATTACTTTTGTCTTCTCGTTTGTCTGTCTGCGTGTTTGTTTTTGTGTTTTGCGGTTGACCGTCATCCTTGAATGCTGCTTTCCCTGTCCGATATTTGTATCTTTCTTTTACTTATATTGCCTGTTAATGCTGCCTTGTTGGTTAGAGAATAGTTCATGGTGGGGATTTTTTTATTTACACTCTCCCGTTTTATTGGGATGACAGTAGGGTAAGTGTGAGGTTTGGTGCACCCTAGAACC
Source organism: Cyrtodaria siliqua (assembly GCA_037043455.1). NCBI lineage: Eukaryota > Metazoa > Mollusca > Bivalvia > Adapedonta > Hiatellidae > Cyrtodaria > Cyrtodaria siliqua. The sequence continues at coordinate 200,100 of JAWPHD010001097.1, read as the reverse complement.
TGGTTTAAACCCGCAGCGGCCTTTTTTTGACACTGACCGTTCCAAGGCAGTAGCCCTGTTGTCAACCCTTTTGTGTATGTGTTGCCTAATTTAGCATTTTGTTCATCTTTAACGTTATTCTTTGTTTCTGTGTGTGTTTGTGGTTGACTGTCGTCCTTGAATGCCCATTTACCTTTCCGATTTTTATATCTATATTTAAATTTGAAGACTTCGAAAATGATGAAAGAATTATCAAAATCAGATGATAATCAAAGAAGATATGATCATGTTTGTTTTGAAACAAATATGGAAACAGCCATTTTGAGAACGATGACATTCTAGTTGGACCTGTACCACCATTATTATTTTGCATGGGGTTGTTAATAAATATATACACGAAATATCCAATCCTATCTATCCTGGCCATATAACACACACAATGTAGTATCAGTCAGGCCCAGTGTAACACACAAATGGGCCTGAGATGATGGCGTCACCTACTTTTTTTTCCCAAAATATTTTCCAAACTGAAATTAACCACCTTCTTTTTTAATTCTGAGGTCAAAATGACCAAAGTACACTTCAAACTATGCTTCACAAAAAGAAGTGCAGCATGTCTATCATACCTTCAATTTTTATGTGTGGTTTTCACCAGAAGCAATTTAATGTTTCAGAAATAAAAGAAAACATTCAATTCATACCAGCCCCATGTCTTTCACCACTCCTATGCTTCACAGTAACTTACTCAATAGTTTAGGACTACTTTTGGTTCCACCTCATTGACCCAATGGTACCCGGTCTAGCTCCAGTTATAAAGTGCAATATACACGGGACTATTTATAAATATGATAATTTACTGATTTATAGGAAATAAAATGTAGCAACTGTATGAACAGTAAGTAATAGTACATTATAACCCCAGTAAACGATTTTTCATTCATTTGCAGTGTTGTTGTTTTTGTTTTACCTTTCAATGCTATTGATAAATATGCCATATATGGTAATTTAGAACTATGGCGACACAATGGTGGTTCCCATAACAATTTTAAAAGAGCTTTCAAATGGTCATATCTTCATTGTTTATCATTCGATTTTTATATGTTTTTCCCTTTTTTCCACATTTTTCAAAACTCTCAATAATATCATGAATATAGATGTTTAGTTGTATGCCTTCATTTCTTGGTACGACGATGACTGCAAAAAGGCAGTCAGCGATCTTAAAGCTGCATTAAATAATTTTTAACTTGCGGCCAACTCAAACAAATTTAGATAACTTTAGAGCTTTTCGTGCGAAAGCCCATCGTACTATTAAGGATAGCAAGAGGAAATCCTGGAGATCTTACGTCTCTAGGCTGAATTCTCGCTCATCTCTTAAGAAGACATGGGACATGGTCCGGAAAATAAGTGGTAAAGGTAATGTTAGTTCTGTAAATCATCTTAAAACAGATAATGGATATATAACATCTGTCAAAGATATTACAAACACTTTGGCAGAAACATTTTCAAAATATTCTTCTTCTGAAAATTGTCAACCAAATTTTCTGAAAAATAAGAAACTAAAAGAACAGAAGAAGCTGAACTTCAAGTCGAAAAACTTGGAGAAATACAATAAACTATCCACTCTCAAAGAACTTCGAGAGTCCCTTAAAAAGGCTCATGATACATCAGCTGGTCCTGATGATATCCATTATCAATTACTAAAACATTTACCTGAATCCTGTCTCTCTACCCTTCTTGATATATTTAATAAGGTTTGGGTGACGGGAAACTTCCCCGATTCTTGGCGGCAAGCAATCGTTATTCCAGTCCCCAAACCTGGAAAGGATCATACGGACCCACTAAATTATCGCCTAATCGCTTTAACGAGTTGTATATGTAAAACCATGGAACGAATGATTAATGAGGGACTCGTTTGGTACCTGGAGTCCAACAAACTGATAACAAAGTATCAAAGTGGATTCCGGCGCCAAAGAGGCACAACAGACAATCTCATTCGATTTGAATCGTTTATTAGGGAAGCTTTCATAAAAAAAGAACATCTAGTCGCTGTATTTTTTGACTTGGAGAAAGCTTATGATACTGCATGGAAGTACGGTATTATGAATGATCTTCATGACCTTGGTCTTAGAGGCCGATTACCCATTTTTATAGAGAAATTCTTAGATGATAGACAATTTCGTGTCCGAATGGGTTCAACCCTCTCTGATATTCATGAACAAAAGATGGATGTTCCACAGGGCAGCATACTCTCTGTCACGCTTTTTAATATAAAGATTAACATTATAGTAAAATGCATCAATCCAGGTGTGGATTGTTCTCTATATGTTGACGACTTTGTTATATGTTATCGTGCATAAAACATGAATACTATTGAGAGACAATTACAACAATGTCTCAATAAACTTCAGACCTGGTCTGATGAAAATGGTTTTAAATTTTCTAAATCTAAAACCAACTGTATGCACTTTTGCCAACTACGCAAACATCACGAAGACCCTCATCTAACACTGGGCGGTTCACCTATACTAGTAGTGGATGAGACAAAATTCCTAGGTCTTATTTTTGACCGTAAATTAACGTTTATACCACACCTTAAATACTTGAAGGCCAAATGCCTTAAAGCTCTTAACTTACTTAAAGTTGTTGTAAACACTAATTGGGAAGCAGATCGAAAAGTCCTCTTGCGACTTTACAGATCTCTTATCAGATCCAAGCTAGACTACGGCTCAATATTATATGGACTCGCATGTCGTACATGCAGATGCTCGATCCTATACATAATCAAGGATTACGACTCGCCTTAGGAGCCTTTCGTACATCACCAGCCGAAAGTCTATATGTTGAAGCTAATGAACCATCACTGTCTCATAGACGGGACAAATTGGCCCTTCAGTATACCATTAAATTACAATCTAACCCTTCAAATCCAACTTTCGATACTGTTTTTAATCCTAATTATGAACCTCTTTTTGATCGAAAACCGAAGGTCGTTCGGCCATTTGGTCTTCGTATTAAACCAAAATTAAGAGTCACTGAAATCGACCTAAATTTGATTGCCAAGTCCAAAGTACCACAAATTCCACCGTGGACTTCGGAAACACGAACAATTATTTTTGATTTTTGTAATAATAACAAATCCATTACAGATCCTACTATCTTTCAAAGCAAATTTAATGAAATTAAATCGAAATACAGTAACTTTCAACATATATACACAGATGGTTCTAAAGATGGAGACAAGGTATCTGCAGCAGCTGTGGTTCACAAACATAGCATAAAGAGCCGCCAGCCTGACAAGGCCTCTATCTTCTCAGCTGAACTTAAGGCAATCAATTGAATTTGCCTTAAGTATTTTTCAGGAATCTGATGATGATCATTTCGTAATCTTTTCTGATTCCCTTTGATCTCTTCAAGCACTGGGTAATATAAAACATGATAATCCAGTTGTGCGTCAACATTTAGAAAAGTACAATTCTCTTATAGTTGATAATGTTATTATTTTCTGCTGGCTTCCAAGCCATGTAGGAATACGTGGTAATGATAGAGCTGATAGTGCTGCTAAGGCAACATTAGGTTTACATATATCTAATACCAAATTACCTTATACTGATTTTAAAAGTTGTATCAACACATATATTCGTAACTCTTGGCAAGCCGCTTGGGATTTGTCAGTTAACAATAAACTCCATTCAATTAAACCGGCGTTCTTCTAATAGACCCATTCGTCGGGAAGAAGTTGTCCTAGCCCGGTGCAGGATAGGACATACACGTTATACTCATTCATATTTATTACAAGGTGAGCAATTACCAGAATGTATACCCTGTTTTGCACCGTTAACGGTCAAACACATCTTGTTGGAATGTGTAGACTGTGATCATATGCGTCAAAGGTACTACAATGTTAATACTATGAAAGAGTTATTTGATACTATAGATTTTAGTCTTGTTTTAAATTTCCTAAAAGAAATCAGACTATATTAATCATTATAATGTGTTCTTATATATATTTACTTGTTTCTATACCCGTTGACGGGCATTTGTTAATTTACATATATAGTTTATATTACTACCTTATTTGTAAATAGTTTTATCTTTATATATTTACATTAATTTTTAATTAATACTTCATTTTTTCATCTTTCATTAGTTTTTGCGCACAATATGACCCGTTTATGTGTCGACGTGCCGTAAAACACCATTCATTCATTTCTTGTAGGTATATTTCCCTATCGACAAACCCCATCCCCGATCTTTGTTTTTATAACAATTTAAAAGCGCGTACTTTTTACGTACAGGTAGATATAGTAAAACGGATCACACTCACACAAAGGTTATACTCATATTTATCATACACTCAAGCACGTCTAGCACGCATGTGGGAGGTCGGTGATTCAATCCCCGACCGGGTCATAACAAATACTTTATTTAGCCCTTGCCTTGCACATAAATGGTAGTTCTAAGACTGGTCGGACCGTTGTCACGATTAATGTGACTGGGTGGGGTTTCATGTTATGTGTCTACGGCATGGTATTCCAATGTGACGGCACTATAAGGAATTGAATGTTTTTTAACGGGTCATCAACACAGTACAGGTTATTTAGAGCCGCCCCAGAGAGAGAGGAAGGTTACATAGGATTCCGGGAACCGTGCCCTACTATTATTATCGAATATATTTCTATGGTTCTTTAACGTGCTCGGAGGATAGACCGATAAACGGGACCGCCCGGTTTACGTCCGCATCCGACGGACGAGGCTAAGGGAAAGTGTTTTGCCCAAGGACGGCACCATAAAGTTGGGCATGTAGGATACTGCTTGAAGTAGACACCGGTTTACGTCCCCATCCGACGGACGAGGCTAAGGGAAAGTGTTTTGCCCAAGAACGGCACCATAAAGTTGGGCATGTAGCATACTGCTAGAAGTAGACACCGTCGTTATATGACTGACATATTGTTAAAAGCGACGTTAAACCCACTGCATAAATTACCATAAAATGACGAAATTAATGTACCGTTGAATTCTACTCCATAGGTTACTAGTATGTATAACCATTTTTTTTTATCAATATCATATTACGTTGACCGAGTATTAACTTTCATATCCCTTCCTACCCCTTCTCCAAGAAGAGAAAACGGGGTTGGCTGGGGTATGAAATAAAACCTTAATTTCCACTTAAAAAGTTTGCATGTTGTAATATTGTAACATTTAATATGTAATTTTAAACAGCTTATAGCATTTTTTTGCGGGACCGCGTAATGCAAACAAAGACAAGCGGTTGTTAAAAGGTTATTCACATAAAAAAGAAGTTTATGTGTTCTACATTTTCCGCATCAGAACATAAATCGATACAGAGCTCGGTTGCACTGAATGTTACTGTCAGTCAGATATTCAAGCTGTGAAGCCGTGTTACGGTGTATGATACAATTCAAAACGTGGTAGGAGAAGCAATGAAATTGTTATTTTAAGTTATATTGTCTACTTTTCGCACTCTCTCTCTCTCTCTCTCACACACACACACACACACACACACTCTCTCTCTCTCTCTCTCTCTCTCTCTCTCGTTTACATTTATTTATTTTTTCGCTCTTTCTCATTTCCATTTATTAATTCGTCACTAAAACAATATATTTTACAAGATCTTTACGATTCGTAGACTTCGTTTTCAATGCGTTTTAGTCCGGTTGCCAAACGCCGTTTTTAGCCATGACCCAAATGTATCGTCCACACAATGTTTGTTGATGGTTTTAATATATTTAAGGTATGCTGATTATGAATCTGAATAATGCCACATTGACATCTTTGAGGAAATTGAAATATCCAAGATGGCCGCCAAGATCAGATGGCTCCCGTGACATTAAAATGACAATATCTTGGTCTCTATAAATAGCTAGGACAATGATTTTGGTGTCTATGACTAGGTTTTTGGGGTCAAGGAATCCATTTCTTTCTTCATCTCACTTATAAGTTAAATACAAATATCCAAGATGGCTGCCAAGATGGCAACCGTGACATTTAAATGACAATATGTTGGATTCTACATTACAATATCCAAGATGTCTGCCGTGACATTAAAATGACAATATCTTGACTTATACATAATGCGTTTGGTGTGCACTGCTAGGTTCATAGGGCAAAGGAACCATTTTCTTTCTTCATTTAACTTCTATATTTATCATATCTTAAAACAGTGATGTATGGCTTTCGAGACTGCTACCATCAATGCAAAATTGGCGATAAAGCCAAAACCATGAGTTAACATTACCTAAAAACAATGTTTACAAGCAGCTTTGCACCTTCTGGAAAAACATGCTGCCGAGATGCCTACACAATATAAGGGTTTATATCGTCTTCTAACGGACGTATCAGTTAACGAGATCAGTCACACGTCATCTGGTTGACTAGTGACCTGAATATCATAGCCGAGATATTCATCGCTAGACTTATAGTTTGCCCATCTATTTACGTATTGCTTGGCATGTTGCGTTGACAGAAAACAGTGCAGTGTAAAACCACATCTCGCACTGGAACAGGGTTGCTCAGATGTACAACCCCATCTCATCACCTTAAGGATATCACATTACGTGGTCCGAGTATTAACATTCATACCCCATCCAACCTCTTCTCAAAGAAGCCAAAACAGGGTTGGCTGGGGTATGAAATAAAACCTTATTTTCAACTTAAAAGTTTGCAGATTATAAAATTAAAACGTTTAACTGGTGATCTAAAAAAAGATAATCGTATTTTTCCAGTAAAAGATGTTTTTATACGTGTTTTATTGTTGGAAATTAATGTCCGTTATAAAATTCTGCTAATATAGGCTTTTCTATCACTTAATAAAATTAAAAATTTAGCTCTGGCAGTATATCTGGTTGCTTTGTCACAGGAGAGAAAGAGGCTTCACATTTGACCAGTTGTTGTAAATTTAGCTCCAAAATTGGTAAATAAAATCTTGAACTGTACCATTTGACAGTCAATTAATTATCCACAGGACTTCATGATTTGCTAATTTTCAGCATGAGTGCTCAACCAGAAGTATAATTTTCAGTGTTGATTTTGTTTTTGTTATTCTCTTATCACCACTGTCTTTACACATTGATGTGAGTATAGGCGCAAGTTCATCGATGAAAACATTCTGCAAATCTATTTCACACGAGACCTTTAAGGCCATGATTGTATACTATATAAATTGGATGTTAAAAATTGCACCAGGTCCAGACTTGACAGCTGTTTTTGATCACAACCTTGTTGGTTAAAGGCCCGCAAAATCCTTCAGACCAACTCGTTTCATGTGTATTCATCTGTTTTTACTAATAGCGACTGTATTGACAACATTTAAAATCCTCGTGATGTTTCTACACCTCTTTATATATTTTTCTTTGCATGTTTACTATGCTTATGCTATATACATATTCACGACAATAGACTACTTGTTTACGAAAATAGACTACTTCTTTTGTAATCGCATTAGTAGTTTTTTTCAGATCGTCAACCTATTGAATTTACAAAAAATCGACCGTCTTATATAACCTTACAAGTGGTGAAAATGACATAAAACAACATACAAGCAAACAAAATCTTCTCGTTATGTAATAATAATTTTAAGTCATCCATTTATTTTATATCAGCTATAGATATCCGCTTTTACATGGGTGATGGGAAGCCTGATCTTACACATGGTGGGCGCTGATATCAACAATGACAGTTGCATGACGTTATGTGTAAATACGCAGCGAGTATTTGGCGACGTCAGATTTGGCAGAATAAATAGAGGAATCAAGCTTGGGTATCCGGTTCAGATAGGGAAATTTCAACCATCGGTATAATAGTTTTAATGAATTTAAAACAATTATAACTCGGGTTGGAATTCCCGATTTTCAACGGAAACACATGAAAGATTCTTATAATCTCTCCCAATTTTTTAAATGCTTTGGCGATGACATATGTAAACAGTTAGTCTAAAACGCACTCTCTCTACGACAACGTATTGACACATATTGTCATGGTATTATATACATATACATACACATACATGTACATATACATGATTTGATAAAGGTTCGACAAATATGATTCGTTTCTGTTCCAAATCACCTAACTATGGAAGACAATACATTATTAGTTATTGAATTTGTTACTGACCCCACTATAGACATATATGGGGTCTGTAAGATTTATAGGGGGCGAGGCAATAGCCGAGATTTTACCATTTTACCATTCTAATGGAGCGCCAACATCATTGAGACGTTCGCGCAATTTGACGTCATGACGTTGACGTCACGATTGGTACAGTTTAAAAACATTATTAATTTACTTATTATGTTTGTTACTAACGCCTAGAACTATTTCCAAATTATTTAAACTTTGAATCGGAATTGTAGTCCATATTGTTTTAGTGACCCTCTATGATATCTACTGACCCACTATAGAAAGATAGGGGTTCGCCACGTAACCGCACTCAACCAATGAGATACCTAGAATTTTGTGCGAGGTGCAATAATATAAGAATCTATCATGTGTCCGGTGAAGATATGGAATTCCAGCCCGAGGTATAAGTGTTTTTATCGGAACCGAGGCTCTGCCGAGGTTCCGATTAAAACACTTATACCGAGGGTTGGAATTCCCTATCTGAACCGAATACCCATTATAGATTCTTTTTTCTTGCATATCAGAGACATGTTGTGCGTTGACGCCGCCAGCTACTAACGTTTTGCATGTTTTCCTGCATACCGGATGTTGGCGCGCGTGATTTTTATCTCGACCCTAGGGTGAGATGGAAATATCTAGCCCCGGTAAAATGACGGATATCCTTGTCCGGTATGCAAGAAATACTTGTATCTGATAAAGGTTCGACAAATGTGTTACTTTTCTCTTTCAGATCACCTAACTATGGAATATAAATGGTAGGAAGGAACGAAACAAATTTTTGTCTTCTGTATTAACTAAGTAACGCTAAGTACTGTACTTTGTGCATTTGGAATGCATTTAGAATACATTACCAAAAACAATGCAGACAGTTACAAAGAAGTCGGAAGAAGCCGTTAAAGAAGTTCATTCAGATAAACATGAAGATAGTATCGCTAAACTCACACAGGACGCATACAGTGATCTTGACCGAGGATGGTCATGGGTAGTTCTGTTCGCAAGCTTTGGATCGTTTTGTCTTATTGGCAGTACCATGTACGCCGTTGGTATCATCCATTCAACGCTGTTGGAAAGTTTCCACGAGAGCGTAATGCTGACGTCATGGGTGGGAGCGTTACACAGTGCTCTCATTTCGGCCGGAGGTCAGTTAACTGCAGCTCTTTATTTATTTCTTTAATTATTCTTTTAATAACTAAAACTGCATTATAAAATACTAGTCTGCTTTTATTCTAACACTTCCCATAGCGAGTCTCACTGGTGCCACTGGGTTACTTCGGTTTGTCCTTACAATAACACTTCCCATAGCGAGTCTCACTGGTGCCACTGGGTTACTTCGGTTTGTCCTTACAATAACACTTCCCATAGCTTGTCTCACTGGTGCCACAGGGTTACTTCGGTTTGTCCTTACAATAACACTTCCCATAGCGAGTCTCACTGGTGCTACTGGGTTACTTCGGTTTGTCCTTACAATGACACTTCCAATAGCGAGTCCATCGGATGGGGACGTAACGGTTCCGTGTATCGGAGTCTATTCTGGGTTACTTCGGTTTGTCCTTACAATGACACTTCCAATAGCGAGTCCATCGGATGGGGACGTAACGGTTCCGTGTATCGGAGTCTATTCTGGGTTACTTCGGTTTGTCCTTACAATGACACTTCCAATATCGAGTCCATCGGATGGGGACGTAAAGGTTCCGTGTATCGGAGTCTATTCTGGGTTACTTCGGTTTATCCTTACAATGACACTTCCCATTGCTTGTCCATCGAGTAAACTCAAAGGTTCCTTGCATCGTAGTCTATCCTCCGAGCTCATTAAAGAACCATAGGAATCTATTCCTTATGAAGGATGGGAAAAGTTCGAACCAAATTAAAGTATCTTTTTGAAACGTGTGTGTCCTATAATGTCATGCGGATATATATAGGAAACACTCTAAACATCTTCTTCTCAAAAAGCCTTAGATTGTAAATAAAGATAAATTGTTTTTCAGAAAGTATCGTTAAACCGCAAACGTATAGCGATAACACATTAAACGCTATTTTTCTCAAAGACCATTGGGCATATAGTTAGTAACGATAGATGGAAATTGTTAACTTTGTTCACATGAAGTACATTGAGTAGAAATGGGCGTCGTCCCGGAGGACTCATATTATATAGAGACATAAACAGGAATTTGATTTTTACCTCTTCTTAGGAAATACATGTCCAATAGCCTCCTTATGGTGCCAGTACGAACTATATATATATATATATATATAGATAGATTTTTTATTCAAACATAAGGCATTACGCCCAACAGTTCACATGCAAACAGTACATACATATAAACATGTATAAAATTATGAAATACACACAATATTTTCCAGTTAATGACAATTTGTATAATTTCATAGGTGAGTTTCAAGATCATCTGTATATGTTACTAGTTAAAAAGTATTTGACAACTATTAAGTATATAAGTGTTTACTATAAATTTTAAATTAATATTCCTAAGTACTGATCAGAACACATTTATATCTGTGGACAAAATTGGAGAAAAGTGATATTTATTTATAAAACATGTCGTCTGTTCTTTTTAAACTTTTACTAATGAAAACGGACAGTTTCTTTAATAAACTCTTGTTTCTGTTGTCATAAGTTCAATAAATTTTGATATGTTTGGTTATATAAGGGTGAGAAAATACATACATCTACAAAATACCTTTCAAAACGCACTGGATCCCCGAGGGGATACGAAAATGTTGGAATAAATTAATAGATGGAGAAAAAAACATTTATACAGTGCTACAGTTTATAAAAAACCAAGCGCTTTCGGCTTTGGAGTTGTTTTTGCTATATCCTGCAGTATCGATTCTTTGTCTTAGGTATAGAGGTAGGGTTATTCACTCACATACTCTCTCTTCATATCTAGTCATAAATGTCAGCGTACAATTTTACTTTCATCCAATCAGCAATGTTCTATTATTAGTACTTGTGTTACTTCCCTTGATCAAAATATCTCCATTTATTTAATTTAATTTGTTTAGACTTATTCATTGTTTTTATTAGTTTTGGAGTTGCTTTATACTTTAACCTGCAGTATCGATTTTAGGTTTTAGGTTTAAGGTTTTGAGGTAGGGTTTGTGTTATCTTTTTCACATTTTTACTCTCTCTTCATAACTAAATGTCAGGGTACAGTTTTACCCTCATCCAACCAGATATGTTCTTTTATTAGTATCACATTTGGCTCCAGAGTGTCTATTCAAAGTAACCAGTTTCTGCAACACTGCCAAACGATAATTTTTTTTTAAAAGAGTTTTATTTAAACTGCCGTGTATTTTAGTGTTTTTGGTTTCGTATTTGTTATTTTCGTGTTTGTGTACCCCTTATGAAGGCGTAAGCCGAAAGCGCTTGGGTTTTTATAAACTGAAGCACTGTATAAATGATTTTTTCCCCATCTATATATATATATATATTTTTCTCACCCTTATATTATATATATATGGAGAAACATTTGTGAACTACCAAGGACAGACAACTTTCGAATGAACTACGGCAGGGCGCCCAGCAATGACGAGATACACAGAAATCAAGCGTATGAATTCACTCTATAAAAAGGTAGCTGCAACACACGTTGATGAACTGTATCTCTACATCATAACACGCTCATCTGGAGGCACAATTAACATATAGACGCATACATACATACACTTATAGGTCATATGAGTAGGCCACATTTAAGCGTTCAACCACACACAGCTATATTGAGACAGTGACAATGAAAGGTGCCGGATCTTGGGGATATTGTGAATTCAGTAAATATAATAAAGGGAGAGAATTTGAACTCACTACGGCAACTTTCTAAATTGGGATCTCGTAAGAGATTCACGTTCACAAGGCAGAATTATATATAGGGAGAAACATTTGTGAACTACCAAGGACAGACAACCTTCGGACGAACTACGGCAGGGCGCTTAGCTATGACGAGATACACAGAAATCAAGCGTATGAATTCACTCCTTAAAAAAGGTAGCTGCAACACACGTTGATGATCTGTATCTCTACATCATAACACGCTCGTCTGGAGGCACAATTAACATATAGACGCATACATACATACAATTATAGCTCATATGAGTGGGCCACATTTAAGCGTTCAACCACACACAGCTATATTGAGACAGTGTCAATGAAAGGTGCCGGATCTTGGGGATACTGTGAATTCAGTAAATATAATAAAGGGAGAGAATTTGAACTCACTACGGCAACTTTCTAAATTGCGATCTCGTAAGAGATTCACGTTCGCAATACAGAATTATATATAGGGAGAAATATTTGTGAACTACCAAGGACAGACAACCTTCGAGGTAGGGTTTGTGTATATATATATATATGTGTGTAATTTGAAGATATTTGCGATTTGAATCTGAATTTTATTTTGTCGTAATGAAAACAATTGTTTAATAATAACATATCTTATTACATAGCTTATGACGTGGGAGTGTAATAACACCATTCTATATTTTCAATATACAACTATAACTCTGCAAATAAGCCTAGTACGCGCTGTCAAAAATCGATAATGACTATGATCGGTTTCGCGTGATAAAGCGACAGGCAAAATGCAATAAAGTCGATATGAGAGTTATGTGATAAATATAATCTAAAAAAAATTCTCATTCATTATTGAATTTATTAAACGCGTTAGCAAAAATGATATAATGCTCGTCAAGAGCCTCGCATTATATCATTTTGCCAACTCGTTTAATACATTCAATAATGAATGAGTACTCTTGTAAGATCCTCTAAAAATAAGGCTATGTTTGACTTTTTTCATAAAATTCGCGTTGTACTCAATTCTTAACGTTTTTTTCATCACAGAGTGTTAGGTTAGTCACATGCAATTAGTTTTATATCAAACTGTTCGTCTTGTTAAGAACGTTAAACTAAAATATGAATTAAATCATTTAAATAACGATGTAAAATATTATTTATATAATTTCCAATTTTGTTAACGGCTTTTTTATCGTCGAATTTTAAGAAAAAAACTACGTAAAATACTTTTATCTTTTAATTGGCTCGATAAAAGAACTGCACAATTTTAATATGTTTTAGAGAATTTAATTTCCTGTCGTTATATAAAATAAAATATCCTGGTCATTGGAATATTCTTTCAGTATTCTTGTTTTATTGACCACATTACCCTTCGAAAACGATGTCTCTGTCGGCGATGCGTCAAGAACATAACGATGGCGGCGTTATTTGCATTATAATGTATCGTACTATCTTACAAACAATATTGTGATAATTAATACCATAGTATAATGTTAAATAACATTCAATTTAATACATCTCTGATAATGCACACTAAATAGGACAACTTGTCCATCTGTCCGTCCGGACGTACGAATATCTTGTCCGGACCATGACTCAAAAAGTACTTATAGGACTGCAATTAAACTTCATACAATGATAGAGGGCAATGAGAGGTAACACAAGGGGAAGAACTTCACTCAGATTAGAGTTACTGCCCTTTGTAAGTTTATACTTACAATGATTGTCCGGAGAATAACATAAAAACTACTACTAATGGGACTGCAATGCAACGTCACACATTGACAGAGTGCAATTTGAGGAAGTGCAGAGTACAAGTACCATAACTATATCTCATTCAAACTGTAGTTATTACCCTTTGTAATGTTATACTTTTAATTGTTGTGCGGAGCATAGAACTGCAATGAAACTTCCCACATTTACAGAGAACAGAGTATAGAGGTTCGTGTCTCTATACTAAAGTCCGTCCGTCCGTCTGTCAGTCCAGATATATTTTTTAATTGGTTTTGTTTCTTTTTGAATGGTATTTTACGTCAATTTAGCACATGTTCGGTCATACATGACAGTCGATTTGTTTTGTGGTAGAGGCATATCATCCCATTTATCCCGGGTAGAACCAATACTGTATACCTTCCGCCATCTTAAGAAAAAATTTCCAAAAGTTGTCATGTCGCATTAATACAGCATGGTGTCTACATCGAGTCTATCTGTCATATTTGTTTGCCAAACAATTGCCAGTATGTTCGCAGGTGACCAAAACTTTGCCAAAACGTATCTCAAAAGTGATTTCGGTAATAACGACTCTTAGGGTAAAGATTATTTTGATTTCAAGCAATGTTCGTAAATTGTCTTTCTTATACTTAACTATTGTTATAAACAATATGTTTATGTAAGTACATGCAAAGATTTAGATACCAAACATAATTATGAAAAAAAACTCGGTCTAGAATCATCTGTCGTCTAATTTCCTAACCCGCACACTTTTCCCAAATCCTTAAATTATTTAATATTGTATTGTGTTTTCTTCTGTCTCACTGCAATATTGTAGGGAATAAATATCTTAGTTGTGTGTTTATTGTTGAAGAAATAGCGTAATTGAGGGGAGATCCCCAAATATATCAGACATTTAATATTTCATAAGGCGCCCATATCATTGCGTCAGGTGATATATGTCATGCAACGCTATACTGTTAAGTTACGATTTAATTGCACCATACTTGCAATTCGATATAATTTTACCGAATACAGATATGTTCAGAATATTTAAGGTTATTGCTGTCATCATTCTATCTTAAAAGCACACCTTTTTTGTTCTGATTACGTCTTAATTTTCTTGTGAGAAAGTTAATGGATAGAACATCAAACATATTGAATTCTTAAATTGTTTTCACAAAGCATGTGTCCATATGTTAATATCAGTTTTGGTAAATGTTCAGCTGTTTATTCGTTGTTTAATAATGTATAAATCTGTATAATGTTTTAAGCAATCAAATCCAAATTCATTTGCGTACATTCTTCATAAAAAGTATACTTCACCGACATCATTCTGATTACACGCGACCTACTTAACCCATAAACTTGCTACGGACATATTATTTGTCACCTGTGGACAAAAACAATTTGTGACCTTAAATGTTTCCGCGGACATATATTATGGTATTCATAACATTGTTAATGACGCGGATGTATACTATAGTGTTACACGCGTGTTGCAACCCAAAAGGTAACAACTGCACTAAAGGTAACAACTGCACTAAAGGTAACAACTGCACTAAAGGTAACGCTTTTGGGACTGAAGGTAAAACCTGCACGTGCTAAAGGTAGCTAAAACGTCTGCATTAAAGGTAACAACGATTGCACTAAAGGTAACACGATTTTTTACTTGCACTTAAGGTAACGGACGTGGCATTTTGTGTAGAGGGTCCGGCGGCATGCCTCCCGAGATGTTTTGTCTCCTATATGGCATTTAACGAAATCTGATGCATTTTAGAATATTATAGTCGCTACATCGAATGGTGTACTACTTCAACCGGATATCAAGGGATGAGTACGCCTAAACACAAACTGGCATAGCTGTATTAGGCGCTGTATGCACGTGCCTACGGCACTATATGCACGCACCTACTCACCTTTGGTGAGTGCCGGCGGGTGTCGGGTAGTGGTTGTTTTGTTGTTGTTGTTTTTTTTGTTCTTTTTTGTTGTGGGGATGGGGGTCGGGTAGCGGAATTGATCTGTTTTCTTATGACGTGTGTTTTTATTTAGTTTAGAAAATATATCTTCTTAAAAATGCCTCTATATGATCTTTAAACGAAAGTCAAACCCCATGTTTTGCATAGTTTTTTTTATTTCCATGGTAATTATGTACCTCATAGCGCATTCGCTAAGTCGTAGCTCAATACATCCATTGTGTATAAACAGTATATATATATATATATATATATATATATGGGAGACGCATGCCATGACTCATCATCCATGGAGCTACTAGTTAAGTATTTGATGTGACACGGTCGGTGATCGAGCTCATGGCCTCCTGCAGACGGAGAGACGAACACTCAACCACAAAGTTACCCCAGCGGTTGACAGGCATATCAGAAGACTACGTAGGTACTTATGGTTAATCGATGAACTAGAAAATAACCAGATTCAGGCGTTGACGCACTTGTCGCATTGTAAATCAATTAAGAACGAACCCTAATTCCTAAAAGTGTAGGTGCATACCAAGGGAAGCTACGTCTCTGCTGCATTTATATTGGATCCATGTATGAAACACATCCATATATTCCGCCACGTTGCCTATTTAAATATTTAGGGCTATTCAATCAATTTAAGTTTTGGGCGTAAGTTTATCCATTGAGCATGGATTAATAGGGTTCTAGGTATTCCATGTAAAAGAATTAGTGGCCGTTCAAATAATGTAGAATAAATGAATTATAGCGCAATATATGTGACAAAGCCATTGTATTTAAATTCAAATATCTGATTTTATCATATGGAGGGATACACTTTATGTTTTCTACATTACTGAAAAACATCGTGCGTGACCTATAAGATATTGCTTTTTGTGAAACCCAGTGAAGAGATATATATGTCATAGTATAAATAGTTACTTAAATAAAATAAGGTATAGACCCTACATTTAGAAATCAATCAACGTGATGTTTGATGAATGTAAAATAACCCCGATCCGAACGGTTATAGATCCCAAACATGTTTTTCTCACAGATTTAAAAGTAAATTGTTTTGGCAATATTCCTAATTGTTGCGATCAATGCATAATTAATGAATTAAAATATATTGTAAAACAGCGAAGACCATATCTAAATTCCAAATGTTTACCACATCACGAACCCATTCATTTTATTTAAATGCAGCTTCAAAATGCAATCAATGTCATTCGTATACTCTTTAAAACTTTGATGGGTCATTTTTATAAAATGGAGAGATCAGACTTGGTACAAAACTATAACACGAATGTGCGACAAACTAAATTTTGTTATAATAACAGCATAAAATAGGATGTGGACAGTCAAAACGTAGAAGATGCAAACACAGCGCTTTCAAATAAATGTTTTATTACTATTTAAAGCAGCAACAGCCCTTGCCATGTGTCTGTGATGTTACCGAACTTGTTTGCTCAATTTAAACGGTGAACAACAAAGCATAAAGTAAACTAACACACTAATATGACTCATACATTACTGTATTTAATTTTTTCTCTTTATCATTGTTAAAAGTGCCAAATTGACTGTATTTGCTATGCTATACCGTACCCCTTACACCATAAGATAAGAATATTCACGATTTTGTTTTATTACAAGCCTATATTACAATATAACAAGAAAAGGTATAACACATATATTATACCATGGGAAGTACGGACTGCATGTAGATGTTCTGGATCAGGGATCGTTTTGATAGTGAAGGTCACCGGCACCTTGACCTTTAAATGAATAAGGATAAGGGTCATGTACTGGTCATGAGCAACCATTCATCCTTTCAAGTTGGAGGACCTAGATCCATCAAGTTTGTAGTTGTTGATAGGACATCGTATTGATAGTGAAGGGCACCGCAACCTTGACCTTCGACCTAGTGACCGGAAAATAACAAGAGGTCAATGACCTTGAAGCTCTACCGATTGATTTTGATTTCAGGAAGTAGTCGATACAAACTTGCTTTTTGAAAATCTATTTTTAGCCGTAGCGGCCATCTTGAATTTCCGGCCGACCTGAAAGTTTGCTTGGATCAATTAGACATCAAGAGCAGCTTTCCTGTGAAGTTTCATGAAAATCCGTCAAGTAGTTTCAGAGGAGTAGTCGCTACAAGTTTTCATTATATAACTCTATGTAAACAAAGATGGCCGCTGACAGCCATGTTTAACATTGAATCAAAATGATGTTCGACTCCTATAACCGTCATGCCATGCTGATCATTTTAGAAAAAGTCCCATATCAATATCTCTTATAGTTTTCAAGAAGTAGTCGCTACAAACTTATTTTTTAAAAATCTATTTTTAGCCATGGCGGCCATCTTGAATTTCCGGCCGACCTGAAATTTTGCTAAGATCATTTAGACATGAAGAGCAACATTCCTGTGAAGTTTCATGAAAATCCATCAAGTAGTTTCAGAGGAGTAGTCGCTACAAGTTTTCATGATATAACTCGATGTAAACAAAGATGGCCACTGGCAGCCATGTTTAACGTCGAATCAAAATAATGTTCGACTCGAATAACCATCATGTCATGCTGATCATTTTAGAAAAAGTCACATATCAATATCACTTATAGTTTTCAAGAAGTAGTCACTACAAACTTATATTTTTTAAATCTATTTTTAACTGTGGCAGCCATCTTGAATTTCTGGCCGATCTGGAATTTTGCTAGGATCAATTAGACATGAAGAGCAACATTCCTGTGAAGTTTCATGAAAATCCGTTTAGTAGTTTCAGAGGAGTAGTGGCTACAAGTTTTCATTATATAAATCTATGTAAACAAAGATGGCCACTGACAGCTATGTTTAACATCGAATCAGAACGATTTTTGACAAGGACCAACATCATGTCATGCTGTATCATTTTCAGAAAAAGTCCCATATCAATATCACTTATAGTTTTCAAGAAGTAGTCGCTACAAACTTGTATTTTGAAAATCTATTTTTAGCCATGGCGGCCATCTTGAATTTCCGCCTGACCTGAAATTTTCCTAGGATCAATTAGACATCAAGAGCAACACTGGCAGCCATGTTTAAAGTCGAATCAAAATAATGTTCTCCTCGGATAACCATCATGTCATGCTAATAATTTTAAAAGAATTCCCATATCAATATCTCTTATAGTTTTCAAGAAGTAGTCGCTACAAACTTATTTTTTAAAAATCTATTGTTAGACGTGGTGGCCATCTTGAATTTCCGTTCGACCTAAAATTTTGCTTGGATGAATTAGACATCATGAAGAGCACATCGTTGTGAAGTTTCATGGAAATCCCTCAAGTAGTTGCAGAGGAGTAGTCGCTTTAAGTTTTCATTATATAACTCTATGTAAACAAAGATGGCCACTGGCAGCCATGTTTAACGTCAAATCAAAACGATTTTCGACAAGGACCAACATCATGTCAAGCTGATCATTTTAGAAAAAGTCCCATATCAATATCACTTATAGTTCTCAAGAAGTAGTCGCTACAAACTTGTATTTTCAAAATATATGTTTTGCTTTGGCGGCCATCTTGGATTTCACATCAACATGAATTTTGGCTAGAATCAACTAGACTTTATTGGGAATATTTCTGTAAAGTTTCATGAATATCCATCCAGTACTTTCAGAGGAGTAGTCGCTACAAATAAAAGTTTACAGGCAGACAGACGGACGGACGCCGCACCACGGCATAAGCTCTGCTGATCTCTGATCAGTGGAGCTAAGAACAGGTTATCTACTGGTCATGACCAACCATCCTTTCAAGGTTGAGGACCGTAGGACCAACCGTTGTGTAGTTATTGATCGGACATCTTTAGATAGCTAATGTGACCGCGACCTTGAACTTTTATGTATGGACCCAAAAACGAATAGGTGTCATCTAGTTGTAATGGTAAAGCGTTCTTCCAAGTTTGGGGGCCCTAGGTTTAACCATTCTGTAGTTATTGATCGGACATCATTTCGATAGTTAATGTCAACAGGACCTTGACCTTTGACCTAGTGACCCCAAAATCAATAGGGGCCATCAACTGGTCATGAGCAACCATCTATCTAAGTTTAGGTACCCTTCTGCCAACCATTCTTTAGTTATTGATCGGACACCGTTTGGATAGTCAATGTTAGCCCGGATGTGACCTTTGACCTGGTGACACCGAAATCAATAGGGGTCAAAATGAACATGGCGCCCCGACCACACTTTGTTGTGGGGAGCAATAATTTAATAATTGAAGGGCACTGGCTTAGTCGTTGCTGGGGTGATTTACGGAAGAATAACCGTGTGACAACCTGCCGTAAGGATGAGTATTACTTCCTAGATTTAACGGTCATGATTGAATAATTGGTAGGGAACTGAAGAAGTGAAGGGACACTACAAAATCTGAAATGAAGATTCCTGTGCATCCCTTTAAGTGGGGTGCATGAGATGTTGTAGATTTGGCGGAAAGTGACAAATGAAAATAGGTATTTTGTTGAAAAATATGTTTAATATACAAAAACAACATTACTGATGTGGAAAAAAATAATTGTATGTACAACTCAGTGTGTCAGTTCCCTGCCAAGACTTGAACTTGAATCTCTTTTCTCGAAAGAAAAGTGTGTTTCCTTACACTACAGAGATCGCCCAGACATCACAGAAAGAGTGTACAAAACTAAGCGAAATTAATAAAGATGTACATCAAAAGAATGTCAAACTAAAACTAGAAATTGTTATTGTCCATGGGACAAAAACGTATGGCTCCCCCATTGCCCGAACAGACATAATTGACGACTCTAGGTCCAACCGTTCTCATTGATCTGAGATCGTTTTGATATTCAATATCCCTATGACTGTATCTATAGCCTGAATCAGTAATATTTATTAGTCAACCATCCTTCCAAGTTTGAGGACCCTAGGTCCAACCATTCTCTAGTTATTGATTGGACATTGTTTTGTTATTGATTGGGGATCGTTTTGATATCAATAGGGGTCATGTTCTGGTCATGACCAACCATCCTTCCAAGTTTGAGGACCCTATGTCCAACCATTCTGTAGTTATTGATCGGACATCGTTATGATAGTCAATGTCATCGCTACCTTGACCTTTAACCTAGTGACCCTAAAATCAATAGGGGTCATCTGCTGGTCATGACCAACCATCCTTACAAGTTTGAAAACCCTAGGTCCAACCATTCTCTAGTTATTGATCCGACATCGTTTGATAGTCAATGTCACTGCGACCTTGACCTAGTGAACATCGATTTGATAGTCACTGTCACCATGATCTTGACCTTTACCTAGTGACCCCAAAATCAATAGGGGTCATCTACTGGTCATGACCAACCATCCTTCCAAGTTTGAGGACCCTAGGTCTAACCATTGTGTAGTTATTGATCGGATATCGTTTTGATAGTCAATATCACTGCGACCTTGACTTTTGACCTAGTGACTCCAAAATCAATAGGGGTCATCTACTGGTCATGACCAACCATCCTTACAAGTTTGAAAACCCTAGGTCCAACCATTCTCTAGTTATTGATCCGACATCGTTTGATAGTCAATGTCACTGCGACCTTGACCTAGTGAACATCGATTTGATAGTCACTGTCACCACGATCTTGACCTTTACCTAGTGACCCCAAAATCAATAGGGGTCATCTACTGGTCATGACCAACCATCCTTCCAAGTTTGAGGACCCTAGGTCTAACCATTGTGTAGTTATTGATCGGATATCGTTTTGATAGTCAATATCACTGCGACCTTGCCTTTTGACCTAGTGACTCCAAAATCAATAGGGGTCATCTACTGGTCATGACCAACCATCCTTCCAAGTTTGAGGACCCTAGGTCCAACCATTGTGTAGTTATTGATCGGATAGAGTTTTGATAGTCAATGTCACCGCGACCTTGACCTTTGACCAAGTGACCCCAAAATCAATAGGGGTCATCTACTGGTCATGACCAACCATCCTCCCAAGTTTGAAGACCCTAGGTCAAACCATTCTCTAGTTATTGATTCGAATCGTTTTGATAGTCAATGTCACCGCGACCTTTGACCTAGTGACCCCAAAATCAATAGGGGTCATCTTATAGTCATGATCAACCATCCCTCTAAATTTGAGGACCATAGGTCCAACCATTCTCTAGTTATTGATGGAACATCATTTGTGACACAGACAGACAGCACAAAATCAATATCGCTCCCCTCCAGACTTTGTGTGGGGAAGCCATAACTATCACAGAAGGTTATTAATACCCTTGCAAACGCATAACCCATGACTTCATGTATATGCGCAGTTCCACTTCATACTGATGCTTATCACAATGTTTGGGGTATGACAGAGGTCACAGTGACCTTATTTTGGTATGCGACACACCGCTATCCCAAGATGTATCAACATACCAAGTTTGGTATTTCTAAGTGTTATTGTATTGAAAATATGGTCCGGACAAGCATTTTCTATGACAGAGGTCACATGTCAAGGTCACAATTACATTATTCTGGTACGCGACACATCGCTATCCCAAGATGTATCTAAATACCAAGTTTGCTATCTCTAAGACTTAGTGTTATAGTATTGAAAATACGGTCTGGACAAGCATTAAAGCAAAAGTACAATTTGGGGTTCACATTTCATTGATCAGAGCATAACACATCTTTCACGATTGTTCACGATACCAATGGTTACTTTTTATGGGCTTACTAGGCCATTCGCCAAATTGCATAGACGAAAATTAACCTGAACTGGCATATGAAAACCGTAAGAAATACACACCAAATTCGCCAGACATCGGCGGTCTGGCGAATCCAAATTTCCGACCGATTTTGTCTAAAAGATCTCGGAAAATCCCGAATTCTAATTCACAAAGTCTTTCACTGTTTATAAGCCACTATCCCGCTGAGTGTTTCAGCTAATTAGTGACAATCAATTTAGATCGATAAACTAATTATGTCAGCGTTTATTGAAAACCAGCGTTTATTGAAAACCAAATTGTCGGTGCAATAAGACTCCGCCCACTGTTACGCCTCTTGCTGTCAATAAACTTGTTTGTGTCCCCGCGCTCAGCATTATCTGTCATATAAAGTTGTGACATTATTCACAGATTAACTGCGTGATCGAGCCGTGTTAAACATTAAATAATGTGACGCCCTCTAGCGTCCAAAATGGCTGATCAAAACAGAAAATTTGAAAATGTTTGCTTACGAATTAGCCAGAGATACTCAGCCCGTCTGTGTTTTGAACTTTACGATCACTGATAAGTGTTAAAGGAACACATGGCCATCTTGAGTTTTCAAAAACTAGCAGCGCCCCGTTAGTTTTTATCATTAATGTTAATTGTAAGAATTGTATTAAGCCATTTGTTTTTGCATATTATTATTTTTTATATTATTGCACCAGTAATATATTAAAACTTATAGTATAGTAAGACGAAATAGTGAATACTTAAAATTTGATTTATTTAAATGTAACAGGGTACAAGTAACAAGAGGTCAATGACCTTGAAGCTCTACTGATTGATTTTGATTTCAGGAAGTAGTCGCTACAGACTTGTTCTTTGAAAATCTATTTTTAACCGTGGCGGCCATCTTGAATTTCCGGCCGACCTGAAATTTTGCTAAGATCAATAAGACATTAAGAGCAACATTCCTGTGCAGTTTCAATGAAATCCGTCAAGTAGTTTCAAAGAAGTAGTCGCTACAAGTTTTCATTATATAACTCTATGTAAACAAAGCAGCCATGTTTAAGGTCAAATCAAAACGTTTTTCGACAAGGACCAACATCATGTCATACTGATCATTTAGAAAAAGTCCCATATCAATATCTCTTATTGTTTTGAAGAAGTAGTCGCTACAAACTTTTTTATTTTAAATCTATTTTTAGCTGTGGCGGCCATCTTGAATTTCCGGCCGACCTGAAATTTTTCTAGGATCAACTAGACATCAAGAGCAACATTCCTATGAAGTTTCATGACATCCGTCAAGTAGTTTCAGAGGAGTAGTCGCTACAAGTTTTTACTATATAACTCTATGTAACCAAAGATGGCCACTGGCAGCCATGTTTAACGTCGAATCAAAATATTTTTCCACAAGGATCTACATCATGTCATGCTGATCATTTTAGAAAAAGTCCCATATCAATATCACTTATAGTTTTCAAGAAGTAGTCGCTACAAACTTATTTTTTAAAAATCTATTTTTAGCTGTGACGGCCATCTTGAATTTCCGGCCGACCTGAAATTTTGATAGGATCAATTAGACATCAAGAGCAACATTCCTGTAAAGTTTCATGACAATCCGCCAAGTAGTTTCAGAGGAGTAGTCGCTACAAGTTTTTACTATATAACTGTATGTAAACAAAGATGGCCGCTGGCAGCCATGTTTAATGTTGAATCAAAACGATTTTTGACTAGGATCAACATCATGTAATGCTGATCATTTTAGAAAAGTCCCATATCAATATCACTTATAGTTTTCAAGAAGTAGTCGCTACAAACTTATTTTTTAAAATCTATTTTTAGCTGTGACGGCCATCTTGAATTTCCGGCCGACCTGAAATTTTTCTAGGATCAATTAGACATCAAGAGCAACATTCCTATAAAGTTTCATGACAATCCGCCAAGTAGTTTCAGAGAAGAAGTCGCTACAAGTTTTTACTATATAACTCTATGTAAACAAAGATGCCGCTGGTAGCCATGTTTAACGTTGAATCAAAACGATTTTTGACTAGGATCAACATCATGTCATGCTGATCATTTTAGAAAAAGTCCCATATCAATATCACTTATAGTTTTCAAGAAGAAGTCGCTACAAACTTGTATTTTAAAACTCTATTTTTAGCTTTGGCGGCCATCTTGGATTTCACATCAACATGAATTTTTGCTAGGATCAACTAGACTTTATGGGCAACATTTCTGTAAAGTTTCATGAATATCCATCCAGTAGTTTCAGCTGTGAAGTCGCTACAAATAAAAGTTTACGGACAGACGGACAGACGGACGACGGACGCCGCACCACGGCATAAGCTCCGCTGATCTCTGATCAGTTGAGCTAAAAATGATACTGGATATATAAATTGTGACACCCATTTCAAATACTGCAAGATTGCCATGTGTCCCTTTAAGTGCCTACTAATTAGTTGTACACATGGTAGCGTTAACTGGAACAATGGCAAGTGTGAACCGGTGTTTAATCGGCAGTTTCTGAATTGGGTTCATTTTATGGTTGATTGTTCAATCAACATGAAACAATACAAAAGGTGCGATTACTCAAAATAATGGTGTATGTAGCATTTCTGAATTTGCAGCGCGGTCTTTCTAGATTCTTTGGAACTCGTGTTAGTTGAACTTGTATATATGCCTCAGTTTAGCCTTACATTTTTTAAATATATTGCTATTTATTTTATTTCTCTGCATGTTAGCATATTGAAATGCATTTAATGAAAATACTAAATGGTGAAAAGAGTCTGCATTTTTGTATTTTCTCATTATATATGCATGCATTCATTCTGTCTTTTTTTAAATTTCAGTCTTTACAATTTTTAAAAATTAAAATTACATTAAATTAAATACAATTTTTACAAAGTTCTGAACTTTTTCCCAGTATGGGAAGCATGATATTACGTCTAGAAAGACCGCGCTGCAAATTCAGAAATGCTACATACACCATTATTTTGAGTAATCGCACCTTTTGTATTGTTTCATGTTGATTGAACAATCAACCATAAAATGAACCCAATTCAGAAACTGCCGATTAAACACCGGTTCACACTTGCCACTAAGAAAGTACGCGATATAGGACACATACATCATTAAACATAGCAAAATAAAGCTGAATTGGGTAGCGTAATTATTATTTTTTATGAACTGAGGATTTATCTGGCGTTCTATTCGCGAAAAGAGGCCATTTGCATAAAAAATAATAATTACGCTACCCAATTCAGCTTTATTTTGCTATGTTTAATGATGTATGTGTCCTATATCGCGTACTTTCTGAGTGTGGGTATGGTAAAATTAATAAGGGCTACATCGGCCATTGATAAGTACGAATGCTACATTCAAAAAGAGTTTGATAAGTACGACTGCGGCCAAATTGTTAGAGTTGATAAGTACGATTGCGGCTAAATTAGTGAGTTGACAAGTACGATTGTGGCTAAATTGTTAGTTACAGGCACCCTTCTGCCGGTTTAATGAGATTTGAAGATGTCGAAAACGTGTATTATTATTTTTTTAGGTTGAACAGAGATGGAAAAATACAAGTGTTACGTCAGCAAGTTAAACTTCAGCCTATTAACTGAAGTCGTAACTCATTGCATCGTCATACACCCAGATGAAGAATTGAGATATAGAGAGTTAACATTGAATGAAAGTTCCGGGATACAAGGCTATAGAACTAAAATCAACAAAGGAGTAATTCCAAGTGGAATTGGAACGAAAACTCATTACAGTGCAGGACGATATTGTAATAATAAAGGATTATATATGTAAGGCTAATAAAGTGAATACGCCTGTTAAATGTGCTTCACTGGAAACGCGAGTCCCCGAAACAGTAGCTGATGTATCATCTAAGCCCAAATACCTATGCAACTATTGTGAACTGAAATTTAACCACTTGGACGAAATAATAAACCATTGCATCGAACAGCATGGCAATACGGTCCTCAAGTACAAATAGTTTGTTTTTGATTCAATTACAAATAAATACGGCTATAGATTTAAGCTCCATGAAGATATTATACCAAATGATATTAGAGATTCCGGGAAACGTCTGATTGTGCAGGATGAAGTTGTCTTTATTAAAGATTACAGATCTAAACGAAAAATATTAAATACGCCTGTGAAAATACAAGATCCTCCTTACCAATACAATGAATATAATGATATGCCTGAACAGGAAGACGATACTGATATGGAGTTAGATACTGCGATGCAAAAAATGGAAGGTCTACTACCTAATGTGTTACAAACCCTTTGTGAAAATGGTATGTTGACAACATACGTAAAATTCAACAAACTGTTACACGAAAAACGTATACCATTAGATAATATATGTTTCATGCTGTTCGTGGATGTTGTAGACTGGTTTTCGAGTAAAACTACTACTCGAATGAGATATAGGCCGGAAACGATGAAGTTTTGGCAAATAAGTTATCGACTTTTTCATGTTAAATTTCTGCGTTTCATGTCTGGGTTAAGAAACTATGGTCAAGTGTTGGAGAAGCAAACTGAAATAAAAACATTTTATCCAATGTAATCTAGAATTAATTTTGCAGTTCCGACCAGAAAAAATCTGTACCAAGAAGAAGACAAGACTAAGTTGGTATATCCTGGTATTTGCGAGGAAAGTATTATCGCGTTAAGTAAAAAAATGGCAGATATACCAATAAAATTGTGCGTGGATGGTAAGAAAAATACACACACAGACAAACATGAGCCTCTTTCCCAAATTGAGTTTTTACAAGATTACAACAGTAATATCAATAATTCATTCTTCTGCTAACTCGGTGTATTAAAAGCAATCGCTGATTCGAGCTTAGAAAACTCACATATTGATCATTATCATAAAATTGAGCCCAACGCCGATTTTATTTCGTATCTATATATAGGCCCTCAAAGGTTCAATTTGCAATTCTTCTACTCTATATCATTATATTGAAAAATTACCATACTGATTAAATAACAAACTGTTCAAGGTGCACCCATTCGATGCGAGCCATCATACAATACAAACATTTAATCGATAAACTTTAAAATATAATAGATACATAATCCAAAACATCTGCAAATGGTGATTTGTTAACAAGGGGAAGTAACTTTACAGTCGTAGTTTGCGTTCGCACATGATGTAAAACAAAGCGTTAACTTTATGTGTGGATAATGGCCTGAGTCTTAAGAAAAGAACCCTATAGATTTTATTAAAGATCAACATGTATTCGATTTACACTTGTAATATTTATGTTCATTTAATTGCATGTAAACAGTTTGTTTACACAGAATGCTTTTTCGGTATGCTTTATGTGCGTCTTGCTCGAAATGTCGAATGAGATTCTCACTATTGCATTGATTTCTGTTTTATATAGGAATATATATGTCATAAATAAACTTCTCGAACTGTTCTAAGAATTTCACAAGATTTCGTGAATTTATATTACGGATCAATATGTATGATCACTGGAACTGCAAAATACGTACGATACAGAAATAAATAGAATTTTAGAATAGTTTCCAATACACTTAACTCACAGAAACTATCCACTGTTTACCTTACCATAATTGCTGTTTACCTTATAAAAATATGTGTCTATCCGCTGTAGCCCTTATTAATGTTACCATACCCCCACTCAAAAAGTACGCGATATAGGACTCATACATCATTAATTATAGCAAAATAAAGCTGAATTGGATAGCGTAATGATTAATTAATATGAAAATGGCCTCTTTTCGCGAACAGAACGCCAGAAATATTCTCAGATCATAAAAATATGGACGATTAACGACTATTTTTTCTAATCCCGAAGCCAAAATCCACATAACTTGGTCAAACATGGTGATAGCGCAAAATAAAATCACCAAAGTGAGGTCACATGTTCGTATCATAACACTGGATCAAAGTTTGGACTCTTTCGGAACTTCATATATTATTAAATATTTAAAATATTACCTACCGGTGTTTCATACGTGCGGCGCTGTTGACCTTATCGAGCCGCTGTAGTTTTACTTGAGTAAAGGGGGTGATTATCGGTTGTAATTTTAGACTAGGACACATAGATATACAAAGTAGGCACATTCACGGTGCATGATCAAAACTAATTTTCACGGATAAAAGTCGATTCGACTCCTAATCGCTACTGATGGGCTCCTAATATTCACTGTTGTTTCGGGATAACCGGAGTAAGTCGTTTTTCTAGTGACCTTCTTTATCGTGGGATTATTTTCTAATTACCCTTTTTTTATAATTGTAACGGTTTCACGGAACATAATGATGCTATGTTCGCCTTATGTACAACTCTGTATCTGTGTAATGTTTGCGAAATCGACACAATTTAGTTTTTTTTGTGCGATTCTGCTTGGGCAAGGCGAGTATTGATCATTTGAACTGGGTTTTTTCATTTGTTTATAGACGTTTTTAGATTTTATTTTGAGTTCATTTAATCGACTTTATTGTATTTAGTGTTCCGTGTAATAGAAAAGAATAGAAAATTATTGCTGCATTGAAAAATCTTACAATTTACGCATTTGATCGAGGCTCCTAATCGTCCTGGATATGGGCACCTAATTGGTTCAGCACTCGATCAAAGTACGATGCGTTTCTTTTTTTTCTTCGGATTACTTCATCGTGTGGGTAAGAGTCTCAGAGCAAACATAATACAGAAGCGCCGGAAGGAGTTAAACATTGGGGCGGTTGTGGTTGGGGGTTGGAGGATTTCCCCCGGAGATTTGTTTTTCGAAATTACCCTGTAAATGACGCACGTATTCTGGTGAATTCTGAGTACTTAATAAATATAAAATGAAATACAAAAGAAGAAACTTATAATGTATTATTATAATAATAATAATAATAGTACTATTTGCATCATCGCAAAGTAATAGTATACAAGTACTACTAGTGTATAAATGTCATAAAAGAAAAAACATCTTGCGCTTTACTAATTTCTGCATATGTCACACAATGTCATACATGTACTAAAACAATCAAATGGCAAGGCGCACAGCTTAAATGTTCATTATGAAGAACGACGGTAAATCACACACAAACATATAATTCGAACATCAATTCTCGCGTACTGTATTCTTGAACAGTTAGTGATACATTCAGTTAATTAAAAAATTTCCCAAACGTAACTGCGCGTGATAAAAATATATTGTAAACGGCAGTCTTTAAGAAAATTATTGAAATTTACTCTTCGCCGAAAATTGGTTCCTTGCCGAAATATTGGGGCGGTGGCGACCGCTGCCATTGCCGCCAAAGCTCCGGCGCCTCTGTTATAAACATCATTTGGTATGTTATTGATACTATTTCAACCGAATATGTCGTGCGTGTTGTGTCACAATAGATAAATTAAGCTCTATTTCACATGTGCAAATGATTAGTTACGAGGTATTTGTTTGTAAATAAATAACTCGAAACTAATCATTACAGCTTAAAATCGTAGCTAATCATACTCTTTATGCCCGTGTCCACTAACAATTCTCGCAGATTCCAATTCCTTTAAGAACGATGGCACTAGATTTTGAATTCCATTGATAAGATTTTCTGTCACACTTTCGTCAAACAAACGTTTCTTGCCTTTCAATTTTGTTCTCTCTGGTTTTGAAGGAGCACGCAGAAGTTGTTCACTGACGGGCTTAACATGTGTTGTTAAGTTCAGAGGCGTTGATTCGCCACTTTGTTCCTTTCTGCCAGTTACTTCACAAACTTTAGTCCGTTTTGGCATATGTAACCACAATGATGAAGTGCGGCGGCGCTTTCGACCCCTCATGACACTGAAAACGAAACAGGTACAGGTATCATACTTTCAACCTCGCATCATATAATGTATCTACTAGTTAAAAAAAAAAAATATTATACAGGCCTCTATGTATTTTTATCTTAATGATAATTTTCCATTGCCGAGATGTTGAGATTTCAACTTATTTTTCAGTAAGTTATCAAATATGTGTTCATCGTTTTTTATACTTAGATTTTATACATTCTCAAAGAAATATAAGAATATCTACGCTTTAAAACATACTAACAGAACAAGTCAAACATCAAATGCCTGTATAGCGTATACTTAATTCTAAATTAAATCAATTAACAAAAACAACGGTAAGCTTGTAAACTTATAAAAAAAACAGGTAATTACCGGCTCAAAGTCTGAGAAATGGCAGGCATGTAATGATAAAGGGCGTTAAACAAACAAACATTCTGAATCAGATAATACATTTATTAGACGTAACTATATTAAAAATGACTGTAATTAACTGATCTATTGACTGTAGTGTTCTGTTTCAGATGATATCGTTTTTATTGCAATGACAAAAGCAGCTTCTTATTAGGTATCCTATTGGATAAAACGTGAGGTTCCTTGTTGTCCGCGTAGTTGTGCAAATTAGGTGCCTGTGAAAATATTACGTATCTCTAAATATACCGATATTTCATCATTATAGAAACGTGAAACACTTCATGTTTACTTATATCGCAACTATGGATGCTAATGTATATATCCTCGCGAACAAAGGCATACAAAATGGTATAAATAATGTAAAAATGTTTTGTTAATTATTGTCAATACTGAATTCCGTACAGAAGTGCACCATTTCAAATGCTATTTTGCGAAAATAACATACCTTTTCTACTATATTTAGCTATAAAGTTAAATCTAGCATAAACTAGTGTTCCGTGGTAGTAAAAATGAACTGAACTTACGGTTCTGTTGCCGGTTTTTCCTCCGTTTTAAGAAACTCATCACCTTCCAGCTCCATTTTTTATCCGAAGAAACGAGGGGTTTGACCGTTCTTATTCAGGCAACGTATATGTTATCCGTGAAAATTAGTTTTGATCATGCACCGTGACATTCAATGAAGAAGTAAGATGAATGATAACACAATATAAGGACTTATATCAATAAGCATGTAAACTATATGCATAGAATTTTCGCGGAAATCCCCCTCCATATACATGCAACTGTAAGTTCATACAACGTTAATGAGAACATCGTAGAAGCTATTAGATGTTCTCTTTGTGTCATATGTGCAAATAATATAACACTAGTCTTAAAGTAGCTATCCCGTCAACAACAGCCACATTTTACAATATTATGTACACCGTTTTTAAACCTACAGACGGCGATGTATAGATGTAACAGGGTAATTTTATCCATGTTAGAAGACTTGTTTCCCTTTGACCATAAGATTTGTACTGGATGTTAGTGCCCTATTTTACTGCCGTTTTGATCACGTGACTTTGAGTGAGTAGTTTTGGACAATAGAAAGCAGCTGTTTGAAAAGTCAAGTTGTGGACATGGTGGAACTTCTGAAGTTTATGTTTTGGAATGTTATTGATGGATATTTGCTGGGTCAGTATTATTTTATTTGGTTTTACAATACGTTGTGCTTTAGATAATTTATTACATGACGTTGGAAATGTTATATTTCGGAAAACCATGTATTTTCGCGAATCGTTCGTTGCTGTACTCATGTTTCAAGATGGCAGTTATTCTTAGCATGACTGAACTTTTCTATCTGACTTGCCTGCTATAACTTTCTAACTTTCAGTTGCATAACACAGCACGTTGATAACCGCACAGAGAGAGAATGACCTGGGAGGGAGACAGAAACACTTGTCCCATAGATTGGTAAGTGGAATCTAGTATTGTAAAGCCATTATTGGTAAACCCTTGTTTTATCTTGGAGCCACTAGACACATGTGGAGTATGGTGACTTAAAAGAGTATGCATTAAATCATAATTATGAAATGAGATTGCATACTTATATTATTACGATTATATATGAATACTGTATGTGTAAGTAATATATATAATTATAGATTTTATACGAGTAAGGTATGTGTAAATTATATGTGATATATATTACATATGAATCATGTATCTGTAAATTATATGTGTGTAGGATTATATGTGATAGAGGTACTAAGTATGTCTTAATAACTACTTATTTCAGAGTGTTGACTGTCATCAGTCCGACAGTGCCGAGTATTTATGGTTACCAGTAATCATTACCATGGATTGATGTTAATACCACGTTCATATATCTCATTCTGTACTGCACATCTTGGACATTACATTATTAAAGATGAAATGTAGACAGCACTGGTGTATTATAACCCCCCTCAAAGAAAGCCCCCGAAGAAATACAAATATATATAACTTACATATTTTGAAGATCCAAACTCTATAGACACAATATAAACGGCTTTAACCAACTAGGCCAGGTCAAAACCCAAAACTGTTACCAACTCATAATTCATTTTACGCAACGGTATTTTAAAAGCCCATGAATAAACCTATACTTTAATCGGCACATATACATTATTATATGACCTGAATACAGTTTTGATAAACGATTTTGTAGTGTAATGTTGTCATAAGTTGATGGGTTAGTTTTTGTTAAATGATTGAAGGACATTCGACATACCCTCAACACGCACCCTTCTCATGTCAGAGTGGTAACAGCTACAATACAAACGAAATAAATAAATATGTATTTATTAATATAAGCAATTGGATTTCTGATTGTACTGACTAACCTTATTTAATAACAAATACTCCACGTTCATCTAGATAAAAATATATTTCATAATGTCCTACAAAATACCCCATTTCAATCTCCTAACAGACATGGACCTACGGCAAGCCAAAATAAGTATTTATTCCCAAAGAAGATATCTCTTTAAGTTAGAAATATATATCATTAATGTCGAACGATATGTACCACCGAGTGAAAGATTTCCCTAATCGATCCCAGCAGTTATTACATTTTAAATCAGTTTATGTATAATTTTAACCTAGATAATTCGCTTATTGAACGTTATCGGCAATTGCCGTCGACGTCAGCAATACTTTATTTACGTCATAACTCAACGTCACAGTTAGTTATTTTTGTGTTCGAAGTTAGTTATTAATATTTAGCGATTATGAATATTCTTTCACTGAGAAATCATAATGTTTTATCCACATAAATGTAATAAAAATATATATCTTGTTTTGGAACTAAATAATAATTTGGCTCGCTCTATGGACCAGCCTATTATTTACACACTAAGTGCAAACCAGCTCGTTGTATGCTTAACGGTATACACTCATCATCGGAATGCAGCCTGTACAACGCAACACTTGACATTACTGAATAACTTCTTTTATACGTGTACCATACAACCAATACAGTAGTCTCCCTTACCAACATCTTTCCCTGTATTGGTCTGAACATATCTTATATTTTTTAATAGTTTACAACAAAAGGAGATATAAAAATCGAAAGGAAAAGTAGCATTCAAGGACGACAGTCAACCACAAACAAACACAGAAACAAAGAACAACTTTAAATACGACAGACGAACCGTTCGATTACTCCTCACTACCGTGGCATAATAAAAACAACATTTAATGTGAATATCAAGGTCTGTGGCATTTAATCTAAACTTACCTGGAGGGACATTTTTGTGCTTGGTAAGTTGGTATCCAAACAATGTTGAACGTATCCAAACAAAGCAAACGTAATAATAAATGCAAACGACATCACAAACACAAAAGGGTTAACAATAGGGCTACCGCCTTGGAACGGTCAGTGGCAAAGTAGGCCACTGGGGGGGGGGGGGGGGGGGGGGGGGGGGTGGGGGGGGGGGCAAAAATAAATTAAGATATTCTGATAATGATTAAATAATTAAAAAAAATAAAAAAAAAAAATATGTTGGTTGAATGGCGTTTTACATCATTTTCAGAACAATTTAGGCTATACAATATGTTGGTCGATGTTCAGTTGTGACGGCAGACCACCCACTCTTTCCTGGGGGTAGAACCAGTACTGTATACCTCCCGCATACATTTGAATCAACACTAAATAATATGAACCAGAAAACATTAATCTAACTTTGAAATACGACCATTATGTCCTTTCTGCCCAACATATAACCGGTCCAAGAAATATAAAAAGATCGGACAGTGAACGTAGTATTCAAGGAGGACAGTCAACCACAAAACACAGAAACAAACACGCAGACAGACAAACAAGAAGGCAAAAGCAAACGACATGACAAACACGAAAGGATTGACAATAGGGCTACCGCCTTGGAACGGTCAGTGGCAAAGTCTGGGTATTTAATAAACCTCAGCTTCTGGTGAACCCAAAAGATTGAAACTGGGTCTCCAACTATGTATAGTGTAGTAACGATCCAGTTGACAAATCCATTTTGCACGGAGTTTTTGGACAACCACAAAACACACTTGCAATAGCAAAGGCCCAACATACTGAAAGGAGAAATGTGATGTGAACAAGAAAGTTTTCTAAAAAAAAATAATATATATATACATTTGTAGTAATATCATATTACCACACTTAGTATTTCAGACAGGCAATTGTTACGGATGTGAAAAAAATCAATGTCTAGAAGAACTGAATCGGGCGATCGCTTGATGGCATTGTTTACATCTTGAATAATTATGTAAATACGTCCTCTGAATTTTCAACCTTTTTTCTGGTTGATACAGTGGTCAATCAGAAACCTTCAACAGGCCATAACTGTTAGCGGTTAGGTAAATACTAAATAGCAAAAATACCTTAGTTTTGAAAATCGGTGGAGAAACAAATATATGTAGTGAATTTGGCCCGGTCACTACGTGTTCGGTCCACTCAGGTCTTTTCGGGAGTTAGTGAACCAGTCAGCTGTTTCCAGGAGGCATTCTGAAAGCTAACACTGAACTGGACGGACATCATCTTCACCAGTACATCGAGCACCACACCTGGGCCGACTGTCTACTGATGGTGAGTTACCTAGTTCGTCATGACAAAATCACTTCATTGGCGACGAGGATAATTTGGAACGGGGAGAAACTGGCCTTTTTCTCGGCGGAAAAAATGGCGGCAAAAAGCTGTTGATTATCACGCTTGTCCACGAAGTTTCAAATTTCTTGAAAACAGGGGTGGGTGTGGTGGGGGTGGGGGTTGCAAGGTGTATGTTGTTGATTAGTATTTGTTGAGTCAGGAAAATTATATACAAATACCGCATGTTGCGACGTCATCAAATAAACTCTTGTTCTCGCGTTACACAGATATTGCAATGTAAATATATATTGTTGTGTATTGATTTCGATTTAAGCAAACATAAACATGTTCATGAAATAAAACTTGGCCGGAGAACTTTAACAACTAAAACTTTAGATTTTGGGATTGTTAAAAGTCGAGGAATTTCGAAAAAACGCAATGCTTACATTCGCGTTTGTTCTTTGGCTGTGTTGTATGCGTGGTTGACATATGAACGGATACTACTTTGATATATTTCAATGGAAAATTGATGAATGTTCGTTGTTCGTTGTGCTGTCCATTTTGAAGTCCGTTTTAATGTTCCTGAAATATATGTATTGGTGGGTGTGGTGGGGGTTCGAGGAGCGAAACAAAGTTTGGCGATAATCGGAGTCTAGTTGTTCATATCGGCGATCTGTTCCGATCCATTGTTATATTATACCAACATGCATATATATTATACGCTCACTTCTAAATTCACGTTTTCATTATCTTCTGCAAGGTTTATGTTGTTGTTAAGTATTTATTGAGTCAGAAAAATGATATACAAATACCGCATGTTGCGACGTCATCAAATAAACTCTTATTCTCGCGTTTCACAGATATTGCAATGTGTGAATTTTAAATATATATTGTTGTGTATATACTGTATTATATTGATAATACTTTTATGTATTTCAATCATTTTTAAACTGTGTAACATGAGCTTTTTTAAAATGCTTCTGTGTTATTTAAATTGCTATCTTGCCTGTTGTTTCTGTTTGCCACATCGACTTTAAATACAATTTTATATTGTGGTTGACGGTCGTCCTTGAATGCTGCTTTTCCTGTTTGATATTTATATCTATATTTTATCTTGAGAGCATAATAAAGATGTATGTTGGTATAATACAACAATGGATAAGACCAGAACGACGATATGAACCAAATTTGTTTCGCCCCACTCTCTCCCACACCAACACATATATTCGGTCCTTCACAACCCCAAAATCAAAAGTTTGTAGTTGTTAAATGACTGTAATAAGAATAAGACCAAACTGCTATCTAGTCCATCAATAACACGGCAAATACTCTAGGTAGTGTATTCGTTGAAATCGCCACGTATATAACGTCCCGAATTACAGTAATTTTAAACGCCCCCTAGTCAAAACGGCACCTGGTCAAAACGTCTTCAAATTGTTCAAACATTCCCTCTTTTTTTGTTCAAAGCGTCTCACCCTATTAATTTTGCAGTCAAGGCTTCCAATAGTCAAAACGTTTCCCTGTTTATTTCTATATATTTATAAATGCTTCGGGATGAACTGGTATTCAGTTTTATACTGTTTTGATTCTGTGAATTTTTAATTATTGACATATTTTTAATTTAGTTTTCTTCAAATTTCTTTTCTCCAAATAAGTGTTTAATTTATTCTACATCTACAGCTCCTGAAGCTGTGCCCGTGGTCTACATACCAAGGCCGTAGTTCATGACCAGATGAAACGCCTTAACGGACAATAACAACAGCAGCAGTAGCAGCAGCAGCAACAACAACAACATGTTTTAATCAAGTGAATTCAGAACTGTAAATTGTTATCTGATATGAAAATTGAATACAATTGATCCTGTTATTAATGATTATTTGTTATGCTATAAAAATGTGAAATAAAAATCATAAAATATGCAATTTTGTTCTTTTCTCTTAATAATTGTCCCCTCCTATACTTATTTTATTCTACCTGGGTACAATCAATCACTTGTATAAACATACTAATAATTACAGTCGAAACGTCCCCTAGTTAAAATGTCCTCCATTAAAAAACATTTGACCAATTAAATTATAATAGAAAATCAATAAATGCATTCTCTATTTGCCAAATAAAATAATATTATTAAAATTATTAAAAGTATATAAGTATTCTTAAACACGTCAACATATCATAACACAGTGGCTGAAACAAAACAAACGTAACCATTATACCTAATTGTTTAGTGTGTCTTTGTGTATTTGTTTAATAGGGACATTTTTTGGACGTTCTGACAATTTGAAAATACAGAAAGGGGACGTTTTGGCCAATTTGGGGACGTTTTGACAAGGGGACGATTAGACTTGGGAAAGTTTTGACTGACATCCAAAGTCGGATCCATAATGGTTAAGGAAAATAGTGGACTGAGGCTCGTTCTAGAAACATAAACAAGTAAAATAAATCATTAAAAATAGAAGTGAAATGAACCTAATCTACTTTTCTTATAATTGAACAGGACGGGTATCAACCAAATCCTTCTTGTTGGATTTCAAAATTGTTATCTACTTGACCAATTCATTATTTCGATGTAAAACTATAAAAACAAAAAACAAAAAAAGACAATTAATGTTTTATAGACTAACAAGTTTAACATCATTAAGACCTTTAAGTTTATTCATCGTGTGTCTGCAGTGTACCTCCAATTCATCATGGCGGCTCTTGTTCTAAAGTGTCCAGAACCCTCCCTACACTCAGAACAGATTACCGATTTAGTTACAATTTAAAAGAAACACGAATGAAAAGTAACACAAAACAAAGATTACATACTCATGTTTGATCACAAGTAGAACAATTTAAATGTAGGAGTATGAACTCTATATATACTGAAGCGAAACGAAACGCAACTCGAAAATTTGCGCTATATATTTTATATACTGCACACTTAATTCCACATAATATTCCAAAGAAATCCCAAGATGTTTTGTAACAACAAAGTTGCAGTTAGTTAGAGAAAGGACACAACTGCGATGTTGTAGACGTTTAATCACAGTACACTTTGTAACAAGAAATTCATAAATGTTGAAGTTTGTCTTTAAAAAATTGAGCCATTTCAGTACTGTATTTAACGTAAAGAGTTTGCAAAATTTTGCATCCTGAGTTTGCTCACATGCTTAAACCAAACGCGTACTCTGTCAATAATGAAACTTTGAAGGAATACTATTTGCTGTGTTATGTGTTGTTTTTGTCTTTTTTTTCGAAGGAAAAGGAATTATGTAGCCAGGTAATATACGATTAACAGCAGCATATTACATACAATATATAGCGGAAATTCTGCGACGATTGCTTGTTTTAAAGACAAACGTCTAGAACAGTCCTCCTGAACAAAGTTTGATTTTTGCCGATACAATGGAAAGGTTTCTGAATTGCTGAGACAGGAACACCTGCTATCCAAGATATACAGAAAGGCAGAAAGACAATACAATTATTAAAAAAAAGATAAACAAAGAGGGAAGCTTCATTACTATATCGACGAACTAAATGCCGATGGTCAGAAATACTTTAATAAAAAATAATAATTACTGTCACCTGCTTCCAGTTTCAAATTTTTCCTATACAAACGGTCAAGACATTTGTTTTTACAATCAAGCGTCGAAGATGATCAAGACTAAATTTCCTTATAGTTGATAATTTTATTATTTTCTGCTGGCTTTCAAGCCATGTAGGAATACGTGGTAATGATAGAGTTGATAGTGCTGCTAAGGCAGCATTACGTTAGCATAATCATATATAATGCCAAATTACCTTATACTGATTTTAAAAGTTGTATTAACGCATATATTCGTAACTCTTGGCAAGCTGCTTGGGAATTGTCAGTGAACAATAAACTCCATTCAATTAAACCGTTACTCGGAGAATGGCGTCTTGTTTGTTAGAGATTATATCCTGGCGGGGATATCTTTATTTACACTGTCCCGTTTTTGACATGAATGACAATAGGGTAAGGGTGAGGTTTGGTGCACTCTAAAACCTGGTATCTAACATGGTTTCTGAAAATACTCAATTCTGATTGGCTATTGAGGAGTTTTTAAAAAGCTATATAGACCTCTGACGTCACGTCCTTCAACCGTTACCTACGATGCCATTGCGTTCGGACGCTATGGTTTCTATAGGACCCTATATCTCATTTAAACCATTTCCAACGTCGAACAACATCCATACTACACTTGGAGACTTTTCTAAGACTACACGCTTTGAAATCCAATAACTTTTTTATTGTTTGACCGATTTCTATAAAATTGTGCTTGTAATAATGTAAACCGACTGTGCAGCTAAAGCAAGCAAATTATATCAATTTTAATACTGAAAACAGGCAACATGCATTGCGCGTGCTTTATGCATTTTCACATCAGAAAATTAAAATTTGTGCAAACAATGTTATCTTTCTTTACAATTTATTTTTTAAGACAACTGTCCAACCAAAAAAACACATTATATTGATAATTCATTCATTGTTCGTGAAATTAATATATTTTCAGTTTTGTCTTCAATAATTTTGGGTGGGTGGGGTAAGATGTTTTCATCCATTTTCTAAATAGAATTTTATAACGTTATTTGTAGTTGAAAAGATGCGAAAAGAAAACATAAATTGTTTTTAATTTAATAATTTATAATATTTTTTCTCGATATTTGCTACATAATTCAAAATATTGTGACTTTTTAAATATAATATCCGAATACCATTACATTTTTAAAGGAACACAAACATAATTGCATATTCCTGATTTATTTTGATATAAGGATTACACCTAATACAAAATATTTACACTAAACATAATTTTATTAAAAATATTGAAATTATGAAAATTTCGCAACACCATTTTGTGACTTTTGGTTTTTAAAAAAACGACGGTACAGTTTGGTTTTCAGAGCATATATCAAATTATGTACCTTAACGAGTAATATTTTCGATTATTTTTATTATAATATACATACATGAATTGTACCAAATACATTTTTGGCCAATCCATACAAAAATAGGGTAAAAATAAAACCGTCTTAAAAAGTGTAGACTTAGAAAAGTCTCCAAGTATATTTTAAGGCAACGTTACGTACAAACAACAAATTGAACTTGTTAAAAACACGATGAAGCTGTATATTTTCTTCGTTTGGAGCTAAGAGTTGGACGTACGCTGTAAGTTGTGAGAATGTGTTTATATTATGTTCAATCTCTCGAAAATGTATGTATTAAACACATATAAATCCATGTCAGATAAAAACAAAATATTTCCAGCGGGTGATATTGTGCGAGATTAAAACCTGGTATTTGGGACTTGAAACAAATCGATGGTGTCTTGGTCTCGATGGTCTTCAAGTCCCGCCCACCAAGTTTTGAACTGAGGCAATATAAAGAAATATAAAAAGATCGGACAGGGAAAGTAGCATTCAAGGTGGAAAGTCAACCACAAAACACAGAAACAAACACGCAAACAGACAAACAAGAAGGCAGAAGTAATACTAAATGCAAACGACATCACAAACACAAAAGGGTTGACAATAGGGCTACCGCCTTGGAACGGTCAGTGGCAAATTAGGCCACTGGGGGTTTAAACCAGTTCTAGCGTGCACCAAACCTCACACTTACCCTACTGTCATCCCATTAAAACAGGACAGTGTAAATAAAGAAATCCCCGCCATGATCTAATCTCTAACCAACAAGGCAGCATCAATAGGCAATATAAGTAAAACACAAATATGCTCGTGTAAATATAATACAAAAAAACAATAGCCTAGAAAGCCACAATGAAGGTACTCAATGACTTGGCAGAAGCCAGAGCAACACGAGAATAAACCATTAAGGGCACGACAAGAAAGATCATAGACAAACATCAAACGCCACCGTCCCAATGGGCTTTAGGTAGGCGTCATCATAGGGTCCACAGCCTGTCCGGTCATCGTACAATTAAAGAGGAAAGCATAGTGGCGAAATGTAAAAGGGTCCACCACCAAGCATGCAGTACGTTGCTAAATGATAGGGTCATAACCTCTTTTGATAAACTTTTTAACAAGTTTAACAAAGATAGAATGAAAGTGATCATGACCAAGAATTTTTCGAAGTTTATAAATCACATCACCATAGAAGTCAGGTTGTGATAGTCCTTGTCGCAGAAGAGTCCTTAAATTACTTTTATATTTGGAATGAAGATCATAACATTTTGTAAAGGTTTTACGAAGTTTATGGTAACGGTAACCCTGATTCAGAAGCTTTTTAGTTATTCAAACACCCGCTGGAAATATTTTATTTCTTTAACCTCCAGCGGCCTTTTTTGCCATTTACCGTTCCAAGGCGATAGCCCTATTGTCAAACTTTTTGTGTTTGTGTGGTCTTATTTTGTTTTTATTCATCTTTAAAGTTGTTCTTTGTTTCTGCGTGTGTTTATGGATGACTGTCGTCCTTGAATGCTACTTTTCCTGTTCGATTTTTATACCTGCTTTGTTGTTTTCACGTTACGCGGCTGTAACGTGTTTGCCTTACAAATGATGCGACGCCTTAAACTAAATATAACGCTGATAACATGCAATTTAAAAAGTAAGATTTCAAATAAAGATACATATTTAAGGTATCTGAACGTATCGTATGATATACCATGCTAACAATTGTTTTAATGTACACAGTGATTCGGTCCTCATATGCATCTGTAATACACTAGTGTATTACGAGCAATAAGTCATAGGTTTATTACCCTCTCAAAAACCATGTTATTTGATAAATATATATATTAAAACAAAACATGTTATAAAGATAATAGCAATGTTAAACTATAAACATAAATGTGATTCAGTTTATACAAGATATATGTATGATCTCTTATGGTTTTTTCTATAATGGACAAGAAGAATTGACAGTAATTCTAAAATGAATGATACCTTTGTTATTTAGTATATTTTGTGCAATTAAAGAGAATTATGACAATTCGTTCCATTCTCTGTCTATAGTTAAAGAAATATAAAAAGATCGGACAGGGAAAGTAACATTCAAGGAGGACAGTCAACCACAAAACACAGAAACAAACGCACAAACAGACAAACAAGAAGGCAAAAGTAATAATAAATGCAAACGACATCACAAACACGAAAGGGTTGACAATAGGGCTAACGCCTTGGAACGGTCAGTGGCAAAGTAGGCCACTGTGGGGTTTAAACCGGTTCTAGGGTGCACCAAACCTCACACTTACCCTACTGCCATCCGTATCGGCCCTATTTGGCGATACATCTTGGTTGCACATCTGACTTAATTAGAACATCATACAAAGGAAGACAACCTTTCTGTTTGCCTGTTATGAGAGAAACTAATGATGGATAGACTGGGTTTTCTATTTTGATGGCAAGATGAGTAACATTTACTTTTGTGATGGTTGTCCGGAAATTCAGAAATCATACCGTCATATTGAATAAAATTGATCAATTCGGGTCATTACCAAGGTCAAGATTAGTACTATAGATACGAGGGGTACCAGGCCGGTTTCCCTCCCGCGGGGAACGAGAAAAACTAGTGAAATATGCCAGCGGGGACTCAGGCGTAACTCTCGTTTACACGCCAAGATCTAAATGTAAGTCACGCCTGAATCAACACCAACATATTTCATTAGTTTTCTCAAGCACTCCGCGAGGGAAACTCGCCTGATACCCCTCGTATCTACAACTAATCAATCCGGTTTGTCATTTTAATAACATAACATTTGCAACTCATTAGGCAAAGTCAGACGGAGCCGGGCAGTAGTCTTCATCATCGCTCTGCATATCATTTTTTTACTTGTATGCTAACGTATCTTGCCCGTTATCTAGTATGAACCGTTTATCATCATAAGCTGATAAACTTTTTTTATTTATTGCATAGCTGCTTATGTTATGCTTTTGTGATCTAATAACTTTCATCTCATGGTGAGCTTCTGTTGCCATAAACAAAATCTTTTTGTAATCGTCATGTGCTATCTGTTTTTTAACAACACACTTTTTAACACCCTTACATTTCTTTGTACTAACCTCATTATCTAGCACATACGAATATAGTTTACTTCGCAAACCAACAATTTCAACAATAGGCATACCACACGTTTCATCTTTCATCTTGCCAATAACCTTTTTATTATCATTAAAATGAAACTGACTTTTCGGATCATAATCACAATTATCAAACAGTTCTTTATCCTTGTAAAAGTCCGCATACACATATTTTGTTTCTATTTCATAACACAAGGAATCGGTATCAGTAAATAATAACTTAGCTTTTCTATCATATTTGTGTTTGATATAGTTGTAATGGAAATCATACATCAAATATTTTGAAAAGTCTAAAATACACATGCCAACATAACAAGGACGATTTAAAACTAATCGTTCTTTTATTCTGTTTATGGCAAATAAATTTTCATTAAACATTTTACAAGAAGTAAATGAAGGTCTTGCTGCATATTTTAAGAGAACCTCCTCGTCGTGGGTCAATTTAACTTTAATTCTTTTTCGCAAATTTTCCATAGTTTTACCAAAAACTGAATTGTTCATCAGTTTGAAGAAATCCTTTTCAAAAGCATTTTTACCAGCTGTTCTCTTGGCAGTATTAAAGTTTATGTATGTTTTCAACCACTTTGATACGTCGAACTGCAGTATTCGGTGTATTTTTGTTACCTTCAATCCAAGCTTTTTATACAAGTCTAAGTTTCTAAAATGCACGACATACTTTTCTTTATTTTTCAACGTCGTAACAAGTTGATTAACATTACAATGCCCTAAATTAAACTTCTGTTTTACATTTTTACAATAGTCTGACAACCACTCATCTTTTTTATTTAAACTTTCCGGGGCGAGAGGATAATCATTATGCGAGTCATGCAGTTTCTCAGGATACTCAATATCGCACTTAACAATATAATTTGATTTTCCTTTTTCAAACTTATCAACCCACTTAAAGTTACCAGTAGGTAACGGTTGACACATAGCCCACCCATACAAGTTATTAGCATCGAGATATATTATGTACTTGCTTTCTTTTTTCTTGTCATAGTTTTTCATATATTTATTGTTAGCCTGTGAATATCTGTTTGCGATATAACTTGTGCCGCCTCCTAATCCTTTTTCCCCAAACAAATATTGATCAATATCAGTTATTAGATCAAGTCGGATACCAGTCATCTTGAGGCATGTATCCCAGGCTAAACTAGGACTACTGAAGTAATGACAAGGATCTAATTTGTAATACTCAATGCACATTTTTCTAAAGTTTTTCTAAAGTTTTCAAAAACATCTGTCAGTAGCGGCACATCAGTCTTAATATACAGATCATACAGTCTTAATATACAGATCATGATATTCTCCCATATTTTTAATCTTAAATGTTTTCCATATTGTTTTAGCGTGATCATAATCTGCATCTGAAACATGCTCATCATTTAATTGAGAATAAAAGCTATCTTTGTCAGGTAACTTAGTATCCTTGAAGCGTTCAAAACTGTTCATGTAAATTTTATTAATTCTAGCTTGTCGCCAGAGTATTCCTGAGAGGTGTATTGAAACGAAGGGATGTTTTTTACTAAATGTTTTAATGATTGAGACATAAACTGAAAACTGTCAATAAACACCAAACTTTGTCCTAACATAAAAGCCATGTACTTTACCATGTTATTCGGTATAACATATTTGTTTCGTTTAAACTTCCCGATGTGCTGCATTATGAAGTGAGAGTCATATCCTCTCAAGTTATGAAACACAACAGGTATTTTTCTAGTCAACCTGAAATTAATATAAC
Organism: Cyrtodaria siliqua; assembly: GCA_037043455.1. Classification (NCBI taxonomy): domain Eukaryota; kingdom Metazoa; phylum Mollusca; class Bivalvia; order Adapedonta; family Hiatellidae; genus Cyrtodaria; species Cyrtodaria siliqua. The sequence continues at coordinate 155,252 of JAWPHD010001097.1, read as the reverse complement.
ATATGTCATGAGCGCTTCCCCTATACTTTCCAGTTATACGGCAATGGTCTCTAACTTTTCTGATGGAGTTTTTGTATGCCACTGTATAACCCGCGTCACCTTTTTTGAGAGTTGTTGCAAAACCATTATCACAAATATGACATGCTTTAGATTTTTGGAATCTAGCTTCTTCTTCCTGTGACATTACTAGATCTTTTTTAAAGTTTGCATTCATAGTTTTCTTGCACCACTTTTCTTCTTCTATCATTTTTTCTAAAAACTTGTAAACAGCATTTGGTCCTCTATACGTCACAACTGGTTTTGAATATTGATCATCATAACAACAAACAACCTTGTATCCGTAACTGCAATCAGTATGCTTTTGATATGCTTCCGTATGTGATTTTTTAGGATTGTTTGATGCTGAAGAAATACTTTCAGTTACTGCTTCAAAATCAGGATATATAACAAACGGAACCATTAGCTGTCTGTCGTAGTTTTTAAACTTAACTTTTTCATCTTTGTTTGTCATCTCTACTGCTTGCTTACTATTAATTGAAAGACAAACAGATTTATGTTTTTCCAGAACTCTTTCTAATGTAAAGCATTGTAGGCATGTTTTACAAAACCATTTTCTTTCCTTGCGTGCTGTTTGATTATACATCAAACTGTTAAAATCTTTTATCCACACGTAATTTTTTTTCTTCTTTGGTGATTAAAAGTATATCACATTTTTTTTCTGCTTTATTTTTTGATATGCACAAAGGGTATACTTGATTATCTTCATATCCAAATATGTTAAAACAAGTGTTGTTTTGTTTTTCTATTTTTGGGATTTGTTTGATAGTAACAGGAAATGTAATTCCTTTGTAATCAAAATCACCAATATGCTTTTTGTACTTTGTTATTCTTTGTGGTTTATTATTGGCAGGAAATTCATAAGCCAAATGGCACCATCTGAAGCATTCGTTATCTTTTTCATTTTTTATATTTATTAATCCTTTTCTAGCATTAGCAAGTTCTTTTGGTAAATTCAAGTAAGAGCTACCTCGAAAAGGCTTATACTTTATTCGATTTATGTAATGTGCATCTAGTGATTCAATTACCCAACCACTTCCCAACTGAATTCAATTTCCAATTCTATTGATAATTTCTTCCTGTGCTTTGTCTAATGCTTCTGATATTTGATTTTTGTTTAATATTATTACAGCCTTCGAGGCAAAGTAAGCTGTTTTGTATACAAAATCAAAACCTCCTTTATCATCCGGTACTTGTTTTTTAAAAGTAAGTTTTACATCAATGCTTAATTTAAATCCACCTGTTTTTCTTAGTTCTTGTTTAAGAAAGTTCACAACTCTTGATTGTGTTTTTTGTAGTTGTCTGAGCGGATCATTACTGACAACATTTACTTTAAAAACCTTGCTATACTGTTTAAGGGATGTTTCAATTTCTCGGATACTCATTATACAATATTACTTGAGATTATTTCTTTAAGCCCCTATTAATTAATTAATTAATTAATTAATTAAATAACATTCTTTTATTTAATATTTTCACCCTCGTCGGCGTCCTCATCGATATCCTCGTCGGCGTCCTCATCGGTGTCCTCATCGGTGTCCTCATCGGTATCCTTATCAGTAACCTCGTAAACATGTTCATTGGTGTCTTCGTTAGTAACCTCGTCCAAGAGAGCATCTATTTCATTATCCAGAAGAATGTCTAAGGATCTCCAAAAGCATTTTTCCTCGAGGACTCTATTATCTATCATCTGACTTATTTTTACATGATATTTGCAGTATCTATCAAAATCAACAGTTTCAAGATCACCTTCAGCTGCCAGTGATTTTATTTTTATCCTGTATTTGCAATAGTTTATAAACTCGTCTTTATCAAAAACTTCCGCATCAATCATTTCTTTTAAACTTCCGACAAACGTTTCAAAGTCTTCATAACATCCGATATCAGTATTAATCACATGAGGTTTTTCTAGATTGCTGATTAGATTATCTCTGAACAACTCAACATTTTCAGACATTACTTTTAATTGTGTTTCATTAAAAATCTTAATTTCTTTTTCTGCTAGATCTGTGAGAAACTTTACAGCATCATTGCACTCAATCTCAGTTTTTATTACCCAATCTTTTTTAAAAGCTGCAATATCATCTGACAATCGTTGCATGTGAACTGTCTCAAACTCTTTGATAAGTTCATTTGTCTTGGTTAAAAGAGCCTGCTCGTAAGCAGCTACTTTCTCATAAACCTTCTGTTCCTGTTCAAAATGTTTTCTTTCTTCTTCCGCATAACTGTAAATACTCATATATTAAAGACTATATTTTTTTAATCAACCATACATAATAATTTTAATTCCTCGGTTAAGTAAAACATCATAGTAGGCAATAAAAGAAACTTCGTATAATTTTGGTTGGCAACTGGTTGTCTCTGAAATTTGTTTTTTACAAAAAGCACGCAGTTTGTTTATATCTCCTTTTTTTTTTCCATGACAGTTTTAGTCGTTTTGCCATTGTTATGATTCTTTCTGTCAAATCTTGAAAGTTTGAAAAAATTAAAATCTCTGCATCAAATTTACTCGCATCTTCAAAATCAATAGTTTTTGCATGTTCCGTTTGATCTTTCTTAAAGTTGTTGATTTTCCTTTCTATAAGTTCCATTTATATAATTACATAAGATAATGTTTCTAATTTTAAAAATATAATGCTATATTATAATATAATGAATTGAAAATATTGTGAAAGAGTTTTAGATATTATTGATCCCCCTGGGACGTGCATAGATTGCATCTTATTTTACGCAACTAATAAAAAGAAGCTTTGTAAATAGTGTACCAGAGCCAAGATGTGTTACAAGTGTACTTACGCATGTATAAATTGTAACGATACTTGTGAAGTTGTGAAGTTTTCGATAACGAGCGTGTTTGCCTTAATTGTAACACTCACAATGGCTACAATCTTATTGCAGGTTACAATTACAGCCGAAAGAAAACTATTTACCACAGAAAGTACCATTTAGATAAATACTTGGTAGAATATAATTTGTCTTCTGTTAATAGACAAAGATTTGAAGATTTGTTTTACAAAATTGTAAAGATTTTAGATCAAATAGAGGGTCGAAAAAGATCAATCAAATTTGAATACATTTTTCAGAAAATATTTTAAATATTAAAAATAGAAAAAGAAACAAAACCGATTAAAACAAAATCAACCAGAGAAAAGTACGATAGGATATGGAAACAAGTCAGGCAAGAATTACGACTGGATGCCATGGCCGTTTATCCCGCGGGGCATCTCTACTAGCTTAATTTCCATTAAGCTTGAACCTTTTCATATACATTTCCAGAGGTTCCGTGAAGTTATCATTCTTTTGAATTTCTAATATTTTATTAAAGACAATCCTAATTATCTCCTCGTCATTTTCTAGTCCTGTGGTTGTTTGGACATATGATAGAAGTTGTTTGAAACTTCTATGATGTGTTTTTAACAAAGTCTTTCTTTCTGCTATTCTTGTTATACTTGCTAAATCAGCAACTACTGGAGGAACTGCACCAACTTCAGCCACGAAAACAGGAATTGCCGGAACCAATGCCAATACAGCAGTACAACCAATTATTCCGCTGGTTATCTGTAATGTTGTGTTTATAATACCGCACAATTTGTAACTACGCCTGTATGCAGCTACAAGTCGTGTCAAGTGATCAATTAATTCTTCTTTGTTAGTAATTTGTGCCATGTATAATTACAGTTAGACAATAATTTAATTAAGATATTTAGAAAATAGTTGCTCTGTTCTTTGGATGATATTTTACCTATTTTTAGTAATTCATCAATTATGCTAATAACTTTATTTATCAGCCGTGGACTATTATTTCCTGATTCGATACTTCCGCATACTAACTCTAGATCACTAACCAAATCTTTGGGACTATTGTAATATTCAACATCAACACAACCTCCTAAAATCTTCTTGAACTTTGAAGTACCTTTATGAATTGGTAAACCAGATAATTTTGTTAGTTCCTTAAAAGCATTTTTAGACAGCTTTGAATAAGATTTTTTATTATTGTAACGCTTTGTTATCAAGTCTATAAAATCATCATCTACTTTTAGGCCTAGCACAACTGCTTCTCCTAGTTTTGCAATAAGCTTGTGATGACCGACAAGCTTGGGTAAATCAATTTGTAACACTCCATAGTGGCCATCTTGGTCGACTTTGTAGGAATTTGTATTTTGTTGCATCCCTTTGCCAGTCTTTTGTACAGTTTCACTAGCTGCTTGAATTCTCTTTATGTAAAAATCCAGAGCATCCAGTTCGCCAACCAGATCATCACGTTCTCTCGCATGTCGATCTAATTCTTTTTTGCGAAGCCCGGTGCTAACTATTAATCTTGTAATTTCATGTTTGGTCACACTACTTGTCGCATTCTTGAGCCTCTCTTTAAGTCTTTGTTCGCTGAGGTTACCTATTTTTGTCTCTAGACCTCTTATCTTGGGAGGTATTACCTTGCGCATCCTCCCAGCCTTTTCAACATATATATTATAAACAGCTTTTCCTTCCATAATACCTGATATTTCAGTTGGCATTGGCAAGTTATGCTTATCAAGTACTTCTTTATTCATACCAGCGTCCAAGTCAATATCATACACCGGTTTTTCTTCCAGTTCTTCTTCTTCTATTTTTTCACCCTCGGGACTAAATGATGCACTTTTTTTTCTGCAAATAGGTCTGTCCCGGGTTCGGCAGCTTTTGACCTTAGCACTCTGTCCGAAGCACTTCTTAATTTTGGTGTCTTTACTGCCTGCTCTAGTTCCTCTTGGTAACTAGTCGGCGTTAGTTTAGGATCTGCGGTTTTCTTGGCAGCTGGTTTTTTAACGTGTGGCGGCGGTGGTGGAGGTGGCGGCGGTGGTGGCGGCGGTGGCGGCGGTGGTGGCGGCGGTGATTGCGGCGGTGGTGCTATAGCTCCGCGATCAGGCAGTCAAAGTAATTGCGGACGTATTGCCTCAGGAAGAATAGCCAACTGTTGGCGTATTTCTGGAAGGGTAATCAAATGTTCAGCTAGCCGCCTTGTTTGCTCTGTTATTTTGCTAGTTACAGGTTTAAATACTTCTGTGTATAAATCACGACTAGCTCATTTTTCTAGTCTTTTCCGGATAACTTTATTCTCAAATTCTTTAACAAGCTCACTCGCTTTTCGCTTTTTATCTGCTAATTCTTTCCATTTTAACAAAGACATGTAATAATATAAGTTAGATTAAAACAAGATAAATTAAGATAAGTTAAGTTGAGTATTATCCAGGCATTATTATAATGCAAATTCCAAACTATGATATGAAAACAGAAAACGGTAATTTTAAACAACTATGGAACTTTATGCCAGACTGTTGTTTTAGAATGTTAATTTGCCGTAATTCAGGTTCTGGCAAGACAAAAACATTAGTTCACATGTTGCTGAAACCTTTAGTTTATTACGTCAAGATTTATTTGTTTGCTAAAAACTTGGAGCAGTCTTAGTATCAGGTTTTGTCACAAAAACTTGAAAAGATAGCAAAAAAGAATAAAATTTCGGTTGAAGATATATTAGAATGTTCCAATGATGAAGTTATCCCTATGAATGATTTGGATTCTGATACCCAAAGGATAGTTATTTTTGATGATTATGTTTGTGAACGCAATCAAAACGATATTATTAATTATTTCATCCAGGGAGGACACAAAAATTGTTGTGTAATTTATTTATCTCAATCTTCTTACAAAACTCCCAAAGACATTCGGTGGAATTGCTCTCATTACATCTTCTTTGCAACTCCGGTTAATCGCGAGCTTGGTATGCTTTCCAAAGAACAAGATGTCAGCAAAGATCAGTACAGAAAAGCGACTGACAAGTAGTACGACTTTCTGTATCTGGATCGCCCGAGGAAGTTGATCAAAAGAAACTTCACTGGTGAAATTTAATGTAATATATATTATATAATGGGCCTTTTTAATGATCTTGGCGAGGAAGTTGCTACTGGCAGTGTTAATATTACAAACTTTGGTATTGTGCTGTCTGAGTATGTAAAACAAAAACATCTGGTTAATTATCTTCACAAGGGTAAAAACCAGGAAAATGTTTTGAGAAGTGATCTGAACATGAATAAAAATAAAATCACCAATGTAGGCAATCCGACAAAAGCAGATGATGCAGTAACAAGGCAATATGCTCAAAGAAGAATAGCAAAGATCATACGTGATTTTAGTATTGATAAAATTCCAGACATGATAAAAATATTGACAACAGGTGTTGAAGATAAACTTAGTCAAATACAAACAAAGCTACAAGCAAACCGTGAGAAAATGCTCGAAATTCAAAACGGATTGGAAGATGAAATAATTTTTTTGCTTTGAAAGAGTTAGAAAGGAAAGATGTATTGGAAGAGAGTGAAAACTACAAGAAATTAAGCGAACAAATAAGAACTGGTGTTCAAAATATTAATACACGGATTGGAGAAATCAGCAAACAAATGGTTGATAACAATGAACTAGAAACTGCTATTGCTGATGCTTCAAAACGAATGAGAACTGCTTTTACTACCGAAATAACTCAAATTAAAATATTAAAACAACAGATAAACACCAACGTTGCTGATACCAACAAAGAATTTGAAGATATCAAAAAGAAAATGGTTGACGGTAAGTCGCTGCTCTGAACAAACTGGTTGACACTGATAAACTTGAGACTGCTATTGATGATGTTTCAAAGCAATTTAAAGCTGCTCAGGATGAAAGAAGCAAAGCTTTTGATGGTGAAATAGCTTCTCTCAAGGAGCATAATCAAAAGTCTGATAGCCGGCACACAGCAGTTCTTGGTATAATTGATGGGTTGAAACTAAAAGTAGACTATTTAAGCCGGATTCTAATTCTTAAAGCTGCAATAGACGGAATAAGTATTATAAAAGATAGCGTTGGTTATGCGTCGTACCCGACACAAAAACCACTTGAAAGAACCAAACGTATTAATTTTCTCGAGACGTTTACTCTTGTAACGAATCCATTTGTAAAAAGTGGAGTATATGCTACAGAATATCCCGGTGGTGGTAAACGTTCCACTGGCATGATAATTGTAAAACCAGGACGTATATAGTTGAAGCAGACCTTACATATACTGTTGCACATACAGACATTGGTATAGAATGGTTTAGTTTGTTTAATAAAGGTGCTGATGAGCCGCATGTTCAACCAAAAATAGAAAATGGTACACGAATACTAAAAGAAACATCTGAAGTATATCTTCCGGAATCTCAATATTGGACCATCTCTCCGAGAATAAAACGTGGCACTACACAAGTTTTCAATTTTGAAGAATCAAGCTTTAAACTGTATTACAAAGGTGCTTAATTTTATCTACTAATATGTATAATGGAACAAAAAATTGTATTATCATCAGAGAAGGCGTCAATAATTAATAGCTCGAATACACCAAGTAATTTTACAACTGTATTTGATAGACCATTAATATTAGATAAGAACAAACAGTATGGTATCGGACTTGATGAGATTAATTCTATGACTTACTCGTGGTATTATATTAGTGAAGATTTTAATAACAAAGTGATAAGGTATAGCAATGGAACAGATTTGAAAACTATTAGTTTTGCAAATGGAAATTACAGTTATGCTGATATTGATAATTAGATAAAAGAAGCATTGACTGTAAACAATGATTTAACTGATGACTTACCCATCCTGATAAGAATTGAGGTTAATTTATTAAGTTTCAAATGTTTAGTTACCATTCATAATACATTTTTACTTGATTTGAGAGACTCAAACTTTCACACCTTGATCGGGTTTAACAAAGATGCAGTTATTAGAGAAACTAAATTTGGAACTGTGACACCAAACATAACAAATTCTATCGATACATTGTACATCCACTGTGATTTGATAAGTAATTCTATTGTTGATGGATCATACGGGGATGTCATTTATGAAATAAGTACAGCAGATCTTACGAGATCATATCCTTTCAAAGACGAACCGATATGAGTCGGGTTCTGTGAAGTAAACAAAACGATCATTAACAGTATTAATATTTACATAACCGATTTCTCTGGTAAAATTGTTAATCTTAATAGTGTCCACACATCATTCCGTTTTGTTTTGAAGGAATTAATGTAACATAAGTTATATGGCACGTTTAAAAACAGTTTATGACACTAGTACGGGAACATATACTCAAGTTGACCGATTAACTGGAGCTGGCATATTTGACATTTTTTCAAAAGTCGGATCGAAGATATTCAGCGAGTCTGTGAAAACAGCAGGCAAAAAGGCATTAGAAACTGCCGGAAAACAAATCTTAGAAAGTGGTTCTAAAAAACTTGGAGACGAAGTAGGAACAAGAGGCCCAAGAGGGCCTGTGGACGCTCTACTGGCTAAACATAAAGTTTATGTATAATATCATTCAACCGGAACATGGCGATGACATACGCAACTAGGCTTGGTACTAACTGATCATCCCTGCCAAGTTTTGTTGAAATCCAGCCTGACGTTCAGGAGAACTAGTCTGTATGAAGTTAGTGTATTTAAACCTTTAAGTAGTCATAACTCTGCCAAAATTCATTCAACCAGAACACGGCAATGACAGGTGCAACTAGGCTTGGTACTGATCATCCCCACCAAGATTCGCTGAAATCCGGCAAGGAGTTCAGAAGAGACTAATCTGGACAAAGTTTGTCTGTTAAAACCTTTAAAGGGCCATAACTCTGCCAAAAATAATTCAACCGGAATATGGCGACGATATGCACAACTAGGCTTGATACTGATCATCCTTGTCTAGTTCAGCTGAAATCTAGTCAGGGGTTCAGGGGAATTCGCCCGAAAATGTTTTGCATCAAAAACCTTTAAAGGGCCATAACTCTGCGAAAAATCGGTAAACTGGAACGCGACGATGATATGCACAACTAGGCTGGGTGCTGATCATCCCGTAAAGTTTCGTTGAAATCTGGCAAGGGGTTCAGGAGAACTAGTCCAGACAAAGTTTGTGTATTAAAACCTTTAAAGGGCCATAATTCTGCCAAAAATCATTCAACCGGAACACGGTGATGATTTCCACAACTAGACCTGGAACTGATCATCCCTAAAAAGTTTCGTTTAAATCTGGACAGGGGTTCAGGAGAACTAGTCTGGACAAAGTATGTATATTAAAACCTTTAAAGGGACATAACTCCACCAAAATCATTCAACCGGAACATGGTGATGATATGTACAACTAGTTTTGGTACTGATCATCCCTGAAAAGTTTCACTGAAATCCGTCCAAATGAAGGCCCTTTCGTCTTACTAAGGCCAAAATATAGCATTTTTCAGAAAATCAAGGGCCATAACTCTGCTGTTACTGGTCCGATCTGGCCAGTTTTCGAACTTGTTCGAGCTTTCATTGACATTAACAATTTGGTAAAGTTTGGTAATGATCGGATGAAAAATGAAGGCCCTATCATGTTAATGAGGCAAAATATAGCGCTTTTAACTAAATCAAGGGCCATAACTCCGCTGTTACTGGTCCGATCTTGCTGGTTTTCAATCTTGTCCGAGGTTTTATTGATATTAACAATCTGGTAAAGTTTGGTAATGATCGGATGAAAAATGAAGGCCCTATCATGTTAACGAGGCAAAATATAGCGCTTTTAACTAAATCAAGGGCCATAACTCTGCTGTTACTGGTTCAATCTGGCTGGTTTTCGAACTTGTCCGTGCTTTCATTGATATTACCAATCTGGTAAAGTTTGATAAAGATCAGATGAAAAATGAATGCCCCATCGTCTTAACGAGACAAAATATACCAATATAGCATTTTTTACTAAATCAAGGGCCATAACTCCGCTGTTACTGGTCCGATCTGGCTGGTTTTCGAACTTGTCCAAGCTTTCATTGATATTAACAACCTGTTAAAGGTTGGTAAAGATCGGATGAAAAATGAAGGTCCTATCGTCTTAACGAGACAAAATATAGCAATATAGCATATTTAACTAAATCAAGGGCCATAACTCCGCTGTTACTAGTCCGATCTGGCTGGTTTTCAAACTTGTCCAAGCTGTCATTGATATTAACAACCTGTTAAAGTTTGGTAAAGATCGGATGAAAAATGAAGGTCCTATCGTCTTAACGAGACAAAATATAGCAATATAGCATATTTAACTAAATCAAGGGCCATAACTCCGCTGTTACTGGTCTGATCTGGCTGGTTTTCGAACTTATCCGAGCCTTTATTGATATTAACAACCTGTTAAAGTTTGGTAAAGATCGGATGAGAAATGAAGGCCCTGTCGTCTTAACGAGACAAAAGTTAACAGACGACGGACGGACGGACGACGGACGACGGACAACTCGCCATCCCATAAGCTCTGCTGGCCCTTGGCCAGTAGAGCTAAAAATGGCTGCTGATAAATTAGTTTCAGTTATTAAGCCTAAACCAAAAGGTGAGATGATTTTTAAAAGAACTTACAAAGGCTGATAACAAAAAAGAAGTTGTAGCTGAAACTGAAGAAGATTTAAATGCAAAAATTAGCAGATTACTATCCGGAAGGGGAATTCATGCAAGAATTAATCGATTAATTAATAAAAAATAATTTAATTATTAGTATATATAGATGTTTCGAAGTGATAAATATAATACTAGAAATGAACATGTACCTATTCAGTTAGATACCCCGATAACACAACCAGGAAATAATACCAGACAAAAGAAAAGTGGTTAGCAGTTTACAATAAATTATAGAAGTTCTTACTTTGATTGGTATAACGCATATTTTGAAATCAGTTTTCGAGTAAATAAACTTGCTGATGAGGCAAAATGGAAGAATAGTTTACGATGGAAATAATCTTCACAGATTTGTTAATGTCAAAACGTGCTTTAAATGTCTGGTGATTATGCAAAGACTACGGAACAAACGAATACTTTTTTTAGATAATACGGCTGTGGCAGAATCTCGAAATGATCAAGCTGGTTATAATCTAGGATTTGCGATTCGCCATGGTTTAATCATAACTAATCAAAAAGTTGACTCTATAATTCCATTAAACAAATATTCCTTCTTTGAAGGTTGGGAAACAAACATGCTTCCTCCTAGTCAGATTCAAATTAACTTGCAACTAACAGATGATAATGTGCTAATTTTCAAAGCTGGTTGTGATGATGGTAGAGTAGTTATTAATAAATTAGTTTTGTGGATGCCTAGAATGATATTTAACTCAGATGGTTTAAGTTACGTAATGGCAAATCATATGACATCAACAGAATGGTCCTACCTCCGTGAAATGATACAAGAAAGCGGAAGAAGCCAAGCGACCGCGACCGTATTTAGAATAGTAGGTGGTGTTAAAAATCCAAAACACGTTTTTGTTTATCTGCAAAGGTCAGACAAGAGTACTTCCCAAACACAAAATCCTCATCTTTTGGATACGTTTAAGGTAAATGCTGCTAATACTAATTGCTATTTACAATCAGCTAGACTGGAAGTTGGAAATGGAGTTCATTATCCAGAAATCGAATATAGTTATGATAATATCGTAAGAATATTCAGAGATGTTATTAATTATTCTCACAAGCAAAATGATAAAAACACTGGAACTTTACTAAACGTGGGTAATTTTAAAACTCTTTTCCGAATGATACATTTTGATTTGAGTTATAAAGGTGATGAAGTCAGTATTGATCCAAAAGAACTAACTTTGAGATATGGGCTAAATATACCTCCTGCTGCTCCATATATAGTTTATGCTCTGATTCTATATGAGGAAGATGTTGTTATTGATACTGTCCGAAATGAATTGGTAATAGTTTAATCTAACTTATAATATATATGACTTACGTAAATTATTCAGTAAATTTATCAAATGGCCAGAAACGAAGTCTGGCAAAAGCATATGAAAACAAAAGTGAATTAACGCTCAGGCTAAAAAATAACCAACTAACTTGAAACTTTCCTTTGCTGCTTACAGCTACCCAGATTAACAATATTAACAAGGCTAAATCTGGCGGGCAGGGATAAGACATACATATATCAAAATCGCAAATGAGATCTCAGTCCAAGAATGGAGGCTTTTTAGGTGCATTAGCTGGTTTGTTGACTAAAACAATATTACCAACAGTTGCAAAATTTGTTCCAAAAGTATTAGCACCGCTAGCAACAGGAGCATTAAGTGGCTTAGCAAGTACTGGAATTGGCAAACAATTTGGAAATGGGATGGTAACTATTCCTAGTGGTGAAAAGCAAGCACTTCTTGGATCAAATAAATTAACACTTGCACAAAGAAACAAGATAATAAAGTCTAAGGGTTGTTGTCCTATTAAACTGACAAGGCAACAACAACAAGATGGGGGATTTCTTGGAATGCTTGCATCACTAGGAATTCCATTGATTGGATCTCTTATTAGCGGTTTAACCGGAAAAGGTTTGCAAGTAGGTAGAAAAGGAAAAGGACTGAGAGTTGATCGTGGAAAAGGTTTGCAAGTAGACTCGCAAATTAGACCGTACAGAAGTATCCCAATCATAATTTTTTTTTTTTTCAAAAACGAACCTATCTCTAACTTAGATATAATAAAATGGGTTAAGCGGCTAGGTATACAAAAATTCAGGGAAGTGTTTAGCAAAAACAAATTACCAGCAAAACAAAATAACCAAGAATGTGGTATTATTAATCTTGATGATTATATTGGACCTGGCACACATTGGACTTGTTACTATGCTAATTATTACTTCGATCCGTTTGGCTTGAGCCCACCAAAAGAAGTTTTAACTTACATACCTGATATAAAATACAACACCATTCAATATCAAGATAAAACAAGTGTCTTGTGCGGATATTTCTGTTTGTACTTTGTCAAAAAGTTGCAAGAAGGAAATAGTGTGTACGGTATTCTTTACAAATTATTAAAACCATACAAACCAACAGAAAATGAAAACATTATAAAATCATATTTTGTAAATGAAGTTTAATCTAATCATATTATATATGATTTATTGCATCATAGAAAAAAAGGTTACTGAAAATGTTGATCCTAAGTATGTTTTAGCAAAAAATGGTAGAAAAATGTTAAGAGCAACTTGTTCATCTTGCGGTATTACTAAAACAAAGTTTGTTAAAAACACAGAAGGTGGAAATATTGATATTCATAAAGCTTTGCTCCCTTTGCTGCCCAAAAAAGGGCTAACACTTCCTGGTTATAAATATTGCGGTCCGGGTAATCCGCTTGATAGCGGAGAGCCGGTAAATGAGTTAGATGCTGTGTGCAAAGATCATGATATTTGTTAAGATGAAAATCCTAATAATAAATCAATGTGCGATACAAACATGCTTACTGGTTTGAAATCTAGTTAGTCTAAAACTATTGGAGAAAAGATTGCTAAGAATTTGATAGTAAAACCAGTTATTAGTGCAAAATATAAACTTGGTCTTGGAAACTCAAAAAACGAAAAAAAAGGCGTTGAAATGGACTGACAAGTTAGCAAATGAACTTCATAAGCCTATACGAAGAAAGTTCACTCAACGCCGTGTGATTGTTAATGAAATTGATAAAATATGGTCTGCTGACTTGGTTGATATGCAATCGTTTTCAAAGTATAATAAAGGTACTAAATACTTGCTTTCTGTTATTGATTTATTTAGTAAATTTGCTTGGGCTGTACCCGTTCCAAATAAAACTGGTACGGAAATTGCAAAAGCGTTCCAACAGATAATCAGCACAGGAAGACAGTGTAAATTGTTGTGGGTTGATCAAGGTGTGGAATTTTACAACAACACGTTTAAGCAATTTCTTGATGATAATAATATGTCAATGTATCACACTTTTAATTTCGGAAAAGCTGTAATAATTGAACGATTTAACAGAACATTAAAAGGGAGAATATGGAAATATTTCACGGCAAACAATACAAACACATATTTAGACGTGTTGCAAGAAATGGTTGACAAGTATAATAATACAAAACATCGGAGTATTAAAATGACGCCGACTGAAGCTAGTGGTGAAAAGAATAAAGGAATGATGTATTTCAACTTGTATGGAAAGATGAAAAGTACTCAAATTAAGCCAAAGTTTAAAATAGGGGATAATGTTAGAATTAGCAAATATAAAAGAACGTTTGAGAAAGGTTATATCCCAAATTGGACCGAAGAAATATTTGTTGTTGATGAAATTCAAAACACAAATCCTGTACATACAGAAAAAAAGATTTGAACAACGAAAACAATGATGGAAGCTTTTACGAATTAGAAATGATAAAAGCTGACCAAGAAGCATTCAGGATTGAAAAAGTAATACGACGTGATTATAAAAAGAAACAAGCGTTGATTAAATGGAAGGGTTACAATGAAGATTTCAATAGCTGGGTTCCATTCAAGGATATTGAAAATATTAAATAAGGGCTTAAAAATAATTATATATAGTATTATTATATAATGGGACAAGAAAGATTAGAAAAGGTTTGCAGAAAACTTAACAATTTAAAAGATAAATACAGAAGAGAAATGATGAGAGGTAGGCAACTCCAAGTAGAATATGAAGTAGTTCGTGATGATTTTATGGACACCAAAAAGAGTAAAGTCAATAAGCGAAAAAGATTGCTGGTTGAAATGGATAATTATGAACGTGAGCTGGATAGAAACAGAGAAGAGCTTCTTGAACTAAAATACAAAATAGCAAATCGCAGGAAAATAAAATACTCCATGGTAAAAAATGATATGCAGAGCGATGATGAAGACTACTGCCCGGTTCCGTCTGACTTTGCCTAATGAGTTGCAAATGTTATGTTATTAAAATGACAAACCGGATTGATTAGTAGTTTTGATACGAGGGGTATCAGGCGGAGTGCTTGAGAAAACTAATGTAATATGTTGGTGTTGATTCAGGCGTGACTTACATTTTTATCTTGGCGTGTAAATGAGGGTTACGCCTGAGTCCCCACTGGCATATTTCACTAGTTTTTCTCGTTCCCCGCGGGAGGGAAACTGGCCCGGTACCCCTCGTATCTATACTACTAAGATTGTAATTGCAAATATCAAGGGGAGTGAACTTTGAGTTTGCAGAACTGTCAATGTTATTTTGTAATGTTTTCTGTATTTTTCAAATTATTTACCGTGAGACAATTTGTTAACTCTGTGAAACCTTCCAAGTGTTCATAAAATAATTTAGCCGATTCTTCATTTAAATCGTTTAAACATTTGTACTGCGTATTGATGCTGTTTATATACTAGGTTTTCTGTCTCTCTGTGATACTGTTTATACACTAGGTTTTCTTTCTCTCTCTCTCTCAGGCAATATAATATCATGTTTAATTGTTTAAGATATTTTATGTCTCTGTTCATTTCAAGTAAGGATCGATACATGTTTTATTTGTCATATCACGCACACTTCATCCAGACATATTGCAACATAAGCACAAAGTAAGAAGAGAGAGGTCAAGGTTCTTCTAATAGTATAAGTACTTATGGAAAACAAACGTATTGCTCTCATTAAAAACAAAATGTAGCTAAAGAAAAAAAAATGTTTTGCCTTTAACAATAATATGAATTTTAGGCACTGCCTAAGACCGAGCAGAGCTCCTAATATTAATTCTTACATGATATATAGGATCGCATGTAAAATTTAACTTGTAAACCAAACATTTTACTCTTAATAATTATTTTATATTGTTGTGATAAAAGACTTACTTATATTAAGTTTCTTGTCAATGACAGCATATCAAATCCTGAAATATCTCTGAATTATGCCAGAAATGGTTAGCATACCTGGGGTCATCCGCCAAGTTGTCATTATTGTCTGTATGTATAATAATAATAATTTGCGCATCCATCGCGACTTGCACGCTACCCCTGTTGGATGGACAATGGCTGATTGAAGTTTCATTAAAATGGTCTGAGAAATAAAGTTGCATGTTTTTTTACCAAAACTATTGAAAATGTAGATGAATTACATAAACAGTCATGTTATTAAACACCGAAACTTATGAGTAAATTAATTGACTATTCCTAATTTCGATCATAAAAATCAGCTGACCAAGCAATGGCCTAGACATTTGTATGGTGTTTTACGTCATTTTCAACACATGTAAGGTTATATACTAGTATGACGGTCGATTTTTTTTGTGTTGGAGGCTTCCACCCACTTTTCCTGGGTAGACCCAGTACTGTACACCTCCCGCCATCCGTAAGAATCTACACTTTCTCACTTACAAGTCGAGCTCCCAGTGGGATTCGAACCCGCAGCGATGAGAGGTGAAGGTTTACAATGCAACGTCGTTAACCATTCGACCACGGAGACGCTTCGTCTTTATCATAGATGTTCAACGAAGTTCATTGTAAACGTTAAGGTATTTACAGTGTGATTTTTTAAAACCAAATGTTGAAAATTATCTTAATTTTAATCTTTCAACTCTAGAGACACCTTTTCTCGGTTCATATTGTTTTCCAGATAGTTTTGTATCAGACATATCTTTTTGACAGCGACTACAAATAGTGTCATTGAACATTTTCATTTCAGTTCTTCTTTCTAGACAAATTTCACATTTAGAAAAAAATGTACAACATCTGTTCTATTTCAAAGGCAAGTATAACATCCATAGCAAGGTTGAATTTTTCATCTTTCTGCAATAGTGCAGCTTCTGGTATGTCATTTTGGTAATATACCTTTTTCCCGTTTATTTCTCATTTCCCTTTTCCTTGATTTTGACTGTGTTTCGTTTTCAAGAGTTTTTCATAATTGATTCCTAGTTTCCTACATAATGATTGGATGTCATTGGTTATATAAAGTTGGAATTTGAGTCCATATTTGGTTCAGTATATGGTGTACTAATATCATTTTCTGAATTATGTTTGCTCTTGATGCCAGGTGTGTTTTCGGTGGGTGATTTTCGCTTTTTACTTTTACTACTATCAGCGTCATTAGAACTTGAAACTGTTCGTTGTTCAAAAGCAAGTCAATGGTTGTACATGACAATTTTCCTTCATTGGTTGAAAAAGAATACATGTGATATTGCTCTGCATCACTTCGAAGCGTAAAACTCATGTGTACATTGATGTTGTAGCCTAAAATGGAAGACACAGTTTCAATCTCACAAGCTGTGGCCCATCCATGACCATTTATCATTTCCCTCTCGTATTGAAGTTTGGTCTTGTCAGGACTGCGGTAAATTTGGACTAACTCCTACATGTCAACCCTGTTATCAACAATATAAGAGCATATTTTTCTCCTAGGTCTTGTCGACGTGCCGTAAAACACAATTCATTCATTCATTCATTCATTCATTCATTCATTCATTCATTCATTCATGCATTCATTTATTCATTCATTCATTCATTCATTCATTCCTATATTGTCTGAACATACTTACTTTTCCAGTTATGTTTAGACATAGGCAATGAAAAAAAGCAGTCACCATCACCAGGCATATTGTACTTGTTGAATGGAGCATTGTTAATATAAGTGTGACAAGCTTGAAGGCTGAACTCAGTTGGACGATTGTGTCAGTTCACTATTTGTATACAGAAAAACAGTGTGTGCGTGAAGATCTCTATTACTTACCCTGCGATGAACTGAATTCAATAGAGAGATCTTTCTATGCACAAATTAAAAAATATATTCTGGCGGTTTTGTCAGCTTTCAGTTATCTGTTTACCAACAAAACGACACATTGACGTCATACATTGACGTCACACATTGACGTCATCACATCGTGATCCCGAAAAATAACGGGATCGGTCGAGTTTTCACGAATGTGTTTTTCTTTGTTGTAAACAGAAACATAAACATTGGTTTAATGAAGGTTAGGTTAATTTTGACAACCAATAACAAATAATAAAACAATTGCTAATGATAAGCATTATTTTAATGCATTTAATAAATATCGCTTCATTCGTAACTACTCGTCAATATCCCGAAGAATGACGGAATTAGCCAAACTAGTACGAATACTCCGAACAAGCGTTTATCAAACTACGAAAAGACACAATCGTCCAAGTGAAACAGATTGATCCCCTGATGATTTGAGGAAAAAATCAATGGCGGCGCTTCCGGCGCGATACAGTTTTTTTGCCCAGTCAGGTATGATTTTCAAAACTTGTACATGTGTTATCGTTAGGTAAAATCATTGAAGTTCGGACACTTTTTGCAAGCTACTCACGTAATCGCCCAGTCACTATACTCCGCTGTTGTCTCTAATCATTGGGTGTTTACCTAGACATTCGAGTATTCCGGATGAAGACACTAATCATTCCCTCGGTGGTGGAGTGCTTAAACAGCTGTTGATAAGTTATCATTTACTTACCTACTGCACTGTCAGGGAAAATCGGACATAAAAAGGGAAGTTCGGACAGCTGATTATTTTTAAAAAAATAAATATACATATAGCCTATGCATAGCCAATCTATACACCAACATGTAAATAAACAGTTAAAACAATCAATTTGTTTATAAGTTTATTTTATTATAATCTTTTGCATACATGCAAGTATAAGTTACGCCTTTTTAATCATTTTTTCAATCTTTGCATTTTTCTTTTGTTCCCGTACTCGTTTCCTTTCAATTTTGTCATTTTCTAATTTGTATTTACTTTCTTACTGTACCCTTTTGTCTTCAGTTATTTCTCTACTAGTTAAAATTCGAAGGGTAGAGCATTTTTTAGTTTTCTTTAGAGATACAGGAGATGTGTTAGGAGGCAGTGGTGGCAAGAATATGTTGTCCACTGTTGTATCCAATAAAACACTTTCAACATTCGTGGGGTATGTCTTGTATAAGCATTTCAACGTTATCATTTGAGACAAAGTCAAGTGATACAACTTGGGGGAGATCGGCACAGCAATTTTCATCTGCAGTGGCAATAAGTTCAATTTGGCCACTTTGAATAAGCTGCAGTAACATCGCCGGATCTTCTAAATCAAGAGGTTGAGTGTTCCCAGTACTCAACACTGGATCAATTTGGTTGGGTAAGTTAGATATCGGTAAGAGATCAACAGTTTCTGATTTGTCAGTCAGGGCAGAGGTTTCCCTTTAATCAGCAACCACTGACGTACTAGAAGCCGCTACCACTTGTCTAGCATTTGTGCTTGACAATAACGGATCAGTTTGGTCGGGTACGTCAGATAACGGCAAGTAAAGGACGTCAACTATTTCTGGTTTGTCAGTCGGGGCTGAGGTTTCCATTTCATCAGCAATTGCTGACGTAATAGTAGCCGTTGCCACTTGTCTAGCATTTGTCACTTCTGAATTCATGTCTACTGCCTGTGTACTGGTACGTTGATTTAATAACGGTCTGTCAGTTATTATGAATGGTGCAAGTACACTATCTGGGATGGCATTACTATTAAATGGATAAATCCCACAGGCCATAAAACCCGACTTTATGTTTGTAGGAGAAAACCCCTCTTCCCAAGCTTGTTTAAAAAGATGAGGAAATGTCCACTTGTTAACTACATTGACAGGACTGGCGGAAAGATACTCCGAACAATATTTATTATATGCTTTATTGAACGGTCCAAACACTGACTTGTCTAAGGGCTGCAATGCGTGAGTAGTATGGGGCGGCAGCGCAATTATGTGAATGCCATTTTTCTCAGCAAGGTCAAGCAAAGAAAGTGACTCATGTGGCTATGTCCGTCCAGTATTAAAAGCTGAGGACGTTCGGGGCCACAATTTGGCAGGAATACATTTTCAAACCAAGTTCATTCATCTAGGCCTTTTCTTGGAAAGACCAATAAGTGCCTTCTGGTGCAGTATTTACATTATACGCATTAAGGCACTTATTGGTCTTTCCCTTGACGACAAGCATATTTACCTATATTTATTTTTTGAAATTATATCATTATTTGTTTAGTTTATAATCCTTAATAAAAACAGGTGTTTTAGAACATGGTAAGTTGCAAATGGTGGAAAATGGATTTGGAAAAAGGTGTCCGATCTTACATTTAAAGAAAAAAAGATGTTGGGAAGTTCGGACACTCACTGTTTATTTTGTTTTTTATAAAAAAAAGGAAGTATAAATCTGTCTACTTTAATCTTTATTTACTCAATTAATAACAGTTTTCAGTTTCATACCTCACTTCAACCATTTACAAAACGTACAATTCATAATACTACAAGTATAGTCTCTACACACTTTACACTATCCAAATTTCGCGGTTTGTGCGTTGAACCCAGAACGAGGAAAAGGGTCGAATTTAACACGTCACTGGCTGGATATGACGTCATTGGTTATGACAAAGTTCCAATACGCAACTGCCCATGGGCTAATTAAAATAGGTCAAGTAAAGAAAACAAAGTCAGGCCAAAAGGTATTGGGTAAACATTTATTTATTGAAGTGACGTCAGATACTGTCCGTATTTACATGTTTGTCCGAACTTCAATGATTTTACCTATAGCCGATCATCGTCGCTCGGTATTAAAGCGTTTTTCACTAACGATAGTGTGGACAGTTACACTATGTGGCCAAGAAGTTTGTGAAGCACTTATTTTCGTATTAGACAATATCTTTGTCTGGTATGGAACTACCGTTTATTATGGAATCCATTTCGTGCCAGCGTAATTTTCCCTGTTAGGCAGCGAGAAAAGTCGAAAACGCGATGATGAATCTCGCATTTTCGCCCTACTATTGGAGAAAAAAACTAGACAACTCGACGTTTTTAACTAATACGCGAGGTAAAATCGCCAGGTTCATCTTCGCGTTTTCGCGCATAATTTCGCGTTTTTCATCAAACACGAAGATGAACCTCGCGATTTCACCTCGCATAAACACGAGATTCATCCTCGTGTTTTCGACCTTTTGCGCTGCTTTAAAGGCGAAATTACTATGGCACGAAATGGATTCCGTGGTTGATAGACAAAGTGTTGGTATCCCAACATGTATTAACTGTGCACCTCACCTCGTGTCGCTGAATTGGTTTTTGTATTACTATGAAAGAGATTTCATGCTGAGTCTTTAACCAGATACTCAAGCAGATGTAATTGAAGCATTAATTACTCCTCTCGATATGTGGACCCTATGATGACGTCTACTTAAAGCCCAAAAGGACGGTGACGTTTGACGTTTGTCTATGATCTTTCTTGTTGTGCCCTTAATGGTTTATTCCCTTGTTGCTCTGGTTTCTGCCAAGTCATTGAGTACCTTCATTGTGGCTTTCTAGGCTATTGTTTTTTTGTATTATATTAACACGAGCATATTTGTGTTACTTATACTGCCTTGTTGGTTAGAGATTAGATCATGGCGGGGATTTCTTTATTTACACTGTCCTGTTTTAATGGGATGACAGTAGGGTAAGTGTGAGGTTTGGTGCACCCTAGAACCGGTTTAAACCCCCAGTGGCCTACTTTGCCACTGACCGTTCCAAGGCGGTAGCCCTATTGTCAACCCTTTTGTTTTTGTGATGTCGTTTGCATTTATTATTACTTTTGCCTTCTTGTTTGTCTGTTTGCGAGTTTGTTTCTGTGTTTTGTGGTTGACTGTCCTCCTTGAATGCTACTTTCCCTGTCCGATCTTTTTATATTTCTGTATATTGCCTATTAATGCTGTCTTGTTGGTTAGATAATAGTTCATGATGGGGATTTCTTTATTTACACTGTACCGTTTTATGGGGTTTACAGTAGCGTAAGTGGGAGGCTTGGTGCAACTAGAACCTGGTTTAAACCCCAAGCGGCCTTTCGTGCCACTGACCGTTCCAAGGCGGTAACCCCATTGTCAACACTTTTGTGTTTGTGATGCCTTGCCTGTCATTGTGGTTTTCTTTCATCATCTTTGTGTCATACTTACATTACCTTTCAGTGTGGTTTTCTTTGATCATCTTTGTGTTATACTTACATAGCCTTTCATTGTGATTTTCTTTGATCATCTTTGTGTTAAAATTACATTGCCTGTCATTGTGGTTTTCTTTCATCATGTTTGTGTCATACTTAGATTATCTTTCAGTGTGGTTTTTATTTTATCATTTTTGTGTTATAATTACATTACCTTTCATTGTGGTTGTCTTTGATCATCTTTGTGTTATACTTACATTGCCTTTCATTGTGGTTTTCTTTGATCATCTTTGTGTCATACTTACATTGACTTTCATTGTGGTTTTCTTCGATCATCTTTGTGTCATACTTACATTGACTTTCATTGTGGTTTTCTTTGATCATCTATGTGTCATACTTACATCGCCTTTTATTGTGGTTTCTTTGATAAACTTTGTGTCATACTTACATTGCCTTTCATTGTGATTTTCTTTGATCATCTTTGTGTTATACTTACATTGCCTATTGTTCCTGGCTAGTTTGTTAGAGAATACAACCTGGTGGGGTTGCTCTATTTACACTGTCCCGTTTTGTTAGGATGGCATTAGGGTGACAGTTAGGTTTGGTGAACCAAATAATTTAGATTAAACCCTCAGCCGCCTTTTTGACACTGTCCGTTTCAAGACGGTACGCCTATTGTCAATCCGTTTATGTTTGTGATGTGAAACACTTTGCTTCTACATTGTTTGTGTTTGTTAGCATATTGTTTTGTGTTTCTGGTTGATTGTGTTCTGTGAATGCTACATTTTCTGTTTTTTTATCCGTTTAATATACATACTGTAAATCCGGTATTATTCGCGAGGGTTTTATTTTCGCTTATATTCGCGAATCCACTGTCTCGCAAATTCAAGAAACGCGAATAATACACTCGAAAGAGTATCCGAAAACTCAACCATCCGAAATGAAGTAGATTTGAAATATTTTCACATGATCGGTATGTCTATATGTGTACAAGCAAGAGATATTTTATCCTTTAGAGTGGTGAAACAATACAAACTTATTACTTTATATCGATTTGATTTAAAGTAGAAATTCTGATAATATTTGTAACATACGTTTTAGATTTATTATTTTTTATAATCATATTGAATCGACGCTATTGAATAAGTTTAATGTAAGGAGTCAATAATTTATATTCATCCTTTACGCTATACGGAGTAATAAGAGAAAGTATGGGACGTTTGTTTACATAAATATACAGCGATCTTAATCTTTTAGATATAGGGCAAAATCACGTTGTTCACAAACCTACAAATCAAAAATGGTAATTGACTGTTAGGTAGTGGTACTGTATTTGTGAAACATCAGTGAAAGGAAAGGCGTTACACATACTGGTCAATACAAACAATAAAACTTTACACTTATTTTCACACAGTGAATCGCTTAGTATAATGCTGTAATTTGTAATACAATAGGGATATCTGGGTAGCTCATTCGTAATTGATAGAAAATTAATTTTGTACTTTAATAATTGGTAAACAAGCGCAAACAAATTTATTTCTGAGTTCACTCATGTAATTCAAAAAAAGTGAGAACTCAGTAATATACACATTTACTATATGGTTCACAAAACACCTTTCAATCAAACTCTAATACAGACAACGTATTCATTTATGCACATGACAGACACAATGAAAAATTACCGGGATAATGACCATGATAATTGATGTGCCTCCGAACTATAAACAGGACTCCGATAGCGGAATAAGTCTGAATTAATGGACTAACGGTAACATGCGAGTATCAGGGAAAACCGAATGAAATAAACAAAAATCCACGATAAACAGCAAAGGAACATATTATTAGTAAGACAATATGAATATTCACATTATGCGTGGACGCGTATTCATGATCATGCGAATAAATTAGAGACCCATCGATTCGCGAACTTAAGTCACGCGGGAATAATGTGATTTAAAGTACTACTTAATTATTTACGGAGAGTTCTCCCGTTACCCCTTATACATTAATAGATATGTAAAAATGATCAAATATTGGTATAAACTATTGTCTACAGAGAATATTAATCTAAAAGCAATATATAAGGATTTGTTATCTAACTGACTGTAATAAGGGCGCGACGAATTGGCTAACTAATAGAAGCTTTATCCTAAACAGTAACCGTCATGCAGCAATGGAGATCTGACATAGAAGGCAGTAGAGTTGTAATGCTATATAAGGTGATGAAAGAAATTTTGATTTTGAAACACATCTAGAAACATTATGCTCCAAACAATTAAGAAGTTGTATAACAAAAACAAGATAATTCGCTCATTGTTTAAGAATAGAAACAGTGAGATACTCAAGAGGGAGAACAGAGAGAAACGAGAGAAACGAAAGAGTGTGCGAAATTTGTAACACTTACGATATTGAAGACGAGTACTATTTTATTTTGATCTGTACTACTTACTCTAACATCAGAAACAAATACATTCCTAAATATTACACAACTAGACCAAGCATGTTTAAATTTGTGGAATTGTTGCAGTCATTAAACAAAAAGATTATTCTTAGTTTAAGTAAATTCATTTCCGATGCACTTGTATTAATGCTATCTAGATCCATTTTAACAGACTAAAAAACACTAGATATCTTATTTTAGAACAACCTCGTTTATCATTGATATACCATAATATGTGTATGTTTTTGTTTGTTTAAATATGTATGAAACAAAGTAAAACGTAATGATTATTTTGTTGTATTTGCAATGTTAAAATGTCACATGTGTGTATATTATAATTATCATATATTTGTAATGATGAAAAACTGTAATAGTTTAGGTCTATAGTGTATCTATCTTAATTTAAAAAAGCAGCCTAATAATTCATATATTGATTGTATGATTTGAAAAAGAACACATACATTGCACTAAATTACACCAATTTATGTTTGAACATTCACATATTAGCTTTGGCACGAACGTGTTGAAAATTCATTAAGAGCGTTATTTTTCAGAGAAATAGTATCTTTTAACTACAAGTTCTTTCTTCAATGTGTAAATATTCCAAAATTTAAAATTGCAATGACTAGGTTAATTGTTTCATCGCATAGTCTAAAAATTGAATCAGGCAGATGGGACAGACCACATAGTATTCCCCGTGACGAAAGAAAATGTATTACGTGTAATAAGTTTGAAGATGAGTATCATTTTTTTTAGAATGTTCTTTATTTAGAGACATACGTAAAATACATATAAAAAGGTATTTCAGGACTAGACCAAGTATGTTTAAGCTAAAACAGCTATTTAGTAGCGAAAATGAAAATGTCATCAGAAATTTAAGTATGTACATCTTCAAATGTTTTGAAGTTCTTAATCCATATTTGATATCCAATTAATGTAACTTTGTTTTATATTTGGTTATCATATATGCATGGTATTTAACTTGTATATAATTATAAATATGTAGGTAATTACATTTCCAACTTTAAAGTGTTATAACCACAGTTGTTTTTATATTAGACTTATTTTGAATGGTGTCATTAGTTTGCAAATATAGATAGATAGAGCACAGACCAAATCACCAATCCTGCTGCATTTGTGGGGTACTTGTTATATTAATTATGTTCCTAATGTTTTGCAATACTTAGTAACATCACAATAGTATCACCTTCTCCGTTATTTCTATTAATTAAGAATGCAAATAATATAATATTACGTTTATAACAGAATAATGTTCATGTAAATACTTAGAACTGTAAATATGTTTATTGCTATGTCATATGTTCTATGTATATACGCATTTGTTGTATCTCACGGGCCTATGGCCTATTGGTTTATGAATAAAATCGTCTATTATTTATTTCACTTGTCGATGATTACAGTCCGAAATTCACTATAATTGAATGGAAATTTACATCTACGCACACTGATGTCAGCAGTTTGACTGCTCTTCATGCGTGGAAACATTTGCAAACCCATTTGCATGTTCATCACTATTGTCCACTTGCATTTCATGAAACTCCATGTGAATCGTCTTATCTTGTTGTTGTTTGCCAGCGCGTGGAAAGCAAACTGCGGCAGCCCCCGAGGCGGATCCCAGGAGTATACAGCAGGCTGAAAATCAGACGAATGGACTATACTATATTAACCCTTAACCTGCTACATATATATAATGGATATTCTTTCTTTGAATTAAGACCATTCCATTTGTGTGACAAAGGGGTGGTTTGGGGGAAATGACTGATCAGAAGCCGGACATTGTAAACCATGATCAGCCTGCGAGTTACTCTATAATTCTGGATTTTATCCGCATATGAGGTGGCCTGAAAATTTCAAACGGTATATATAAAGTTCTCATTGTTGGTTTAGACTTGAAAAACGTTAATCTGAATACAATGTTATGTTACACTTTTATTTGCATTTTATGCAATTATGAAATGTATTTTTTAAAAATCAAAAAACTTTGAAACTTTTATTTTACAAAATGTCAACTTGATATATAGAAAAATTCATTGCAATGAAATTACACTGACACGTTAATGTAAAAACGATATTACTTAATACATGTTAATATATTGCAATATTTGGAAAGCTTGCAAATACCTGCAACAATAAAGGACTGGTCGTAAGTACCCCCGGAGTCCACAATAACACCTGCAAGTATATTTCAACATATATTAAGCATGTTACTCACATCATTTAAGGTGATCTCTGGGTGTCTTAAAGGGCAACAAAAATAGCAACACTTTAATGAAATTTAATGTTAAGTTAAAGACGCACATTCCTGTTTAAGATATATATAATATCAACACGTTGAAGTTACGTTAAGAACCGAATTCCCAACTCTAAATGATCATTGAAAAGGCAAGGAAAACTTGCTTATGTGCTACATGACCGATTAAATCAGGTATATAAACTGAGGCTCGAGTAAAGTTTTCTCTGAAAAGCATTGCTATATTGAACAGTATCTTGGATATAGCAGAATAGCAGTATATACTCTTCAAACTTTACTTTGATAAAGAAACAAAAAGCAAATTAAATTAGGAAGTAAACTGTACTAAATACAAAAACTTTATCGATAATGCACAGATTTTAGAAGAACAACACACAAAAACACAACTTTTTAAACACCTGCTTTTATGTGTTAACATGTTGGTTTCATACAAAACTGTACTGGGAGCATCTCATCAACTGAAAACAATTGTATACCACCATTTCCTCATGCAATTGTACGTGTAACGGTGATTTACAGTTACCTATGCAAATTATCTCGCCCACAAATACAATAGGCTGAAAATAGGTCCTTAAAGCTACAGACGCTATACTTAAACTAGTACTAACTCATGTATAAAAGCCAGAATCGATGCGTAAAATATCACAGGTTGTCTAGCCTCTAGTCGTAGAGGTAACATCAATCAAAATACGGCTTCCGATAATAGTTTATAAAAAAAAACTAGATAGCTACTCGGAACAGGATTTGAACCAGTAATATTCTGGTTTAAGTTGTTCTTGTTCATGTAGATATAACCACTAGGCGACGGATACTTGACGGTACGTTGCAGCACTTTTAACACTAAATAGGTATTACTCAATGACTAGCGCACAACGAACACAGACTTATAAACCGCATATTAAAAGATCGAGACGTTTTTTTGAGCCTTAATCCTAGTTTCAAATTGGTAACATTTAGTATTACATCACGCAATGTTAATTTGCATGTGCGACATGATTTACTATATTCCGATACGTCTGAGGTGCGTTCAAAGATGTTAGGTTATTTTGCATTATAATAAATGGTACTATATATACCATATGCTCGCTGTTGTTCTGTGGATAGAACGGCAGTGTGTAACTGACTGTAACTTAAAAACATCGTGTGTTCAAGTCCCGAGAGAGGCAAACATTTTTTATTCTGCAAATAAAAAATTTACCTGCATTACTCGATGTCGTCTGTAAAGTAAATGATGTCAAGCGTTAAATTTGATCGCATAAATACCCGATGTCACCATGAGCTGGTGAACATGAAGTTACGCCTACAAAGAAGAAATATATTTACATACAGGGTCTGTAGCTTTAAAACAAGATATATCACCTTTTTTTTTATAGAAATTCCTGAATATTTTTTAAATGCTAAGGGTCATGCATTTTATGATCCTGCGAAACTTTTTGTTTAGTTTGATGACATTCTCTAATGCAGTTTTCGAGTTATGGCAAAGTCGCACTTTTGATGAATTTGATCTTTGAACTTTAGCGTGACCTTCACAATTGAAGTACAGACCTGATTATTGCGTTTGACAAACCTTATCAACGTACTTAAGGTTGATGTGAAGTTTTACCAAATTCCGTTCAGCATATTAAAATGATACACAATTTGTACTCATTTGACCTTTGGCCATTAAGTGTGACCTTGACCTTTGATATAGAGAAATGAACATTGTAGTACGCGACACATCTTCTGATTGTGATTAGCGTCGTTTCACGAAGCTATGACTGAGACACGAATTTGACTCATTTGAAATTTGACCTCCATGTATGACCTTGACCTTTGAAGTATGGACCTGATTCTTATGGACGGCACACCTTAACATTGTGATTAACATTTGTGTGAATGTCTATGAGATTACTTTCAGAACTGTCCAAGTTACGGCTAAGACACGATTTTGACTCATTTGACATTTTACCTTTGAGGTACGGACCCGATACCTGAGCATGACACACTTTCACATTGTGACTAACATTTGCATAGAGTTTCATGAAATTTCCTTTTGTACTTTCAAATTTATAGTCGAGACACATTGGATATTTGACTTTCAAATGTGACCTTGACCTTTAAAAGAGTATTTGTGGAGCACTGTGGTCTAGTGGTAGAGCGTTGGACCCATGATCCAAAAGTCGTGGGTTCGATTCCCGTCATTGCCATATGCGTTGTGTCCCTGAGCAAGACACTTTATCTGCATTGCTTAGTACTGGTTCTACCCAGGAAGACATCGAGAGTGATTCAAATAAGTTCATAGAGCTTTCGTTACAATCGATGTAAAATAAATAAGTTTAAAATAAAATAAAAGAGTATGAGAGTGGACTTTTGGAAACGGCCGCCCATGACACATACGAAATATTGCAGTCTCGGTTTGATTGTTCATGAACGGTAGTGAAATATGCTAGCTAGAGCTGAGTTTTACGCGCGTGTTTT
The DNA here is from genome assembly GCA_037043455.1 of Cyrtodaria siliqua. NCBI lineage: Eukaryota > Metazoa > Mollusca > Bivalvia > Adapedonta > Hiatellidae > Cyrtodaria > Cyrtodaria siliqua. The sequence continues at coordinate 126,332 of JAWPHD010001097.1, read as the reverse complement.
TGGTTGGATGTGGTTCTTGAATGCTACAATCCTGTTCGACTTTTATATGTACTTTTACTATTTTCCCCCTAGGCATACAATATGCCCTCTGGCATAAAAAAACAACAACAGAGCAACATGCAAGAAAGGAAAACATGATGTTTATGATGAAGGATATTGCAATTAGCAAACATCTCAACTTACGTAACAAAATGCATAATATAAAGTGCTGCATTTGTCATTTCTAGAGTTATTCGAAAAAAGGTAGCTTGTCCTTGGACAATTCTGAAGTCAATAAAAAAGGAAAAGTCACAATCAAGCTCATTCAATTTGTTCTGTAAATAGAGCGCTACCTTAAAACCACCCTATAACCTTTTGTTTTACCGCAAATAATTTCTCGGGATTTCATTTGTCAATGACATCATTCTATGTCTACGTGTCGCGACGTGAACATTTGATGATTTCCGCATGGATGCCTCACACCTTCAATACACAAAAACAAAACGGCGGAGATTACGTTGTCAATTCGGTGAAAAAACCGTCGACCTTTTCTTTTTTACCGCTTTTATGCACTTTTCATTGTTGGTAAAGGTCTGACATAATATTAAGTAGTGTTGTTTGCCATTGTAAAGATAATAAAACACCAACATTGTGATAAACGAAGATTTTTCTCTTAGAAACTCCGCCAAATTTGACGACGTATAGGCATAGAGCGTTGACGTCATGAACGTAAACATTAGCGCTGCCACGTGTAACAATGCAATAGAGGCACGTTACGGGGGAAATTGGCTAAATAAAGAAGAAACTGTCTTTAAAGTTGTTTGTTTTTAATATAAGTACTTACAACTTCGAAGTATGACATATTCGTTATTGGATTCTTGACAGGGTAGATGGACTCACCTTCCCTGCGTGGCAAGTATATCTCCCTCGCCTGACGGCCTAGGTGAATATAATTTCCAGATAGGGAATGTGAGTCCATGTACTCTGTCAAAAATCCAAATAACTATGAACGATAATTTAATGAATCAACACTTACCTGCGAACACTGGTCCTATCAAAGCACCTATACCACCAAAGAATAACTCCAGCCCGATCGCAGCCGACATATAATTCACGCCGACAAATTTAATATTAACGGCAGTTATCACGACATAGCAACTGCCAAAAAATAATCCCAATATCACGGCATACGCTACCTGTCCTGCAAAACTTCCAGAGAATAGTGGAAATAAGAAAGTAGCTAAGGATACAAGGCCCATGGACCCTGAGTATAACACAATGTCATCCATTCTCTCCCAATTGGCAATAACACCTGTTAGGACTCTGCCCACAACTGAACAGACACCAGAAACAGAGATGATTATTGAAGCCTCTGTAGATGTGAATCCTTTGTGAACTATATATGTTGGTAGATGAAGGTAAATTAGGAATGTGCCCAAACAAAAATTAAACATAGAGCAGCAAAGACAAAGTATCCCTTTGTTAAGGCCTACTTTAATATAGTTTCGTAATGATGCACACGATTTCGCTTCTACCTCTTTAAGTATTTGAGCTTCCTGTTTTCGTTTGCTTTTAGTGCTTATTTCCAATTTGCTTGGATAACACATAACACCAAACGTAATTATGTTGGCAGCCATTGCCGCTAAAATAATGAAAAATCCCGATGGTCCATAGTAATCACGTGCCAATTGCATTAATGGTGCCAATGCAAATAGTCCTACGCCAACTCCAGAAACGGCAATGCCATAAGCGATGTTCCACCTCCTATGGAAGTTGAATCCTATAACTACCATACTTGCTGTTAAACCAAATGCACCCCCAAAGCCTAAAAGTAAATACATAGAGGATCTTAAATGATTGTCTTTTTATAATGAATTTATTTAGCAAGTAGGATAAAATGATATGATGCGAGGCTGCAGTTTTATGGTACGAGTTTAATATATTCATATAGGCACGACTGTGAGATTCTATTCATCACATAACACCAAAAAAGCCACATAAGCAACATTTATTAGTGTAGCTGCCTTTTCATAACGCCGTTGTAGGATGACGTCATATGTTTGTCTTCTCTGTACGACACCGAACGACGAAACTACGTAGTCGATTTCCGTAATCTGGTATTTTAAATGGTTACGGAGGCAATTCCGATGCACACTGAGCTGAACGGAAAAGACCGAACGATGATTTGACCTTCATTTGCATATCTATGTACGTAGATGTACGTCATACAATCACTGTTATTTTCCAAATGTAGACCGAGTATTTTTTACAAATGTCTCATTCAGTTCATACATACTTCATTATTAAAGCCCAGTAATTTGATTGTATCACTAAAACATTGGTGTTTTTCCTCCATTTCTGTTCCACGTTTTGACCCTGACCTCGCAATTTGAGCATCTTATTCACTTCTAAGTTCTGATATTATCAAACATATGTAATGTATGTTTTATACGCCATTTTTTCACTTCAATTATATTTGCTGAAATACTTATTTGTGATTCTTTTTCAGTGATTTTTGATGAAGGACAATTGTTTTAATTTAATTAGCGTCTTATCGATCTCTGATTCCGTGTTTCACATGAAGATGGGTTTGGAAGAAGGTTTCCTCACTTTAAAATGAATATAATATGCTGTATTTTCAAGTCAAAATAAAATACCTTCCATCATTTTTCTAAAAAGCATTTGGAGCAAACAATTAAGGGTGTAAATATTGAATGAACAATATATGTATTAGATAGTTAAAAAACATGTTTATGAACTTTTTTATAGCAATAAATTTAATAATTTGACTTAAGAGCGAAATCGTCGTAAGATGTTCCATAAAACGGGCCACTGTACTACGAATGTATAACAGAAATCAACGATTTTATTCTTTTTTTTTTAACATTTTGCCCCAAAATCCCACAATGTGAGCTTTCACATTAACTTACGATACAATGAAACATTTGTATATATAATTGAGCGCCATTTTATCACTTACATTAGATTAGTTATGTTCAAACATCTTTTTACAAAATGATTCCTGTTTTCAGCAATTGTTTTTATGAAATACACATTTTTAGACCCAAAAAAAAAGTATTTCAGATCGTCGTATTCAAAAGGACTTTTTTCTAGGACATCTCTGTACCTTTCTCTGTGCAAAACAGTAAGAAACTAATTGTTTATAGCTCATTTAATATTTTTTTATTTATAGCCTAGTAACAGCAAATGTATTACAGAAATCAACGATTTTATTAATTTTTTCCAAGTTTTGCCCCAAAATTCCATATTATTAACCTCATATCCATCTATAAAACCTTGATTTACATAGAGATGCATTTGGAAGAGCATTTCCGCATTATCAAATTATTCTTATTTGCTCAAATGATTTTTTATAAAATTATTCCAGTTTCCGGAGATTTTCTCTTAAAAACCAACTTTTACCTCAAAATTTAGCATTTCCCATCATCTTTATCTTGAGGAGTTTGTTTCTGAAACTCACTACATTTCAGTGATTCTAAAAATCCTAAAATACTTTCTGTTGGAATTTGTTTGACCTTGACTCTTATTTTCGGCTATAATTACTGGCCTATTTGATTAAAGCTTAGAGTGTCCCGCCAAATGCTTTACAAAAGCGCCTTTAATATATTTAATTGTCAGTCAACAAAAAGTCACATAGGGAAATAATCTCTTCTGACGGTGCGTCTAAAACGTTCTCGCCTCTCACCTCTGTGCCTTCGAATCCCACTGGATCCTCGATTTGTCAAGTCAGAAAGTGTCGATTGTTACGGTTGGCGGTGGGTACTGGTTCTATCCAGGAAAAAAGGGGTTGTCTGCCTAGACATCGACCGTCATATATAGTCTAACATGTGCTAAAAATGACGTAAAACAGCATTCAAACAAATCTTCTGCTGGAATGCTGTACGGACGATTGAGCTGTGACCTGCAAGGGTATGTGCAGTTTATGCAGTATGAATGAATGAATGGTGTTTTACGGCACGTCGAGTACATGCAGTATAGGAACCATACTAATGGTCAGTATATTACTGGTCAGTATATGTATCAAGTGTTGATAATGTCTCCTCACATATCCTTATAGATATAATAAACAGAGTTCATCAGGCTCTTACAGCCGGTCCTGTATAAATGGGGATATTATACAGGTAATCTACTATAGTGGGAAATTTCAATAGTTATAAAATCATTCATTATCAATTATAATGAATACATGTCCACTAAATGTACGTTCATCATTTTTGAGTACTTAGAAAAATGAAAAAAATGATCCTATAGAAATCACAAAACACAAACGCAATGGCACCGCAGTTCCGCATTGTACTACAAAGATCAAATTAAAAAGAAAAGAACAATACACAGCACAAATACTGGTAAAGACAGAGTTACCGACTGGGAATGGTCAGTAACTAATATGGCCTACTGGTTAGCTTAAATCGATTTTATGCGTACACAATCTCGCTGTTATCATGTGTTAAGGGCCCAGATTGACGGACCGTATACATAAAAGTACATCACACCAATTGGAAACATCGAAGAATAAAGCCACATCCAGAAAAATAAATTAGCAACCGATACGCAAAATAATGTTGTTGTAAAATTGTAAGACAAACATATAGAATTAGAAACACCTCAAAATGTATCCAGAATTGTACTGAACAGCCGAAGAAAAATCTATCTAGGATACAGCCAGAGAACCGGGCGAACATTTATGCACTAACCTCTCCTTTCAGGTTTTCAGAAGATGCAGTCTTAGAGTCCCACGAGGTTGTGCGATCATTGAACAAGAGAAAAGGGAAGCGTAGCGATTGACTGTAGATGGGTCAATCACCAAGCATGAAATGCGTTGCAATACTAAAGTGTCATATACTTTTCTGACGAAATTCCTGATTGAATTTGTGAAGTGTTCAGGAAATCTGGCTGACACTTTCAATTTCCGAAGTATATACTATTAGATCATATCTCCATAGAATAAAATTTGTGATATTTCTATTTGCAGAAATGTTTCGAGGTTGTTCTTCTCCTGTAGATTGTCCTTGTGCGATAGTCGGAATAAAGGTTTATTTGTAAGCATTGAAGTTCTTAACATTGTTACAAGCCCTACAAAACGGATTAATTGGGATATATAAATACGGTATGATGTAGCACGAGATACGTCCTCATCTAAATGTGGACAGTTAACGTAATCGGTCATCTTTATCCCTTATCATAGATATATATATATGTATGTAATCATTTGAAATTGAGAGATGAAGATCGAGAAATGCTGCTATGGTATCAGAACTGTTAGCTTTATGCAACGTGAGATCTGGTGGATAGTAGTGACATACGAGCAAAGAACAAGCTTTGCTTGTAATATCTATTATCGAGGTGATAAAAAGATACTGTATACGTGTATAAGGTATAATAAGTGTATAAAATCCGAATTATAACTATAATGATAAACACAACCATGCCTCCTGAACAAACGATACCTATAATGATCTAGGTCAGGAAATTTCTGGTTTAAGAAGATCAGAATTATGAAGTATATTTAATTTCATACCTGCAAGAATTCCGCACGTAAATATAGCCATCTCAATGTTAGGGGCAAACGCTGTTGCTAAGTAACCAATGACGTAACTGACACCAGACGCAATAAGAGCCACCCTACAGCTGAAGCGGTCAATAAGTGCACTGGAAAGTGGACCTAAAAGTGTACATGCAACTGACTTAGCAGAATACATTTGTATACATGTATACTTCTTATATAAATAAATATATACAAAAATAATATAAAAGTCAAACAGGACATGCAGCTTTCACAGAACACAGTAAACCCCAAAACACTCAAAAGGACAAACATGAATGACAATGTTAACAAAAAATTAAGGCATATGACGTCACAAACACAAAAAGGGTTGACAATAGGGCTACCGCCTTGAAACGGTCAGTCGCAAAAAAGGCCGCTGGGGGTTTAAACCAGGTTCTAGGGTGCACCAAACCTCACACTTACCCTACTGTCATCCCAATAAAACGGGACAATGTAAATAAAGAAATCCCCGCATGTTCTCTAACCAACAAGACAGCATTAATAGGCAATATAAGTAAAACACAAATATGCTCGTGTATATATAAATACAAAAAACATAATTTGACTACTACAAGAAATGGAGCATCTTAAATTCTTAACTGTGTATCAGTGATTTCAATAAACAAGTTGGATAAAATGATAGGCTATGAGGTTCCTCCGAGAAAGAATCCTATTTATACACCGAGTTTATTTAAAGTCAATAATAAACAGTCACGAATGTAAGTAGATAAGATTCTGTTTATCCCATAACACACCTCCAACACGATAGTTTCAACTTAATGTTGTCAGTTTACCTTTTATATACTGACAATTCGTTTTGTTGTTAACATGACGTCAGCTATGTTACAATGATGCAACGCGTTAGTACTAGAAATAATGCGACACCTTAAATATAAAAGGATTTTGTGCTTTGAGCCGTGACAGTATATTGAATTTAGTTTGTCCATTTATTAGGGATGTCCTTTTCAAAGGCATGCTCTCAGCTAGCATATACAGTGACAATTCGTTTTGTTGTTAACATGACGTCACCTATGTTACAATGATGCAACGCGTTAGTACTAGAAATAATGCGACACCTTAAATATAAAAGGATTTTGTGCTTTGAGCCGTGACAGTATATTGAATTTAGTTTGTCCATTTATTAGGGATGTCCTTTTCAAAGGCATGCTCTCAGCTAGCATATACAGTGACAATTCGTTTTGTTGTTAACATGACGTCACCTATGTTACAATGATGCAACGCGTTAGTACTAGAAATAATGCGACACCTTAAATATAAAAGGATTTTGTGCTTTGAGCTGTGACAGTATATTGAATTTAGTTTGTCCATTTATTAGGGATGTCCTTTTCAAAGGCATGCTCTCAGCTAGCATATACAGTGACAATTCGTTTTGTTGTTAACATGACGTCACCTATGTTACAAGGATGCAACGCGTAAGTACTAGAAATAATGCGACACCTTAAATATAAAAGGATTTTGTGCTTTGAGCCGTGACAGAATACTGAATTTGGTTTGTCCAATTATTAGGGATGTCCTTTTCAAAGGCATGCTCTCAGCTAGCATACATTAATTGAATAGTACATTGTTATAGCTGTGAGGTACAGTGGTCGTGAGAGTTAAGTAGTTGGGTATACAGAACAGAACAGATATTTTATTTAGACATACATAATATAGTGTCTCTTCATCTAAATATACAAAATGTATTTAAACACATGACAGGCATGCACGCATGCATCGCAACACGCACACACACTCTCACACACCTCTCACGCACACACGCACGTCCTCTCTGTTACGCAATTACACGAATAAATGAATTTGTAGCACTACGGGGTCGTATGCTATGCTTGGTACATTTAATAACAAGGTCCGGACTTCGCGTTGTGATTTCCATAATTTATTAGTACATATAAAACAGACCAAATAATTACACATTCATAATCCTGTTATATATATAAACATATCCGTTTAGTATAGTGGTTTTTAGTACGTCCATTTGTTAACTTCTTAATAGTCCCTATTATTAAATGTCTTAGGTTCACAAAGTATAATAGTATTTAGAAACTTTCAAATGTTCAAATCTTCTTATTAGTATGTAACGATGACTGCACTAATATACTGGTTTACATAGTATAGTTTAACTTATCCCACACCTTGTCTTAGACTGCGGGAATCCATCTTACAAGATAGACTGACTCTCCACTCTTTAACCACCGGCCCCAGACTCTGTGCTCTCTCTCCGTGCGCTCAGTATTATACTTGAAGCTATATTGCTTTTCGGCAGTTAGTCATGCCTCACATATGGACATTGACCTGTGTAGCTACAGGTTAATGGTTAATGCCATGGTGATTACCTCATTGTATGCATAAATTACCCACAAGAATCCATAGTTTAGAACAGGTAAACAAAACAGGTGTTCAGATGATTAACCAACAGCTAACTGACAATATTAGGAATCTCCCATTGTATGATCAGTTATAAGAGGGGTGTATTTCAACCCTAATTGTGTTACATTTATAAACTGTTATTAGGTTAATTACAATGGCAAGGCTGTAGTGTTACAAATTAATTGTTGGAACAATACATAATACCTGAGGATAAACTTACATATTTGTACACAACTACGTATAATTAAATGTCTTACGTACAATAAATGCTTATTTTACAAACTTAGCTACATTTTGAATCTTTTTATGTTTCTTACTTTGCATCAATTCAATAAATTTAATAACACTAGGGTTTCGATAATAATAATACGCCTTAATGTAAAGTTTGCGAATATGTTCACAGACAGGACAAATTAAAATAAAATAATATTCGTCTTCTACGTCATTAGAATTACAAATATTACAATATCGTTGACCTCTATCAGTTCTAGTTTTTTATTTATCTGCCTGTTTCTACTCTGAGGGAATGCGAAGATAATTGTATTTATGACATTGCCGTTCTTAGTTTAAATGGCAACATATCTAGATAAGATCCATATTTAAAGACAGTCTTATCACTAGAACACGGTTATTTTCAATATCACTGTACCACTTCTGTACAAAACAATCAATTACTCTTTGTTTGAATAATACATTAATTGTTTTCAAATTAATACTGTGAGGCTCATTCCATAAACAGGTAAATCCAAAATCATGTTAAAGGATCTTAACATTACTTGCCCAATTTTTACAGCATCTCAAAATCTCTCAATGATTCTTCATACATAGTAGATATTAATATAGTGTTCGTACTTACAACATTACTACAAAACATATTATTTTGACATATCGTGATACATACAAGGGATATCTATCTAACTCCCTATAGACTCCTGCATTACTAGTTGACGTTTTAACTTTCAACCAAAAAAATACTAAATGTTAAATAAATTCTTTCAATTTCTTTTGACTATTTAAACCCCCAAAATCTCTGCTCAATAATTAAGAACAGTCCCACATCAAAAAGTTGACAACATGTTTTAGGTTTGAAATTATATCTTTTTATATTTGCGATTAGGACTTTTAACCTTTCCCTGCAAGTGTTTCCTGATTTAGATTAAAAGTGTCAGTATAGTTAAAAACATTTCCTAAATAATTAAAATCATTTACCACTTCTAACTTCTTTCCATTATACAAATGTTTCATTTTTCCTTAATCGGCCTCTTTTTCTAAACATCATCACTATACTATCATATGCTTAACAAATCTACAAAGGCACTGTACAGTCGTTTGCCTTCATTTAAAAACATTTAAAATGTAATACAAAGATAATAGCGTCAACGACCTGCCTTAAAGCCAAACTGCGCGTCCGACAATATACAATTCTGTTCACATCACTGACTTAATATTTTGTATACTTGCAAACAGCTTACTAGAGTTATAATTATTTACATCACCGTGGTCGTTTTTCTTGAATAAAGGAACCATAATACCATCAGCTCATTGTTCTGGAAAATACCCAGAGTTCAAAATACTATTGAACAGATCTGATGTGGCGCTATAATATCAATCGTCTCAGGAAAATATTCATTAAGCATACAGTCTCCCGCAAAGGCTTTGTTTCGTTAAGTAATTTGACTACTGACAATACCTAGGATATAGTTATCTCCCTGTCCAACTCGCCAAAGTTACAATCTGCCTCGTTAAAATTGTGGTTAGTGCAAAAAGCTTCAGCTTCGACATTGTGAACTACTTTTCTATCGCTTGCCAGCTCAGAAAAATACTTAAAACATGTTTCCAATCTAATATTTCCTGTATTAGTCTTCTTTGTTCGACAAAACAATTTTTTTTAAATCTTTCGGTTTGGCATTTTTTAGATTTTCAATATCACGCATTTTCTTTAATTCATACTTGCGCCGTTTTTTCTTATTAATTCTTTATATATTTTCTTCATAACGTGTAATTCTATCCGATTTTCACTCGACGACAGTAGGGTAAGTGTGAGGTTTGGTGCATCCTAAAACCTGGATTAAACCTCCAGTGGCCTTTTTTGCCAGTGACCGTTCCAAGGCAGTAGCCCTATTGTCAACCTTTTGTGTTTGTACTGTCTAGTTTGGCATTTTGTTCATCTTTAAAGTTGTTCTTTGTTTCTGTGTGTGTTTGTGGTTGACTGTCGTCCTTGAATGCTACTTTTCCTATTCGATTTTTATATCCATATTTACATACATTAAATTGATTTAAAGCCACATTATACAGTGTCTTTTCTTCATAACATTCGACATCAAACCTAACTGCTTTTTTATCATGTGTGTCTGAAAAACGTATTTGCCCTCGGTTTACAATAATTTTAGAAAATAACGGATCCGCGATCTCACGAATAATTTGAACAAATTTATTTAAAGATGTGTTCACGCCATCTCTATTATTAGTGTCTACATTCATAGAAATAGTATTTAAGTATGTTAACCTCCCAGTTACTCCACATCGAAACTTATCACGTAACTTGCCATCCCATTTATATATTTATACTCGCTCAGTCGTAGGTATATCTTGCATGTCCGTCTTAAAATGTATACTAAATGACAATGGTGCATGTTCTGACCATTCGTTAAAAGGCTCAATTTTAAAAATCGCTCAAGCTTGTAAAATAACATCAAAAACACTGGACCTATTTGTATTAGTGTATGTGTATTCGCCGGTCGGGTGATCTGACCCAAGCCAACTAACCTTCATGACGTTGCCTTACACAATTCAAGAGGTTCATTCCCTTGTGCATTGCATACTGTATCCATGGAGTTACGACCTAACGGTATATCAGGCATATTCGTCATCATCGATACTACTTATTAATGTGTCACATACAATTTAAACAAAATTGTCACCTTTCCGACACGAGCATTCCAATCACCAACAGTTAAGGTTACTCCCTTGCTATAAAAATAATAAACATCATCTTGTAATAATTGAAACAAATCGACCGGTACATAAATAAATATCTTTGTCTATATGAAAAAATCTAATTTAAGCCATACAATAATGTCATGATGATTCCTTACAATTTTTATACTATTTACGATATTTTTCTTACTATACACAGCTATCCCCCCCACTACAACGTTTTGCATTTCTATGCTGACACATTCCATACAAATTAAAACACGTATAACCGTTTAGTTCTATGTCACTGTTTTTGTCTGACCAAGTTTCATATAAAATGATAACATCCTACCCACGCAAAACACAAAGAAAAGAAACTCGGGATTCTGTCTCCTAACCCTCGTCGATCCATTACAGTTCCATGAAAGCACTTTCAGTCCATCCTCGGTGCATTCCTATTCATGGTATTCTGCTACTCGTCTGCCATCGACATACAGGGTATCATAACTGATTCATGCCGTTTTCCCTCCTTCATCTTCTTAATCAACTGTCGTCTCTTCGTCGCATTTTCTCTGAGAAACTGCTCGTGCATGTAATATTCTGTGCCATCCAGATTAATCCTCGATTTTCGCACAATTTCTCGATCTTTAAATAAGTTAAATTTGGCGACAATCTTATCGGTTGGGAATGCTTCACTTCTCTGGCCCATTCTATGCATGTGCTCGAATTTGATGGCGTCAAATATATTCGGAGTTACCTTAAGTTTCTCTGTCATAAACTTCCTCACTTTCCGCTCGGTCATTGCCGGTACTTCTCGTGGATCCTCGGGGATGTTCGCAAATATAAGGTTATATCTCATGGATTGCGACTGAACGTATAACAGGGCGTCTCTTAATGCCTTATTGTCTTTCTCCATCTGAGAGATTGTATCGGTGGCCAAACCAAGGGCAAACTCAATCGAATCAGTTTTGTCTATTTGTGATACTTTCTTCTCACTAGTTTTATTACCTTGGTCGTGTACATTCACAGTTTCTTTATTTCTACATCGAATGTATCTACGTCTTTTCTTTCTACCATATCCAGCGTCTGTAATCGTCTATCCTTTTCACCTATCTTCGAGTTCATTACTTTTAAATACTCCATTATATCTGCATTTGAAGGTGCAGGTGCAAGAGGTGTGAGGGTGGGTAATTGTTTTGAACTACTCGCCTCCATCGTATGCCTAACACTTGGCGTTACATCACAGCTTACGGATTCAATTGATGTAGGCGATGCAAACACTTTTGGGAGAGTATTATCACTCATAATTGTTGGCGTTGATATCATATCATACAGTACAGCAGTGGCCTCTCTCAGTACAACGATTAGTGAAAGATCAAGAAATAGCCTGAAAGGTCGTGGGTTCCAGTTCAACTATCGGTTTGTTTATTTTTTCACTTACATTTTATTAAAAAATATCCTGTGTAATAAGGCGCTAAAATTTCGTGCAGTCTTCGACAAGTATATTCAAACGTGCTTCTTATCTCGTCGACATTAATTTACAGTCATGTCCGTGGTAAAAGCTACACATTTTCGATACAGCGGCGATGCTAGAGCTAAAATCCAAAATGTCCAAAATGTAAAGTCCAAATGAGGTTTGTAAAAACGAGAAAAAAAGAAGGATGATTTTACCACTAACGAGGCCACTGGACATGACTTCAGCTCTCACAGGCGTCAGTAAGGCAACGGCGAAATAATTGCCCCTCCAAACGATGCTGACGCAAGGTCGACTGTCAGGTGCATGCCGCAAAAGATACACATTGACGATTTCGATGAGGGTGTCATCCGAAGGACTATCAACCTCATGTACCATTACCAAAGGATCCTGCCGATGCTCACTAACTAAAGGTGAAATCAGCTTTAGAAAAAGCAAAACGGTTACCGCGGCAGTAAATACAACCTTCGCAGAATACTGAGAAAATTGGGATTCGCTATAAAAGATCTAAAGGTGTACCGAAGGTAAAATAAATCCCATTGAGTCCTGTACAATATTGTCCGAGCTTTCTAGTTTGCCATTTTTCAAAATAAAGTTGAAACTAAGATTCACTTACATATTCTTAGTCATGAGACCTTCCTCTCTAGAAAACTGCTGAAAAAAGTAGGGGTCATGAGGCATATAAGAAAATAAAATACAATTCTGATTACACCGTGAACAAACTGCATTCATTCGGCACATCTTACACTGTTCTACTTTCACTTTTAAATGTTCAAGTTGATAAAAGGCAATTTTACAGTTTTGATTAATTGTTTTTTATGTTTTTTACCTCAGTTAACGTCAAAGGTATTACTATGAAACGTTTAAGTACATTCACTAGTGGTAAGACATACATCTTTAACTAAGTCCTACCCCACCAGTGACATTGACCCTAACGTATTATAAAGACAAAACTCGTGGGCAATGTTTCGCCATATGCAATTGACTTTGTGAATGAAATACCAAAGGTATTACGTTGACTTAATTTAAACATTCACTTGGATTACTTTTAAACTTCAAACACCATATTTGACCTTGACCTTGACTTTACACTCAAAAAGATGTACGCATTATTGTTTTCCTTTTTTTAAATGTTGGTATTCAAGTATTCATATTCTCTCTAGCGTACATCCCTACACCGCTCACCCTACCCACCCCAATCCTCCGTGTGAATGAACAAGAACCCGGTAGGCAATATAGCTCGTGGTGATGGCCTGATGAATGATTTTTGCTTGGGGACACCATGTTTCCCAGCATCCATCCTCCTATGACTGTAACAACGCTAAGGTAACAATTGGGCTAAAGGTTACAACCGCCGCTAAAGGTAACGATTCCAACGCTAAAGGTAACAACCTCCGCTAAACTTAACAATCACCTCTTTCGCTAAAGGTAACAATGCTAACGCCAAAGGTAACAACTTTTCATCTCCAACGCTAAAGGTAACAACTGTCTATGCTAAAGGTAACAATATTTTTTCAACATCTACTGTTTCAATGAAAAAATGAGTAAACAGATTCTTGTTATAGTTACTGACGCACTTGATTCGTTTCAAACCGTCATCCGCGCCATTAAGAGTGATTTGTATAAGATATTAAGCGTATGTTTTTCTTTGAAGGTAATATATTTACTATCAACGTTTTACATGGGGATGGAAAGTCTTATCTTTATGGGTAAAGATAAAAGTAACGCGAGCACCAACATCCGGTATGCAGGAAAACATGCAAAACGTTTGTAGCTGGCGGCGTCAACGCACAACATGTCTCTGATATTTCAAGAAAAAATTCTATTATACGTATTCTGTTCAGATAGGGAATTCCAAGCCGAGATATAAGTATTTTAATCGGAACCTCGGCAGGGCCTCTGTTCCGATAAAAACACTTTTATCTAGGCTTGGAGTTCCCTGTCTTCACCGGATGCCCATGAAATATTTTTATATTATTATATAGGCTTGTAACAAAAAGAAAAATCGGGAATATTCTTATCTTATAGTGTAAGGGGTACGGTATAGCATAGCAAATAGAGTCAAATTGTCTCTTTTAACAATGATAAAGAGAAACTATTAAACACAGTAATGTATGAGTCATATTAGTGTGTTAGTTTACTTTATACTTTGTTTTTCACCGTTTAAATTGAGCAAACAAGTTCGGTAACATCTCTGACACATGGCAAGGGCTGTTGCTGCTTTCAATAGTAATAAAACATTTATTGGAAAGCGCTGAGTTTGCATCTTCTACGTTTTGACTGTCCACATCCCCTTTTATGCTGTTATTATAATAAAATTTAGTTTGACGCACATTCGTGTTATAGTTTTGTACCTAGTCTGATCATTCCATTTTATGAAAATGACCCATCAATGTTATAAAGAATATACGAATGACATTGATTGCATTTTGAAGCTGCATTTAAATAAAATGATTGGGTTTGTGATGTGATAAACATTTGGAATTTAGATATGGTCATCGCTGTTTTACAATATATTTTAATTCATTGATTATGCATTGATCGCAACAATTAGGAATATTGCCAAACCAATTTACTTTTAAATCTGTGAGAAAAACATGTTTGGGATCTATAACCGGATCTGGTCGGGGTTATTTTATATTTATCAAACATCACGTTGATTGATTTCTAAATGTAGGGTATATACCTTATTTTATTTAAGTACTTATTTATACTATGACATATAATATATATCTCTTCATTGGGTTTCACAAAAAGCAATATCTTATAGGTCACGCACGATGTTTTTCAGTAATGTAGAAAACATAAAGTGTATCCCTCCATATAATAAAATCAGATATTTGAATTTAAATATAATGCTTTTGTCACAAATATTGCGCTATAATTCATTTATTCTACATTATTCTAACGGCCACTCATTCTTTTACATGGAATACCTAGAACCCTTTTAATCCATGCTCAATGGATAGACTTACGCCCAAAACTTAAATTGATTGAATAGCCCTAATTTTTTAAATAGGCAACGTGGCGGAATATATGGATGTGTTTCATACATGGATCCAATATAAAAGCAGCAGAGACGTAACTTCCCTTGGTATGCACATACCATTTTTAGGAATTAGGGTTCGTTCTTAATTGATTTAAAATGCGACAAGTGCGTCACCGCCTGAATCTGGTTATTTTCTAGTTCATCGATTAACCATAAGTACCTACTATGCCTGTCAACCGCTGGGGTAACTTTGTGGTTGAGTATTTGTCTCTCCGTCTGCGGGAGGCCATGAGCTCGAACACCGACCGTGTCACATCAAATACTTAACTAGTAGCTCCATGGATGGGTCATGGCATGCGTCTCCCATACATATATATACACTGTTTCTGCACAATGGATGTATTGAGGTACGACGTAGCGAATACGCTATGAGGTACATACATACCACGGAAAAAAAAAATTATGCAAAACATGGGGTTTGACTTTCGTTTAAAAACCATACAGAGGAATTTTTAAGAAGATATATTTTCTAAACAAAAAAAAAACACGTCATACAAAAACAGATCAATTCCGTTACCCCACCCCCCTCCCCACACCAAAAAACAAAACAAAACACAACAACAACAGAACAACCAATACCCGACACCCGCCGGCAATCAACAAAGGTGAGTAGGTGCGTGCTAATAGTGTCGTAGGCACGTGCATACAGCGCCTTAATACAGCTATGCCAGTTTGTGTTTAGGCGTACTCATCCCTTGATATCCGGTTGAAGTAGTACACCATTCGATGTAGCGACTATAATATTCTAAAATGCATCAGATTTCGTTAAATGCCATATAGGAGACAAAACATCTCGGGAGGCATGCCGCCGGACCCTCTACACAAAATGCCACGTCCGTTACCTTAAGTGCATGTCAAAAATCATGTTACCTTTAGTGCAACTGTTGTTACCTTAAATGCAGACGTTTTTGCTACCTTTAGCTCGTGCAGGTTTTACCTTCAATCCCAAAAGTGTTACCTTTAGTGCAGTTGTTACCTTTAGGGTTGCAACACGCGTGTAACACATTAGTATACATCCGCCTCATTAACAATGTTATGAATACAATAATATATGTCCGAGGAAAGATTTAAGGTCACACAAAAAAAATTGTCCAAAGGTGACACATAATATGTCCGTAGCAAGTTAATGGGTTAAGTAGATCGCGTGTAATCAGAATGATGTCGGTGAAGTATACTTTTTATGAAGAATGTACGCAAATGAATTTGGATTTGATTGCTTAAAACATTATACACATTTATACATTATTAAACAACGAATAAACAGCTGACCATTATCCAAAACTGATATTAACATATGGACACATGCTTTATAAAAACAATTTAAGAATTAAATGTATTTGATGCTCTATCCATTAACTTTATCATCAGAAAATTAAGACGTAATCAGAACAAAAAAGGTGTGCTTGTAAGATAGAATGATGACAGCAATAACTTTAAACATTCTGAACATATTTGGGTATAAAAGCTGTATTCGGTATAATTATATCGGATTGCAAGTATTGTGCAATTAAACCTTAACTTACCAGTATAGAGTTGCATGAAATATATCACCTGACACAATGATATGGGCGCCTCATGAAATATTAAACTGTCTGATATATTTGGGAATCTCCCCTTAACAACCTCCAACCTACATGTTACTGTATTACGCTATTTCTTCAACAATAAACACACAACTACTAAGATATTTATTCCCTACAATATTACAGTGAGACAGAAGAAAACACAATACAATATTAAATAATCTAAGGATTTGGGAAAAGTGTGTGGGTTAGAAAATTAGACGACAGATGATTCTAGAACGAGTTTTTTTTGATAATTATGTTTGGTATCTAAATCTGTTCATGTATTTACATAAACATATTGTTTATAACAATAGTTAAGTATAAGAAAGACAATTTACGAACATTGCTTGAAATCAAAATAATCTTTACCCTAAGAGCCGTTATTACCGAAATCACTTTTGAGATACGTTTGGGCAAAGTTTTGGTCACCTGCGAACATACTGGCAATTGTTTGGCAAACAAATATGACCAATGACAGATAGACTCGATGTGGACACCATGCTGTATTAATGCGACATGACAATATTTGGACATTTTTTCTCAAGATGGCGGAAGGTATACAGTATTGGTTCTACCCGGGATAAATGGGATGATAAGCCTCTACCACAAAACAAATCGACCGTCATGTATGGCCGAACATGCGCTAAAATTGACGTAAAATACCATTTAAAAAGAAACAAAACCAATTAAAAAATATATCTAGACTGACAGACGGACGGACGGACTTTAGGATAGAGACAAGAACCTCTATACTCTGTTCTCTGTCATTGTGGGAAGTTTCATTGCAGTTCCATTAGTAGTTTTTGAGTTATGCTCAGCACAATAATTATAAGCATAACATTACAAAGGGCAATAACTACAGTTTGAATGAGATATGTGCTCTGCACTTCCTCAAATTGCCATCTATCAATGTGTAACGTTGCATTGCAGTCCCATTAGTAGTAGTTTTTATGTTATTCTCCGGACAATCATTGTAAGTATAAACTTACAAAGGGCTTTAACTCTAATCTGAGTGAAGTTCTTCCCCTTGTGTTACTTCTCATTGCCCTCTATCATTGTATGAAGTTTAATTGCAGTCCTATAAGTACTTTTTGAGTTGTGGTCCGGACAAGATATTCGTACGTCCGGACGGACAGATGGACAAGTTGTCATATTTAGTGTGCATTATCAGAGATGTATTAAACTGAATGTTATTTAACATTATACTATGGTATTAATTATCACAATATTGTTTGTAAGATAGTACGATACATTTTAATGCAAATAACGCCGCCATCGTTATGTTCTTGACGCATCGCCGACAGAGACATCGTTTTCGAAGGGTTATGTAGTCAATAAAACAAGAATACTGAAAGAATATTCCGAGGACCAGGATATTTTATTTTATATTACGATAGAAAATTAAATTCTCTAAAACATATTAAAATTGTGCAGTTCTGTTATCGAGCCAATTAAAAGATAAAAGTCTTTTATTTTTCTTAAAATTCGACGATAAAAAAGCCGTTAACAAAATTGGAAACTATATAAATAATATTTTACATCGTTATTTAAATGATTTAATTCATATTTCAGTTGAACGTTCTAAACAAGACGAACAGTTTGATATAAAATTAATTGCATGTGACTAACCTAACACTCTGGGATGAAAAAACGTTAAGAATTGAGTACAACGCGAATTTTATGAAAAAAGTCAAACATAGCCTTATTTATAGAGGATCTTACAAGAGTACTCATTCATTATTGAATATATTAAACGAGTTGGCAAAATGATATAATGGGAGGCTCTTGACGAGCTAAATTCAATAATGAATGAGAACGAATGCTAGATTATATTTATAACATAACTCACATAGTGACTTTATTGCATTTTGCCTGTCGCTTTAACACGCGAAACCGATCATAGTCATTATCGATTTTTGACAGCGCGTACTAGTCTTATTTTCAGAGTTATAGTTGTATATTGAAAATATCGAATGGTGTTATTCCACTCCCAAGTCATAAGCTATGTAATAAGTTATGTTATTATTAAAAAATTGCTTTCATTACGACAAAATAAAATTCAGATTCAAATCGCAAATATCTTCAAATTACACACATATATATATATAAATACACAAACCCTACCTCGAAGGTTGTCTGTCCTTGGTAGTTCACAAATGTTTCTCCCTATATATAATTCTGTCTTGCGAACGTGAATCTCTTACGAGATCCCAATTTAGAAAGTTGCCGTAGTGAGGTCAAATTCTCTCCCTTTGTTATATTTACTGAATTCACAGTATCCCCAAGATCCGGCACCTTTCATTGTCACTGTCTCAATATAGCTGTGTGTGGTTGAACGCTTAAATGTGGCCAACTCATATGAAATATAATCGTATGTATGTATGCGTCTATATGTTAATTGTGCCTCCAGACGAGCGTGTTATGATGTAGAGATACAGTTCATCAACGTGTGTTGCAGCTACCTTTTTTAAGGAGTGAATTCATACGCTTGATTTCTGTGTATCTCGTTATAGCTAGGCACCCTGCCGTAGTTCGTCCGAAGGTTGTCTGTCCTTGGTAGTTCACAAATGTTTCTCCCTATAAATAATTATGCCTTGTGAACGTGAAACTCTTACGAGATCCCAATTTAGAAAGTTGCCGTAGTGAGTTCAAATTCTCTCCCTTTATTATATTTACTGAAGTCACAGTATCCCCAAGATCCGGCACCTTTCATTGTAACTGTCTCAATATAGCTGTGTGTGTTTGAACGCTTAAATGTGGCCCACTCATATGAGCTATAATTGTATGTATGTATGCGTCTATATGTTAATTGTGCCTCCAGACGAGCGTGTTATGATGTAGAGATACAGTTCATCAACGTGTGTTGCAGCTACCTTTTTAAGGAGTGAATTCATACGCTTGATTTCTGTGTATCTCGTCATAGCTAGGCGCCCTGCCGTAGTTCATCCGAAAGTTGTCTGTCCTTGGTAGTTCACAAATGTTTCTCCCTATATATATATATATATATATGTATATAAGGGTGAGAAAAAATTAATATATATAGATGGGGAGAAAAACATTTATACAGTGCTTACGCATTCATCGGGGGTACACAAACACGAAACTAACAAATACGAAACCAAAAACACTAAAATACACGGCAGTTTAAATAAAACTCTTTAAAAAAAACACCCACGTTTGGCAGTATTTCAGAAACTGGTTCTTTGAATAAACACTCTGGAGCCAAATGTGATACTAATAAAAGAACATATCTGGTTGGATGAGTGTAAAACTGTAACCTGACATTTAGTTATGAAGAGAGAGTAAAAATGTGAAAAAGATAACACAAACCCTACCTCAAAACCTAAAACCTAAAATCGATACTGCAGGATAAAGTATAAAGCAACTCCAAAACTAATAAAAACCATGAATAAGGCTAAACAAATTAAATTAAATAAATGGAGATATTTTGATCAAGGGAAGTAACAAAAGTACTAATAATAGAACATTGCTGGTTGGATGAAAGTAAATTTGTACGCTGACATTTAAGATTAGATAAGAAGAGAGAGTATGTGAGTGAATAACCCTACCTCTATACCTAAGACAAAGAATCGATACTGCAGGATATAGCAAAAACAACTCCAAAGCCGAAAGCGCTTGGGTTTTTATAAACTGTAGCACTGTATAAATGTTTTTTTAACCATCTATTAATTTATTCCAAAATTTTCGTATCCCCTCGGGGATCCAGTGCGTTTTGAAAGGTATTTTGTAGATGTATGTATTTTATCACCCTTATATAACCACACATATCAAAATTTATTGAACTTATGACAACAGAAAACAAGAGTTTATTAAAGAAAGTGTCCGCTTTCATTAGTAAAAGTTTTAAAAGAAGAGACGACATGTTTTATAAATAAATATCACTTTTCTACAATTTTGTCCACAGATATAAATGTGTTCTGATCAGTACTTAGGAATATTAATTTAAAAATATATAGTAAACACTTATATACTTAATAGTTGTCAAATACTTTTTAACTAGTAACATATACAGATGATCTTGAAACTCACCTATGAAATTATACAAATTGTCATTAACTGGAAAATATTGTGTGTATTTCATATACATGTTTATATGCATGTACTATTTGCATGTGAACTGTTGGGCGTAATGCCTTATGTTTGAATAAAAATATCTATATATATATATTTATATATATTTATATATCTATATAGTTTTAAAGACACCAGTTTATTGGGTCAAAAATGATTTTTACACTCGATATATTGGGTCCTTACCTTGTTATTGGGTCCTCAATCTGCCTATTGGATCGTGACCCAACAATTCAACGACCCAATAACACATGCATGTTTAATAGAACTACATTTACCTAATTAAGCCTCTCGCACATAACTTATTTTACACGTTTATTGGGCCCCTGAGTAGGGGTTATCTCCCCTTGATAATTTGCTAAGTGTGTATATATATACTGTAACAAGACCCAGCAAAAATGTTGGGTTAGACCCAGTATTATGGTTTATGAATAAAAGGCGTTAACAGTTAAATTACCCGTTAAGTTACGACTATATGGGGATACATAAGTACCCGTAGGTGTACTTAATTGATAAAAAAATACCAAAAACGTATATTCACACTTTTTCATGGTGGTCCCAATAAATGTGTTGAAATTGAGAGACCCAGTATCCTGGTGACTTTAAGTATATATATAAGCAGCACATGGTAGAATAACGAAGTTAACAAATTGAAAATTCTAAATTTAATTATCTGCAAGCAGATTTAAAGTTAAAATGATAATTAATTCATCGAGATCCTTACTTTTTAATCTTAGATAAAAACTTCTTAATTGCCGTGTGTCCCTTTAAAACAAATGACAACTATTGGGTCGAACCTTAAATTGTAACATGCATGTGGAAATTTCGGTGTATGCCTCGATGATTTCAACATGAAATACAATACTCGTGATTTTAAAATGAAATGAAATTGTGAAGATTTCAACATGAACATTAAACAAGTTCGATCAGATACGCAACGTTTAAGTTTGATCAACACTTCGTTGTTATTGTATTTAACTGGTTTGCATGTTACTGTATGCAGTTGCATAAGGTGGTAAATTATTTTGATTATTATATTTCTGATTTTATATTATATGTCATGGAATACTCTCTATAAACAATTGTGTAATTAAATATTATAGAACAATAACACATGTTTTATTTTTATTTAAACCACTAATTAACGTGATTGTGTTCTAAAACATCTCAGTTTATAGATTCGTGCGTTTTACTTTAAGCTTAATTTGATGATATCTTGTAAACGAACTCAGAACAGAATTGTTATCAGACAAAACAGTTAAACGTTATGCATATTAACCATCATCAGTGGCTTCAGTCTAGTAACCTTTCCTCGGCTTAGCTGGAATCGTAAACCGGGCTGTCACGTATAACATTCGAGCACGTAAAAGAACTATTACAATTTTAACTACTAACCAGTGATCATTGTCTCACAGACTAATGTTAGTCTCAATGTCAGTGCCAAACATGTATACACATGTTAATACAGATTGTAATCGTATAATTAAAGATAATACACTCTAAGGTCTAAATTTATTTATCATATATGTTGCAGTGTGAGAGTGTTATAAATTTATAATATTACACTAATGGAATGAAATGCAAATGAATGCCGAATCATCGTTCGGTCTTTGTGCACTGGAACTGCCTCGTCGATGTCCGTAATATTTAAAATACAGAATGGCGGAAATCGAAGAGGTAGTTGCGTTGTTCGGTGTCATACGGAGAAAACCGAGTACACATTCGACGTCATTATACAAACATACCACGTCATCATACGACAACTACAAGTCTACGTGTTCCCTATCATTTATTTTTCTTTTAGTTATGTGATTAATATAATATATTATATATTCTGTGATGAGTTATAGAAATTTCCCAGTTTGAGAAAATCTATAACATATCCCTTCCTCTACTGTGCTATTTCGCCTTGTGCGCAATATACCACAGTAGCCAAATGTTATGAACTAAACGATAGACGTCACGATATTACGAATTGACGTCATGATATTACTCCGCGCAGTCGCCAAAGGAGTGACAGAAGAAGGAATACTTGTGTCAAAAGACGATTGGAAAGAAATTCATCACAGAATATATATTATATAGTTTAATTAACATTTTTGTCGTGATACGGAAAATAATTCACTCGTGAGAAATATTCTTGCGATATAGAAACTCGTGCAAAAGCGCACTCGTTTCTATATCGCAAGAATCTTTCTCACTCGGGAATTATTTCCCGTATCACTTCAACAATGTTAATTAAACTCTATATCACATTCCTGCGTATTTAATATAATGGAATTTATTAAGCTCGTTGAATAATATTGATATAATGTTCGGAATAGCCCCGCACAATGTAATTTTATCCAGCTCGTTTAATAAATTCAATATTAAACAGGCACCCATGTAAAACCCATCTATAACCAATGTTAGGGACATTACTATGTTAAAGTACACCTTGACCTTACCCGCCGAACTATTGATTCTAAACGTAATACGTGTATTTATTGACCGGCATACCAAACACATACGCATCATGCAAAGTGTCAGTTAGCTAAACAATGACATTCTAATATGTACTCGGTTTAAATATCTATACATGTCAGGTATATCGCCTTCTATCACCATATAATTTCGACCGATAGTGGAATTGACGTCTGCGTGGGTTTTATGTGAATTGAAACTGTTGTGAGGTATGCATGTCTGCTTAATGAATAGTTCAAAGCAGCAAAGATGACATGCACATTGGACAGATTTTGCCACGCTAAGGATAATTTCTTTATGCTAGTTCTTCCTTCTACCGGTTTTGTTGTCATTAAATGCCTCACAGTACAAGCAAAGTTACAAATATTGACATATGTTTTGATACATGATGACGTTATCGCTCTCACTATATATAACATAATGATCTGCGCTAGTCATAGGGCGTGCCTGAAATCTCAGTAACATCCGATAACTCGTCAGGTATAGATGGCAGTACTGTTTATGGATACTAGTAATTGTTGGTATCCCCATGGGTACTTACTGTACAACTCTGGTCGCATATTTGTTTTGCATTGCTATTAAAGAAATGACGTTTGGTCTTCCACCAGATACATAGCCATATGTCATCAAAGCATTTAATAACACGTCTCAGTATCTGGATGATATATTACACATTGACAACCCTTTCCTTTTTACGAAATAAAGATATATCCAAAATAATTCAACTTAACAAAGCTAATATTGCTAATAATATCGCATCTTTTCCCAAATTACATCTCTCAGTTGAAAATGGGGAATTAATAACAAAATGTGTGTTAAGAGTGACATTTTTTAATTATCGCTACATAGAAGGGCAACAGTTTTCGTGGGTATATGTTTCTCAACGTATTCGTTTTTCTAGACCTTGTAATCGATTTTAGGACTTTACTACTCCTAGCCTTTGTATAACCACAAGAGGTGTTCAACTTATAACGTAACACTTTTGTTTAAGATGTTATTATTATTCTGCGGAAGTGATTATTATGAAAAATGCGTGATTTAGTTATGTGAAACTGTCATTTACAACAAATACATTTACAAATAATCTATAATTTCATGCGGTTAGTTCACTGCAAACTATTTTCCAATTTTAAATCTATATGTTTTTGTTGCCGTAGACTAGGACTCTTAATATAATGAAGCCTACCCGCTGGCTTGCGGAAATCGGTGGTTCTACCCAGGTGCCCGCATGAAAATTACCCAGAGGGGCACCTGGGGTCTTCCTCCACCAGAGGAAGTTGGAAAGTCGCCATATGACCATAGCTGTTGGTGCGACTATAAAATCCAATTCAATTCAATTCTATTGCCGTAGAGTTTTACCTTAAACCAAATAATTACACTAAATGCATATCATAATAGTTTAAAACTGTCCTTGCGTTTAAATATGATTGTATCCTTTATTTTAAACAAAAGTATAAATTTTGAATTAAAAGTTATTAAAATATTAAGAAATTGACAAATAATAGGACAACTTGCTCGTATTTTACCGATTATTTCATAAATGTAACAAAATTAGCATTTTATTCATATTTTGTACGACAAAAAAATAAATAATTCATTACGTGGTCCCGCCTTAATTCCATTAAAAGATGTTTAAAAACATGTTTACTGAAAAAATGCGATAACTTGTCTAAAATTCCCTATTAAATGTTTTAATTGTACAATATGCAAACTGTTTAAGCCGAATTTAAGATTTTATGTCATGCCCCAACCAATCCCGTTTTCGATTCCTGGAGAAGGGGTTGGATGGGGTATGGAAGTTAATACTCGGACCACGTAATGTATTGTTGCTGTATTATCACATACCATATATTTGGTCCAAAATATATTTTTTCAGCATTATTTGCAAATGTGTGTGTTTTGCCGATAAATCTTTTTTTATAGAGAAGGAAATCATAACAATGCCTGAGCTAATGTTTGGAACTGGAATTTTTTCATCAAACTAAAAAAAATAATCCAATTTCATGGTAAAGCCGTTTGGTGGTACTACTAAAATCACACCACTTGAGACCGTTAATTTTGGTTCTACTGCTGTATGATTGAAATTTCGAAAGTAGTAAAAAAGACATCTGGTCGTCGGATAACCAGTGTTGCCGGCGGGAAGATCAACATCATAGACATGCAGTATCACTGGATTTTAAAAGCCTGATGGCCAGCCTACTAATACCATCCCATTTAAGACTGTTTATCGCAGTTTTTGTTCTTTTGCTGTAGTACTGACCTCAGTACTCCGGTACACTTGAACATGCGTTTTTTGTCGGATTACGTGTGTTGCCGGCGAAAAGGTCGTCGGATAACGAGTGCGGGACGATCAACTTCATAGACATGCAGTTTCACTGGATTTTGAAAGCCTGATGGCCAACCTACTAATAAATACCACCCCACTTGAGTTTGTTTATCTCAGTTTTTGTTCTACTGCTGTAGTACTGAAGTGTGTACTGAATTGAAAATAAAACATAAAGACCGTTAGTAGAGAAGTTTCACGTGGAACTATTCTAGATTACTATAGTTTCGCGTGTACTTCTAAAATTAAAAAAACAACGTTTTATTGAGTGAACAAAAACAGTTACCATGTAAACACAAAGTCCGTGAGACAGCATGTCTACGAGCTTGATCTTCCCGCCGGCGACACTCGTTATCCGACAACAGACGTATTTTGTTTAATAGTTTCAACTGTAACGGTAGAGAACGAAGTGCGAAAGCGGTTGTCTATAAAACATGATGGTTAAAAATGGAAAGTAGAAACAACAATATGTGTTAATGGTAGTGCTTCTACTGCTCCTACTGCTAGCAGTAACTAAAAAGTCACAGAATTAACGGTAGGGAAACACATATATAAACTTCATATTGGCGAAGCGGTTGTGTTTTAAAACATGATGGTTAAAAAAGTGAACGTAGAAAGAAAAAGAAATATTTGCGAGATGAGAATACCTATTGAGATGGTGATGCTACTGCTACTACCGCTGGTACTGTCCTACTGATGCTATTGCCAGAAGTTACTACTGCTACAGCTAGCAGTAGATACTTCTACTGCTGTTACTGTTATTTCTACTACTAGTATCTGAAATGTTACAGCAGTAACGACAGAAAACCAAACATATAAACTATGATATTATTTGGCGAAGCAGTGTAAACATATGATGGTTGCGAAAGTTTTTTTTTATAAAACGTGATGATTAAAACTAAAAGTAGAAACTACTGTTGCTACTGCTAGCTACTTCTAGCTACTGCTATATCTTCGCCGTACGTGCACCCAGCGCCCTGACACTTTCTTTATGTCTGTGCCTTGGTTAGATACTGCTACTGCTGTTACTGCTGCTACTGCTGAGGGTTGTGTATATGAAGGTTAAAAAGAGAAACTAACTGCTATTATGACCAACTGCTACTGTTGTTACGCTAACAATAGCTACTGCTACTGCTGCAAATGCTAGCTGTAGCTACTTCTACTGCTGCTAATGCTAGTAGTAGCCATTGCCACTGACATTGCTCCTACTGCTAGCAGTAACTGAAAATTAACAACTATAACGATAGAGAACAAAACATATAAGCCATGATATTATTGGGCGTAGCGGTTGTGTAAAACATATGATGGTGGGAAAGTAGAAACAACATAGAAAAATATTATAGAAAATATTCATGCGATGAGTATATCTATTGAGATGGTGCTTCTGCAACCTACTGCTACTGCTGCTACTGCATATGATGGTTGAGAAAGTGGTTGTCTGTTAGACATGATGGTGGGAAAGTAGAAACAACATACTTGAGCAAAGAAAACAATTACGATGACTATTGGCTCTACTGCAGCTACTGCTGGCGGTAGTTAGCAGTAGCAGTAGCAGTAGCAATAGCAGTAGCAAACATATGATGGATGCGAAATGGGTTGTCTGTTAAACATGATGGTGGGAAGTAGTATCTTAACTCTAATAAAACATTTCTGAATGTCTCATGTTGCTTGATAGTTGGTCATACGTATTGTTGGTATTGATGGACAGCACTTCACGCTAACTTTACCAACGTCTAGGTCTAGGTCGTATTTTGATTTATATTCATAAAACTTAAATGTGGTTAGGTAACGTAACCTTGTTTATAACTTCTATTAACTTTTTCTTAGTGCCGCCTTTCTTTGTTTGATAGTTAATCATATGCATTGTTAGTTTCTTTGACAATGGCTCATACGTATTGTCATTGGTGGCAGAGACATCCTCAGGTCGAGGTCTTAAAGAATTTTAGTTCACTTGAGATAACGAATCTCGAGTTTTTTGTTTTTCGATATAAAAACCTATTTGTTGAATAACGAATCTCGATCTTTTTGTTTTTGATATTCAGATGTTTTTGGTTGAATAACGAATCTCGAGTTGTTGTTTTTTCGATATTCAGATTTTAATGTTGGATAACGAATCTCGAGTGTTTTTTTTTCGATATTCAGATTTTTTTTTCTTGAATGACGAATGTCGAGTTTTTGTTTTTCGATATTCATTTTTGTTTTGTTGAATAAGGATTTTCGAGTTTTTTTGTGTTTCGATATTTAGTTTTTTTTGCTAAATAACGAATCTCGAGCTTTTTTGTTTTTCGATATTCAGATTTGTTTTGTTGAATAACGCATCTCGAGTTTTTTGTTTTCCGATATTCAGTTTTCTTTTGTTGAATAACGAATCTCGAGTTTTTTGTTTTTAGGATTTTTTGTGTTGAATAACGAATCTCAAGTTTTTTGTTTTTCGATATTCAGTTTTTTTTGTTGTTATCGAATCTCGATGTTTTTGTTTTTTGATATTCAACTTGAATATCGAATGGCGAATATTGAATATCATGCTAACTTCAGTCCGCCTTTATTGCTTTTGCTTTTTATAACTGAAAATGTTTACTTCAAATTATCTATCCTTTTGGAAAAAATACGGATGCCGAAAAATTCGGAAGCACATATTTACTATTTCATGTCATATTGTTTCATATCGAAAGAATCATTAGACTTGACATTAAAATGAATATATTCAGCGAGAATGTCAAGATATTTGATTCAGTTACAAATACATTGTCGATATCAGGTGTGGTCGCTGGCTCCTTTGATAGCTTTTTGAGAGATGTTTGCCAACTCAGCCTCGTTCTGGAAACTGTTATGAATATTCATTTAGGCAATATTAAGAAGGGTCTATTACCCAAAGCCTCATCACTAATCTTTCTCTCTCTATGAAGGTCAAGAATGCGGCCAATATTTGCACTCATATTTTAACTTCAGGTTTTATTTTTAGTTTAGGTTATATTTCTTTAAGTCACTTAAAGTAAAAATATGCATAGTAATAAAGATGGAGGGAGGTAAATGCATATTCATGACCGTTGGTTCTCAGGGGACTTGTAAATACAAGCCTGTTAGAAATTCAGACTATTGTAAACATCATAGATATATAATAAAAAATAAAGTAATCATGTCAAACCCTGTCTAAAATATGGTAAAGGGACTTACGCCAAATATCAGATATGTGTTCCATGCTGAGCATCAAAGATTATATTACTTGACCAATATAATGAGATGAAAGAACAGATAAGGATTAAACAGATAAGGGTTAAACAAACAGAAATAAACATGACTGAAAAAAAAGGCCAATAGAACAGGGACGAACAGAAGCCATGAACACTATACAAAAAGTCTAAAAGGTGTATAGTATATTGCTTTAGTAATGTTTATAGTCATGATCGACCGCCCTCATACCAAGAAATCGAAATTTAGGTATATAATAAAAATAACAGGTCGTGTCAAACCGGTTGAGAAAAATGGATGATTATTACGTGGTATTAAATATTTCGTCTGGCGAGGGCAGCTGCCCCTTAGCCTGTGACAGGTTATCGGGTGGCCCAGTGGTGGTCCAGTGGTGGTCCAGTGGTCTAGTGGTCCAGTGGTGGTTTAATGGTCCGGTGTGGTCTATTGTGGTCTAGTGTGGTCCAGTGGTATAGTAGTCAGTGGTCTAGTGTGGTCCAGTGTGGTCCAGTGTGGTCCAGTGGTCTAGTGGCCTAGTGTGGTCCAGTAGTCTAGTGGTGCAGTGTGGTCCAGAATGAATATCTCGGGCATTGACGACAATGCCCGTTAATATTTATCGTGACCAGAAAGCATCATATACATCTACTACTTGTAATCATGGATAATATCAACATCTAGCTAACGTCAGTAATGTCCTCCGGGTCAATATCGGCATCTTGCGTCAGTTCTGTCCTCGTAGACAATATCAACAGTTAGCGTTGGTTATTCCCCACAGGGAGGATAATATACACATTTCCTCAAAAACAATATCAACAGTTGATGTCAGTACAGGCTTTGGGGTCTATCAATAGCTGCATGCAGCATCGGTACTCTTTACAGGGACGACAATACAACAATGTACGGCGGTACAACTTTAAGGGAGAGCTACTTTAGCAAACGACAGTAATGTTCTCATGGGACCTAGAGTAAGTATTGTCTTCGGAGAAAAATACCAACAGCTAGCGTCATTACACACCTCCTGAACTATGTCAACAGCTAGAGTAAGTATAGAGACTAATCCCATGAGAAGTATGTTTGATCTGTTTGAGAATAATTCTAATGACAAATATTGGTATGACAATCAGTGTGTTCCTAATTTGGTTACCCGATTATATTCGTTCATTTAGTTTAAGAAAACCTATTATAATATACCCCATTTCAGCTTTTTATTATTCAAAGGGAAATAAACGTGATTGCCTTGTATACATTTATATTTTCTTCAGTTATTACATTTGTAAAGAAGCATGTTCATAGGGGTCGTTAAGATGAATGTGAAAAAGATATTCATCTGAAGACGGAGTAGTAATTTAAAAATAAAAATAAATTCAATAAAATCATCTTAAAACGGATCCATTATCAGCAAATAACACACGTAAGAGAGAAAAGTAGCATACTTGGTTTTGTGAGGCTGTTAATTAAAGATAAAACACGTATATGGTGCATCACCCTAAGCGGTATTCTACTTTTAAGTAATACAAACTGGACTATAATAGTTTGCATGTAGCAGTATGTTAATCCTGTACCACCGTCGCTTCTCACCGCTGCGGGTTCGAGTCCCATTGGGAGCTCGACTTGTAAGTGAGGAAGTGTCGATTCTTACGGATTGTTGGAGGTGTACAGTACTGGTTCTACCCAGGAAAAGTGGTTGGTCTGCCTCCACCACAAAAAATCGACCGTCATATATAATCTTACATGTGTTGGAAATGACGTAAAACACCATACAAACACAAATCATATTTTGTAGTGTTTCGTTTCGATTAAATGACAACAGAAGAAGGCGCAGTCAGTTCAAGCTAAGGAAAGAGTGATATACACTTTGCCGTTATAGTATAATACCATCATGGGTTTAATATGGTACAGCTGCTTTATATGCACTGCCTGGGTAATTGTCACATGTGTTGTGCTTCAATATGCAATTAAACTTGATATGGTAGGTCGGAAAAAAACGGGTCTGTATCCGTAAATAACGTTTTATCCTCAAAATGATAAAATCTAGAACGACTGTCATTAAACGGGTGCATAATGTCTAGCCTTTTACCTGTCTATGAGCAAAATATATTACCAATAACTAATATTAAATACAAACCAATCAAAACATGTCATCAAAATGCACAACGTTATGAACGAAATATGAAAACAATTTTTTTCATAAATGATATAGTCCTCTCTATATAAAAGCCCGGGAAAATTTTTAAACCGGCCCGGAAAACATAGAAAGCTGCACTGATTTATGTTTAACTCTCGGTGATTGATTTAGACTACCACATATTAATAAGCATTTGCCATATCCATTTCCTTGTAAATAACGGTTCATATTAATGTTTAGGCTCATTCATTATGGTTTGGCCCTTTGGAATAGAAAACATCATTATTTTGTCAATTTTAAGTGGCACCCCTAGACCCCAACACAATGCCTGAGGGGCGTAGTTTGGCCTTTTTGACGGCATAGGCCCGCAGTTTAAGTTATTATGCTAGGGGGGTCCGGGGACATGCACCCCCCCCCCCCCCCCCCCCCCAACCCCCGCCGATTTTTTTTTTATGTTAGAATGCATTAGGTGCGTCCTGAAGTACATTTTAGACTTTAAGAAAGGCAAAAATAACTAAACAAATATATATGAAAATGATATTTTCTGGTTACTACGCCGCCGCCCGCAACCCCTCCCCCACCCCGATTTTTATTGCAATTTTGGAATTTTTAATTTTTCTATTTCTGAAAATTAGGCGTAGGCCCGGGCCTACAGGGCCTACGCAGAGCTACGCCAATGCTCTTTAAAGTGTAAACTTACACATCATATGAATTTCGATATAAATACAAAGAAAATGTATACTTCAAACGCATCGTTTCCTTAAACCCGATGAATCATATGTTTTCCTATGCACGTGCACATTCTATATGTAACTGAAGCACAAGGTGATGGTTTTAATTTGTATTTTGATTGGCCCAAGCTACTCCTCCAGATCGTACTCCACAGAACGTCTCTAGTCTCTAGTTTAACATGAAATTCTTTTAAAGAGGGTTGTAGGGTAAAGATGTCAGCCACGTGTCATTTATTAATAGTGAACGTGATGCAAAACAGTTTACAAGGACATCCAGCCATCCACAACTACAGTGAAGAGAGTGATCAAGACCGAATTAGCTTTCACAGAAAACAGTACAGGGATAGTATAACGTACTTAATGACAAAGTTTGAATACAAGGTTTAACATAAAATGTTTATACCTATCGTCGACCCGACAACTATAGTATTGAGGAGGTTTTGGGTTATATTATGGGACTGCCAGAATCAGCGCCAGGCCATCGGAACCTTAATCAGACCCGTTAATATACATACATTCATATATTCAAAAAGATATATGCGTGTCACAATGATTGAAGGATATATGAACAGAAATATCTTATAAAGGAAAGAACAGACTAGTAGATAGACGAATAATCACAAACTGTTTAATAAATAACGTGTTAGAAATATTAAGTTAAACGTTTATTGTAAATACAGACGGGTGTAAACTGATAGGCATCGACGGACGCACTGAAGATACAACAAGTACGCACGCTCAATATAAAAGGGCCTACAGGACATACAGACATAAACAGACAGACACCGACAGGAGGACGTCAATACATCAAGTCAGACGGAAAATATAAATGTTAACATAAAGTATATTACCAATTTTAAATAAACAGTGTATGGTAAATATGGAGGAACGTAAACACATGTTATATAGAGACGGACCAACAATTCAGACGAAAATGAGAATAAATAAAACACCAACAGATAGACAGACGGGAGACCTAACATAGAGGCAAATAGCTGATATAAAGAAAATAGTGTATGAAACGTTTCGTCCATTCGAATTTCCGTCCTCACACTGTCAGTTTGTCTTCGTACAGAGATTTCCACGTTTACCTTAATAGGGCGAAATAGTAGCAGGCCCAGAAGTCGAAGTTAGAAGTAAAAGTTCTGTACCGATTTTTGCATGACATTGACATGGGTTTTTTTCTAGGAAATGCATGCACTTTATTTTTCTTTGAAATGGTCAGTACATGTGTAAGCATTTTCCTCATTACATTAATTTTCCCACAATAACTTGTTTAGATGACTTGCTTCTCGGAAAAAACTGTTGAGTTGTTTAAGTTGGTTAGTTTCCTGCATTCGTGGAAGACCATGGGGGTCATCACCATTTAAAGTAACGTAACCGAATTTTATTTCGCAAAAATCTATAAATGGATTGTAAACAACCAATGTAAGGAATATTAACAAAGTTTTCCATTGTATCCTATTACAATATATACTGCGCAGTAGGGTTTTTTCAAGGCGAAGGACACATTTAAACGAAATTGCTGCAGTTTTATTATCACGCTAATGTAAGGAAAATACAAAATAAATCACAGATTTTACATACATAAATGTGATCGGCAACAACAACTACGCGTATAAAAGACCTTGAAGATATATTGTAACTAAGTTTCATTGACAGCCGACACTTTATTTAGGTGCATTCAAACCCGCATTAAGATACCAATACATTCAACTGCAACATGTGTCTCTTAACACGTGTTGTATCTTAAAGCTACAGAGTCCCTATATCAATCGATTTCTTCTTTGTAGGCGTGTCTTTATTTGTAACTTCATGTTCACCAGCTCATGTCGAAATCGGGTATTTAAGCGAGCAAATATAGCGCAAGAAATCATTTACTGTATATACATCGACCAGTACACATCGTACATATACACAGGTAACAGTAATTTTTACAGAAAAAAAAAATTAGCTTCTATCGGGGCTCGAACACACGACCTTCTGATTTCAAGTCCGGTGCTGTATCCACTGAACTACAACGCTACTTGAGAAAATAGTATACTAACTACCATATATTATGAGGCAAAATAACTTAACATATTTGAACGCAACTAAAGATGGACCAATAAATATGCAGTCCATAGTGTCGCACGTGTAAATTAACATTGCCTGGTGTAATACTGTATCTTATCAATATGAAACTAATACTTCGCCTCAAATCAACCATATCTCGACTTGTCTTGTTATTTAGAGCTTGATGAGTTTGTCTGCGCGCTCTTGTTATTACGTAATGCCTATTTAGTGTTAAAAATGCTACAAAATACCAATAAATAGCAGTGGTCTAGAGGTTCAGCGTACATCTTTCAAATCTTACAAGTGCAAGGTTGTGGTTCAAATCCCGTTCCGGGCAACTATTTTTTTATCACATATATTCTGGAGCCGTATATTTATCGATGTTACCTGTACGGAGGCTAAATAAAAATGTGAAATTTTACGTATCGATTTCTCCTTATATACCGACTTTTGGGGTGTTCGTCGATTTGAAACTACTTCACACGTGACTCATTCATATTCATGAGTTATTACCAGTTAAAATAGGGACTGTACAGCTTTAAGGGGGAATTGACCTACTCAAATATTTAAGAGAACGCATATGAACATATATATTTTTAAATTTGAAGATATTTACGATTTGAATTTTAATTTTGTTTTGTCCTCACGTGAACAAGATTTTAATAATAACGTCACAAATATGGCCATGTTTGACGTGTCTCATAAAAGTCGCGTTGCACTCAATTGTCAACTTTTTTAGCATCACAGAGTGTTAGTTTAGTCACATACAATTATATTTTATATCACACTGTTAGTCCTGACGAGACCTTTCATCTTATATATAAGTTATATCATTTAAATTAGGCTGTAAACTATTATTTATAGAATTTCCTATGTCTTTCGCTGCTTTTTTACGAAGGAATTTTAAGGAAAAAAAATGTTAAAGCCATTTATCTTTTAAATGGCTTGATAAAAAACTGCACAATTTTAGTATTTTTTTAGAGAATTTAATTTCCTGTCGGAATTTAAAATTAACTTTGCTGGTCATCGGAATATTTATTTCAGAATACTTCTTTTATTGAACCCAAACCCCTTCGAAAAGTTGACTTCGTGTCATTAACATAACGACGTCAACGGTATTGATATTAAAGGTATATTGTACATGTTGGTGATATATCAATACTTATTTTTAAATAATCAGCTGTCCATAGTAATATTGATAGTAACCTGCTAGACGGAATGTACATCCTATTCAACATAAATTGTTGGTGGGTTGGTAGGGTGTTCCTACAGTCAGCTTCGCACGAAGTGAAGCCCTGCACATTATAGCACACATATCGTGATAAGCTTCTCGAAACGAAGCCCCTCGGGTCTTCAAACAATTTCTTGTTTTACAACATTATGATAAAAAGTTTGGTAACATAGCGAAATGGTATAGCAAAACCCAAAATAATGCCGAGATCAGCGAGGATATATCAAGCTAAGTGTCCCGCGTGAAGACATAGTTTTACATATTTATATTTTAAAGAAACTAACGGCCACACAATGGCAAACCTATACTACAAAACCGTTTATCAACTCTATCCAGGTATTCAGGTCATATAATAATGTATATGTATCAATTAAAAGTATAGGTTTATTCACGGGTTCTTACAATAATTGTGTTATTGAATATGCGTAAATGAAGTATGACTTGGTAACTATTAATTTGACGCTCCAATTTCGGGGTTTGGTATGGCTGGTTAAAACCATTTATAGTGTGTCTACATAGTTGGGATTCAACAATATGTAAGATGTATATATATAGTTTTAAAGACACCAGTTTATTGGGTCAAAATTGATTTTTACACTCGATATAGTGGGTCCTTACCTTGCTATTGGGTCCTAAATCTGCCTATTGGGTCTTGTCCCAATTATTCAACGGCCCAATACTACATGCATGTTTAACAGAACTACATTTACCTAATTAGGCCTCTCGCACATAACTTATTTTACACGTGTATTGGGCCCCTGAGTAGGGGTTATATCTCCTTGACAGTTTGCTAAGTGTGTATATATACTGTTTATCCAATCAGAGTTCAGGTCAGAGTTCAGGACCCAATACATTGGGAAATTCACTATGATCCAATAAACTAGTGATGCGGTATATATTTATAGGTTATTTAACATGGTTCTGTACAATACGGAGATATATTTGGACGAGTACACAGCTGGAAAAGTCATATTGGACGAGCCGTTAGGCGAGTCCAATATGATTTTTTCCAGCTGTGTACGAGTCCAAATATATCCCGTATTGTACAGAACCATGTTAAGTAACCTTTTTATTCTATACCTTTATTTTAACCAATCATTTATAATTCGGATATAACTTTCGTTTGTTTCATGCTTTCAAGCAAGTCGCTATGAACATCGAAAGCACAATTGCATGTAGGTCTATGTATTTTATATATTGTGTTCGACATGGCTTACTCTCAAGCTTTATTTGCTTGAAAGAATGCCCATTTCTCCGTTGTCAACAGTGATTAAATACTACCGAAGGTCAGTTTCAAACAATGATATATTATGCTAGTTTTTTGTGTTTTTTTTTTGTTATAAAGGAAAATTAAATAAAAATATGTGCAATAGATAGGTTTTCATTACTTGACAACAATTTATGGTTAGGTAATGACAGAAGCCTGTCGGTTCTGATTTTTATTCGGACCTTTTCACGCGTTTCGGTCTTTATCATAGGTTTAACATGGAACCTGTGAAGCGTACAATACGAACAAAATACGGGATATTTTGTACGCGCGTGCGTCCCGATACGGAAATATATTGTACGGTCACATGACTCGAAAGAGCGTCTACGATTGGATGTATAAATTAGGTATAGAATAAATATATATATTTTAACAAGACCCAGCAAAAATGTTGGGTCAGACCCAGTATTATGGTTTAGAATAAAAGGCGTTAACAGTTGAATTAGCCGTTAAGTTAAGACTATATAGGGATACATAAGTACCTTTAGGTGTACTTAATTCATAACCAAACACGTATATACACGCTATTTCAGGATGGTCCCAATAAATGTGTTCAAATTGAGAGACCCAGTATCCTGGTGACTTTAAGTATATATATATATATATATACTAAGAAAGTACCAAGATATGGGATATTTTTCGTTTTAAGACCTTTATATGGGGTGTGAAAAAATTGTGGGGCAGAAAAAATGCCCCACAATTTAAAAATATATTTAATGGTCTTAAAACACTTCCAGCAATCTGCGTTTTCGAGTTTTAAATAGAAAGATATATATAATTCAAACGCAGTGGTCTGTCTTTCTTCTTAAATCCCAATAAGTATAATCAAGCATACTGTATGCATCTCGATTAGTGCAGATAGTAATATCCAGCTGATAATCCAATAGTGTTGCAATATACCATGTGACCACATCATTGAGCAGCCAGCATGTTATATTTGAAAAACTGTAGTCTTGATAAACAAACCACATATTTTTAAAAATTTCAAAACAAACGTACACTTCAAACTACCAATTCAGTTAAAATAAGAAAACTAGCCTTTTATATTTATCATATCTTGAACAGAATGTGAATCCAAACCTATACTTAAAATAAATATTTTTTAATTAAACTACTGTAATACAAGAGTTGTTCAACTTATAACGTAATACTTTTATTAAGGTTTCTTTATTAGGCAGAAGTGACTATCATAAACAATGCGTGATATCCATATATTACATTCTTACTACAGTTTTAGAGAAATTTCCAGGTATCAGAAATCTTGTAATACCTAGAACAGTACTGAGATGTATCTCCCTAGGGAAATATAGCTTCCTAGCCGGAACTACTTTGTTTTACCTATAAATCTAAATTTAGAATACAGATAGACCAATTGTTCAACTGAGAAGTGAATGATGGAAAGAAACAAACATAGTTCGAATAAATGAATAAAAACAATAAAAACATTGAATTATTTCATATATTTATATTTGTTAAAAGTAAATGAGTTTATATAACTACACAGAATAAAATCAGAAATATCCCAAATCCACAAAAGGCATCTGCTTCAAAGTTTTTCATTGTCAAAAGATAGCAGAATTACTAGATTTTATCTCTCAGCAAGCCATTGAAGACTTTTTACACAAGTCTGAGTATGAGGAACTGCCAAACACACACCAGCCTGTCCAGTCACAATCATCAGTGAGGTTTGCGCCTGTAAATACAAATAATGTGATGGATTTTATTTCTGGCCAGGCAAATGGCCAGGCAAATGCCAACACAATCAAAAAAACAGAGCATGACATGGCACAGTTTTCGTCGTTCTTGCATTCACAAAATGAACAGAGGACTATTGAAGTACTATCAACAGCAGAGTTAGATCTCAACTTTGGAAACTTTCTGGTAAATGTAAATAAAAGGATGGATCCGAGTATGAGCCCTCCACGATACGCGGATTTATGTCGAGTCTTGACAGGTACTTGAAAATGAAATATATGCCTCACCAAGTTAACAAGAATCCTATCTTTCCTCGTAGTAACAATGCGCTAAAAGCTAAAATGACGTACCTGAAATCGTGTGACCTTGGAAACAATCCTAACGAGAGTGACGAGTTGACAGATGAGGACATAGACAAGTTGTTTGAATGCGGTCAGCTAGGTCACGACTCTCCCCAGCAACTGGTCAATCTGCTGCATGTGACAATCTTTCTTGTCCTTGGCATGCGGGGAGGAACCGTGCAGCGTAACCTAAAATGGGGAGATACCGAATTATTAACAGACGAAGACGGTGACGAATATTTGTGCATATTCAGGAGCGCCAGACAAAACACGTGTTGGTACCGATTCGAGAAATGTTAGAAAGTTTAAGCCAAAATGCTTGGGTAAATTGGGAAACCAGTCGCTGTCCCGTTGCGGCTTACAAAATATACAGGGATCACAGACCAACGGATATAATAGACACTGAATACCCATTTTTTTTCTAAGCGTAAATGCCTTAAGAAGACCAGGTTCAGACCAGTGTTGGTTCAAAAATGTACCAATGGGCAAAAATCTCATATACAAATTGGTCAAAACAATGAAGAAAAACTGCCCGACAATCAATGATCAAAGAAAACTGACCAATCACAGTATTAGGAAACATCTAGTTCAGACGTGTAATGATATAGGTCTGGTCCCTACTGCCACTGTCCAAATAAGTGGACACAACAATTTGCAAAGTGTAAACAATTATTCCAAATGAACCAAAAACAACAAAAGCAAGTGGCTACAGCATTTATGGACACCAAACGAGCTAATCTTGCCCCATTTCAACAGCTTCCATCAGCTTCTACTTCCACTGTCACTGATGAACAAATTCATGCACAATCACAGTGCAGTCAATTGTCATACCGCCAACAGAAGGCAACATCTACATTTTCATCGGTATTTCACGGCACAACAATTCATGGAGGTACATTCAATTTCTATCCTAACGTGAATGACGGATCACCCAAACCGAAGAAACTAAGAAGAATTCACAGAGTTCTCGACTCAGATTCCGACTAACAATACAACGTTCGTTATAGATATTGACACTTATACACGAGTGAACATCTGAAATGACGTCATACTATGTGTAAACACACAAGGTTGACCGAGAACAGTACACGTTGTTAAAATCGTTATTAATTGAACTGTTTTGATGGTTATTAGTTACTTTCATAATAAAAACGTTAAAATATTCCTACATAAATGTATTTGAGACACAATAAAATAACTGTTTTTTGTTGAAATTCGTTTCCGTCGCCCTTTAAATAATGGCCTTATAAATTATGGCTGCATATGCAAACTCAATGACACGCCACACGGCATGGCCTGTTAAAGAAACCTGCAAAAAATGTTTCAACTTACCTTTCAGTGATAATCCAGCCATGAATTTTACATTTTCATTTAGTGAATGAAAATGTATCCTGAATTTTCACAAGAACGTCGAATAACATGATCAAGAAATCCATTTTATTTCAGTTTTGACTTTTCTGTCGGCGAGCAAAAATGAATAAAAATGCTGAGTCGTGCTTATCACGTGATGTCAAAACACGCCCATCAAGCGCATATCAATGCGCGTTTTCACAGAAAGAAAGAAAAGGAAAAAGACAGTAGCCTACACATTTTAAAGATTACATAGTTAAGTTGGAATGTAATATATAGTTTAATTACCTTGAGTTTTTAAATACGGGAATTTCTATCCCTCGTGAAAATACGTCCGAATAAACAAACTCGTGCTTACGCACTCGTTTGTTTATGCGGCACGAGTTTGTTTATGCGGACGTATTTTCACTAGGGATAGAAATCCCGTATTGAAAAACTCATGATAATTAAACTCTATATGTGAAACTGTAATTTAAAACTTGTGTATTTAACAAAAAATCCAATTTTACGTGGCTTAGGCACTGCTTAAGACCGAGCAGAGAGCTCTAACTCATTCTCTCTCCTCTATTAAAAGGACACACAGCAACCTTGAAGTATTTATCTCATTCACTACAATAACACCTCGATTTAATTTTGAATTTAAACCTGCTTGCATTTATTCAAATAAAATTAACAAAATATGAGAGTTTTCAACTGTTAACGTCTTCTTCATTGTTCTGCCATAAACGACGTTGATATGTATTATTGCAATATAATCAGCATATAGTAATATGCGAAAACAATTCGTTTTGAACTTGACAAATAATAATAAATATTAATTAATGAATAACAAATACAAATATTTTATTTAGAACAACTAACGAGACATCGCAATTTTAAACAAGAAAAGTATAACGCATGCGTTATATGTAGACGAATTTTAATAATGGGTTAGTTTGTTCAAGTCAC
This sequence comes from Cyrtodaria siliqua, assembly GCA_037043455.1. Lineage (NCBI taxonomy): Eukaryota > Metazoa > Mollusca > Bivalvia > Adapedonta > Hiatellidae > Cyrtodaria > Cyrtodaria siliqua. Next base: position 85,588 of record JAWPHD010001097.1, on the reverse strand, counting down.
ATACCTGTAGTCTTAAGGTAACGTGAAGAATTAAAAAATACTGAATGAATACAAATTAGTTTTTATTTGGTCTAAGGTACGCATTATTATACATGTTAAAGGGAACATATTGAACTATACACTGTTACCAGGTGATCTTGATCTCACAGACGCAAAAACTTGAGAATTGTCTGCATTTATTAATAAGCATTTGTCATGTACTGATCATTGGTCTTAGGTACACATTATTATACATGTTAAAGGGAACATATTGAACTATACACTGTTACCAGGTGATCTTGATCTCACAGACGCAAAAACTTGAGAATTGTCTGCATTTATTAATAAGCATTTGTCATGTACTGATCATTGGTCTTAGGTACACATTATTATACATGTTAAAGGGAACATATTGAACTATACACTGTTACCAGGTGATCTTGATCTCACAGACGCAAAAACTTGAGAATTGTCTGCATTTATTAATAAGCATTTGTCATGTACTGATCATTGGGACCCTGCTTTTAATTAGACTAATATACTATATCGTCTAGAAAACAGATATAGGTTCTGTTCTGTATCAGTGTTACTAGAGTGTCGTTTGTTATAATATGTAATTGTTTATAGTACTGGGTACAAGAGACGTTATATGGTATGACACTTTCATAATTCACCATCTAATAACTAGAATTCTATAAGCCAAAATCAGGACTACAGTTATCAATCATTGGCAATCACAATTACAGTAGAATTTAAGTTGGTAATTAACTCAAGTAACAATAGAAATTAAGAACAGAAAACATACTGTTATTGATTTTAGCATAGTTCAGCTAAGCACAACAACAAACAAGATTAACACAATATGTACATATTTCAAAACATAAGCATAATTAACTCGCATGAAATCATAATCATGATTATATACATATATAAACTCACGCGTTGTTTTACGATACTTTGCACATATTATGTATGTGCACCATAACTTACACATTTCCAAGTTATGGGGTATTTATCCGTTTGAAACCTTACTGTGTGGCAAAATGAATTAGGGGCTTTACTACATAATTAGATAACGGTAATTAACACTCAGAGGCTTTCTACAACGCTGTTAATAATACAGCAGCACACACGATATTCATGTTGTTGATTTTTCTTGCCTTTTAATTGGAATACGGCGCGCCAAGGATTAATCGTGTCCAGCAACTTCATTGTAATCAACTCAGTATGTAATAGCTACACTTAAAATATATATTATATGCAATTACAGTCCCGTTCATTGTTATATTTAAACCTAGCCTACAATACAACGATTTTTGCAACCAGTGTACATGTATATCTAGATCAGGGTCTAATCTGTTATCTACTCAGCTTTTAATAAAATTCCTATGAACCACACATCGAATGATCCAAGTGCAAAGAAAGAACAGTAATGTATAGATGTATAGCAGTGTAAAGGGCAATGAATAACGTATTACAACAACACTTGTATACATACTTTTCAAATTATAGCTTAAGAGAAGTATGATCTTTTTCACAGATGTGTTAACATGTTACTGGGATGCCGACCTCTGGTCAATTTTTTTGTTAGTTATGCATTACTTCAGAGCTACATCCTCCTGAGAGATAACTACTGTTAAAGATCCCAGGCCAAGTTGGCATATACTTGACATATTACTTTTGTAAAAAAAATCAAAAAAGGTTTCCGAACGATTCCAACTGTACAAATATATAAAATTGTTAAAAAACGTGCTTTTGATGACTTATTTTACTTCGTACATTTTCGTTCCCATTCGGTAGTTTTCGAGCGCACGTGGCGTGTGACGTCACAACTACCATTGACCTTCCCGATATGTCAGTCAGTGATGCGTTGATATCTCCCGCGGATACATCATTTCTTGATTTTACAAATGTGATGTGTCTTTAATGTAGCACTGCATACCACCTTATTACTTTACGGTATAACACAGCAAGTGGTCAATAAAATGTCTAGCGCCGCGTGTATCTCATTATCTGCTAATTTGCATACAATATTACTAATTAGTATAACTTACAGTATAACTAGTTGATTAGGCTCTATAGACATGTAGGAAGCATTTACAAAAACTTAGAAAGTTCATAACTAATTTACAATTAAAGTGGTGACGCAAAATTAGCTGCAAAGTTTACATGAACTTATTTTAAATAGTATATAACTTTATTTCCTCCATATTGAAGATTCACATATATAATTACAAACACTACAAAGTTACACTTACACATAATAACGATGTATATAAAATGAACAAGAACATATATACAAGTACATTTAAAAAGTTATCTGATTTTATAGTTCTTTCAAACTAATATAGAGTCTCAAGTAAACGATAATAGATTAAAGTAGTGATACATATACATCAATGATAAATGGCAAAGAGCATACTTCAACAATTGGTGGTCATTAGAAAAACTTTACGGAAGCGAAATTACAAGATTATTCAAACCCATTTAAGTATGCATAGATCTGCCTCCTGCTACATTACCACCACACACTTACAATATAATTCATTAATACAATATAATGTATTAATCTAGATAATTAGAAGATTTAAACTAAACGTATTGCGACGAAACAAAACACGCTTTATATTATATATTAATACGCAAATCAAGCACTATTTTAAACATGTAGTAATATCAAATAACATTGCAAGGTACTGTGACAACAATATAAAATTAACGCGAACCCATACACAATTATCTTGTCGAAACGAAATTACAAGATTAATCAAACTCATTTAAGTACGTTTATTTCTGGCATTTACCTTGCCCCAACACAGTTTTATTTTAACATGCAGTAATTTCGATTATGTCGCATTGTGCTGTGACCACAGTAGAGTAACATATATTATAGACATTTCTAAAAAGTTTGTATAGTCATCTTTGAGCAAACGTTCTAATTCATCACATGGTGCGCCTGACATAACACCAAGTCTCGCATATGAATCCAAGTTAGTTATAAAATGCCAAACAGGAGAACCAACTGCTACCTTCAGATCATACATAATATAAGAATCTTTCATGGGTATCCGGTGAAGGTTTACGTGTTTTTATTGGAACCGAGGCTCTGCTTATACCGAGGGTTGGAATTCCCTATATGAACCAAATACCCATGATAGATTCTTTTTCTTGCATATCAGAGACATGTTGTGCGTTGACATCGCCATCTACTAACGCTTTTGCATGTTTACCTGCATACCGGAGGTTGGTGCGCGCGTGACTTTTATCTTTACCCTTAAAGATTATAAGAATCTGGTATCTGGTGAAGATAGGGAATTCCAACCTGAGGTATAAGTGTTTTTATCGGAACCAAGGCTCTACACATCAGTTTTGTGTTATTATGACACATTCTCCATATTAGACTCTCGTTGAACACTGTCTTGACACTGTGAAACTCAAACAGATCGGGATCGTTTGTCCGTTTATACCATAAATATTATTCGCGCTCTTTAACTCGCCGATTTATTTCTCGCTTCCAAACATATTTTGATGGGAATACACCATTTTCAATATAATTGTGTAATATGTCAAATACACCATATTTCACCAGTACTGGTACAATATCGTGTACATACAATTTCTGCATATTTTCCGTCTGATTAAAATTGGAGCATAGTCTAAATAAAATAAGTTTTTAATTCGAGAATGAATTTTCAGCCGACATAACTGACCTAGCAAAACGAGTTTTTTTCTTATCAATTTCTGATTCAAATGAGTACGCACCATGTAAATAAACTATTGAATCGGCTGAATGGCATTGCAAAATTTGGATGATGCTTCGCAGCATTACTCGAATGTAAATCTTGGCTGCGTCATCACGCCTTAGATTCCCGCAAAACAAAATTGCATTTAAAATCAAAGTTAACATCCAAATTTTGCACTGTCATTCAGACGATAGTTTATTTACATGAAAGCAGTGATAAAACGTTCATCTGCCTTGTAAAAAACAAACATTCAACGCAACTTATACATCAACACGTGTGTTCATCGGCCATATTGTATACATAGCAACAATGCACTATTTCCTGTGCTGTTGCCTTCCGTCTAACACAATTTCAAGATTTGGAACATATACACATGAGGCGGGATCCCGAAGAATGACGGGATTGGCCGAGCGTTTACGATTTTCGAGTAATGCTGCGAAGCAGTGTACGAGATCTTGCGAATGGTGTGACGGAAAGCCTGATCTTACAGATCAAAGTCACGCGCTGCTATCAACAATGAAATAAGCATGACGTCATTGTGTAAATAAACATGCAAAACGTTATTAGTTGGCACAGAATATAAGTGGTATGCAAGACAAATAATCAATCATGGATATCCAGTGAAGATAGGGAAATTCTAACTCTCGATTCCGATAAAAACAATTAGACCTCTTGTTGGAATTTCCCTATCTGCACCAGATACCCATGAAATATTCTTATAATCATACACCCCAGTGCTATATAAAAAATCGATTGATCTATTTATTCTAATCATTACAAGGAATATGTAAAGGTCAGTTACACACGACATATTTCTTGTTGTGTTTTCATTAACGAAAACAACCAGTCGTGTTTATCTGATGAAGATAGGAGTTATCCAACCCTAGGTATATCTGTTTTGATCGGAACTTTTGCAAGCCTCGGTTCCGGTCAAAACAGTTGCACCGCGGGATAGAAATTTCCAAATACATCTTACACCCATGATCTTTTGCATATTTGATGTAACTGCCGTGATAGATATTCTCATAATGTCACTAAGGGGGTCGTGATTTGAGCAATGTTGGTGTTATACCTTCGAAGTTATCGCGCAAAATGCATATTTCCATATAAGGTCATGTCGACCTTGTTCTTTGACCTATTGACATGAAAGACAGTCAGTCTCTCACCAAGGGCAGTGTACTTATGAAGTTTCATGACTGTGAGTGTATATATTGTTTTGAAGTTATCGCCCCGAATGTATATCTCCATATTAATGCATGGCGACCTTCGCATTTTACCTACTGACCTAAAAAACATAATACGATCATTGTTTTACTCACCAAGGGCAATTTACCTATGGAGCTTCTAAAGTGTGGGTGTTATTGTGCCGAAGTTATCACGCGGGCCATGTCAACGCTTTATGTGAATTTTTGTCGCACAACGCGTTATATGCCGTATATAGCTTTTTCATTATTTTTTTCAACGCGTTATGTGATAAAAGTGGAACATAACTGTGTCAAATTAGATGACAGATGCTTGTCCTCTATGACTTGTAATTCCTTGTAAGAACTTCCTTAAATGGCTTCTCTCCTGTGTGTAAACTCGCATTTACCGCCTGTTTAAAAAATAATTAGAAAGTAGAAACTGCTTATGAACTACGAATCAAGAACTAACTTCACACATAGCAAATAGAGTTTAGTCCATGATAACTATGAAGAAAAATATGTTAAGTTCTAAGCAAGCATTATTTAGTACATAGGCCATGGTATTTCTCTTGTTTACTCAAATGTATCCACTGGTATCGCAACTAATTAGGCAGTACTGACTTCTGCTAAACTAGAAATGAGTAAATGGTGGTATGTGGTAAAATGTTTGATCCCGATGAATCAATAGTCTACATTATTATTTTTTTCTTCTATATTTTAGTTGCAAGTGCTTTAATTTGCAGAGCTTACAGCCAGTAACTGCAGTGTTAGATAATTTTATATAACCGCTGACAGAGCAAATACCATACAAGATCATGACAGTCCTCAGTATTTCCAGAGGACTCCAGCTGGTCAGTATTCAAGGGGGTACTCGGGATGCTTTGATGCACATAGGCTCACGCATAGGTAATTGCTCCCACCCCAAATATACAAACATTTCTGCCTATCCAAAACAAATGCCAGTATCTGAAACGAAACACTCCACAAAATACCAATTTCTTCAAGATACTAACCCGCAAACTAACGAACAATTAGGCGTTCAGGTCACAAACTAATGTATACGTGCTGATTAAAAGTATAGTTTTATTTACGGGTTCATAAAATACCATCAAATACCCGTGATTGAATATGCTTGCAATTAATTATGATTTGGTAACCCTTAATCCGTGGCCGAGTGGTTAGAGTCTCTGACGTGAAATCACTTGCTCCTCACCGCTACATGGATTCGAGTCGCCATGGAACCAGGAATCTGTATGTGAGGAAGCTATCCAGCTGGCTTGCGGAACGTCGGTGGTTCCACCCGGGTGACCGCCCGTGCACAAAAATTGCCCGGATGGGCACCTGGGGTCTTCCTCCACCAATTGAAGCTGGAAAGTTGCCATATGACCTTAGCTGTTGGTGCGACTATAAAATCCAATTCAATTCAATTCATGCATTATCACGTTTACATTCAAAAGATACGAACAATTACATTTATGTGTGTATGCACTAGTGGGTCCATAGATTAACTGTAGTTACTATAGCTTAAATGGTCAACTTCGTTATCTGTTGTTACTTTACAATATATGGTGACCATATATGGTCGATACATACCAAAGATAAATATTTTAGCTACAGTAACTTCAGCTTATCGTGGGGTTAAAGGTGGTCCTGACCCCACTGCAATTTATAAAGTATACACAATGTTCAAATCACGATATTGCTCAGAATATATCATAAACTATATAAAACTATCAATATCTGCTTCTCTAAAGTCATTTCGTTTAGCCTGTGTACAGCGCACATAAACTGTAATATGTCACAGAAATAGTATATATTATGGGCGATAATCAATCTAACAATAAACGGCAAAAAGTTGCCAACATTACTCATTTTCGAATATCTTTACTTCCGAGTATTTAAGACGCCTTTCGGTAAACACCTGTAGAACATTTGTAAATGGGCATGATTTTATGATTACCGCATATAGAACAAGTCTTAAATTACGATTTTACTGTAAAGTTACCGCTTACAGAACAAGTCTTCAATTACCGATATCACTAAACCATGAATAAATGTATAAACGGCTTGCCATACTTTTCATTTTTCCTTTATTATCTCGACTTTTCTAAAAATAAGAGAGCTTATGTAATCACTATCGTCGGCGTCCCACATCAAGCGTGTAAGCTGGGTTTACAAGTCTATGTCTCTTACATTTCTTATCATAGCACAGCCAAATTTGGACATGGGCTTCATTATAGCGTTATCTTAAGGGCCGCATAAGTACTTTTGGTTCCTGTAACCCATGGGCTCTGGGCTCCCATGGAACCCAAAATTATGAAAGTGCTTAACATGTGTCCCATTTCACATCAAATTTTGCCTGTAAGCTGTCTGTACAGGTCTATATAGCTTACACTTCTTATCCTAGCCCAACCAAATTCGGCCATGGGCTTCCTTATAGCATTATCTTAAAGCTGCTTAAGTAATTTTGGTTCCTTTTATCCCTGGACTCCCATGGAACCCAAATTCTGATCTTAAAATGAGTCTCATTTCACGTTAAATTGTGCATGTAACCTGTGTTTACAGGTCTATATATCTTAGCTAATTTTGGGAATTGGTTTCCTTACAGTTAGCTGTGAAGGGTTGCGTAAGTAATTTTGTCTTGTACAAATTCTGGGCTCCCATAGAACCCAACTTGTGATGGCCCATAAAATGTACAATGAAGGAAGATCAATGTTTCCGTGTAAGCTTTTGTATATACATGTATCTATATCTCTTAAAATGTTTTTCTTATGTCACCCAAATTCATTATTCATCTTATTCATACTTCACCCATATTGGGGCATGAGCTCCCTCCTCCCCACTCCCAAAACCTGATATGTTTTTTTTGTTTGTTTTTTGTTTCTTTTTTCATATTTCTGTTTTGTTTTGGTCAATTCTTACATATATAGCTATGTTGCGCTCCACCCCACCCTCCTCCCTCCATCCCCACCCCTCCACTTGTAACCCGATTTCTTTCCATTGTCAAACCGAATTTTATCACCCATTCCACCACACCTCACACCCCTTGAAACTCGATTTGTTTTACATATCTCTATGTTGTTTTGATTGTCAATTTATCAATTTGTTTCGCCCCCACCCGCCCACCCCTACCCCACCCCCAACCAAAACCCCACCCCATCATCACCACCACCCAATGTTTTTTTTCTTTTTATATATGTCTGTTTGTTTTATCAAAACTACGTCTATATCAATAATTCGCCACCGCCCCACCCCCACTCACCCATCCCCCAAACATACGCCCACCCTATCATCAAAACCACCCGAATGTTTTTTTGTTTTTTATAATATCTCTGTATTGTTTTGTTTTATCAATTCATCAATATGTTTCACCCATCCCCACTCCCCCATCCCCCTCCCCCCCCCCCCCCCCCGCCACACACACACACAAACCATCCCACAAACCCATCACCTGCCACCACCCGAATGTTGTTGTTTTTTCATTTATCTAATGCATTATTTGGATATTAAAATTTAAATTTGAACGCAATCATTTACATATAAAACAATTTAGATTACATTCAGATACACATATGAAATATCAATTAAAAAAACTGAATGAGGCCACAATAAAAACAAGAAATATCTTTAAAAAAAGATAGTCGGCGCGTTTGGAGAAGCACAATGTATAACTGATTGATGGTCATGTAGTGAAATAATTTTAATAGCGAAATGTAAGGTAGAGAGTAGAGCAATATAACGTTTTCTAGGCCATTGTTAAAATATGCAAAGGGCCATAACCCTGAAAACAAGAGGCTGTTAGATGATGCTACATGCAAAATATCAAAGCTCTAACCTTGTGGTTTCAAAAAAGAAGGTTTTTAAATGTATTTCCTGATAATTTTATGTAAAACTTTTGACCCCCGGTGAGGGGCTTATTCTGACCCCAGGGTCAAATTGGTAAAGGACCACTATATGATGCTACATGCAAAATGTCAACGCTGTAGCCCTTGTGGTTACAGAGAAGAAGATTTTTAAATGAGAAGAAGATTTTGGTCACCATTTGTACAAACTTGGTACAGGACCACTAGATGATGATATACACATAATATCTAAGCTCTAGCCCTTTTGGTTTTGAAGAACACATCCGGGTACCTTGAAAAATCACGTGCGATATGTAATTTTAATTTTAATTTTAGTAGGGTTTCATTACCAGTTACCATGTAAAATTAACGCACTTTGCAAGAAAACAGAATAATTTATTTGCAATTTCAGCATTTCTATTCCTTTCTTCATCTTTTCCGGTCACGATTGAAGTACAGCGTAACAAATCACCTAACGATATACCATTTATCAACAACTACACTCTATAAACAAATCTTCCAATTTCCTTTGGCCTTCTCAGACAAATTTAGCCAATCAGCATTCAGTTTAATAAACACTGTAGGCTTTTATAATTTCTGTATCGCTTTCAACTCTAGTTTTGATAGGCTTACACAGACACACCTCCTGCGAGGCCAAAAATCAGCTTAAACGGCTGGCGCCGAAAACAAATCTTGGTCAGATTAGACAAGGTAACATTATATGCATTTAGGGTGTGTTAATGTGGCTTATCAGCGCATTGTTGAGGTTATTTAAAGCCGCCACTGAGAGATGGGCATGATTGTAGGAACCCCATTTGTTACAACGTCGCTATCTGTTGTAGACGTCCGTAAAAGTTACAATTTGTGTTCTAAATGTTACACTAAACGCTATCTGTTACAATCTTACCGCAAATGTTACAAAATGTAGTTGTGATAAAAGTTACAACGTCTACGCTATCTGTTACAATATTTTTACTTGTAACAAAAGTTACAACACCTTGTCGTAAATGTTACGCTGGCATTGGCATCATTTCCGAAGCTTTAGAAAGTGTCGGATTTTGCTACTACACTATATTTATAATATTTATAGGTGTATTTAGGTAATTAAAACAACCTTACCCCGTCGTAAATGTTACACTGACATTGGCATCATTTCCGAAGCTTGTAAACAGTATTTAAATGTGCTATTAAAGTATTTTTATAAATTTTAGTAGTGTGTTTCACACATTTCTGTACGTACGAATGTTTTCCATAAGCGGTTTCAAGGAAGAGGCTGATTAGGCTTGCGCTTTTAATAGTTACTTTTAATATGTGAGTATATGTATATATATGAAATCTATGGCATACATATATGTCCTAGACTTCTAAACCATCATGAGCGATTCATGATTTTAAATTTTTGGTATTGTTTGTAGTATTTTATTTTCTCCCTCACTGTAGATAGACGTAATATAAACGGGTCCTGATGTCGCATAGATTTTTTTTAATTCAAACTGATATATTTTTTTACGACAAATAAGTTTGTACGTTTTCTTTAATTTGCAAAACTGTTTCCTACTATAACTGGTATTTTGTCGATTAAATACACGTAATGCTTCTAAATAACACCTTCTAGCCTGCTGGCATTCTGAATAAAACCACTCGGCCTGTTTAACAAAGGACTTATCAAAAAAGTATGCGTTTCTATTTGTTGAATATGTTTTTAAAAATAGTGGATATTCCACCTCTCGTATTATACTTGTGAAATTATTTAACAAAGTATTTACATCGTTTCTACTATTAGTCACGGTATTGAATAGCAGATTATTAAACTGTGGAAGGTTTGTAATTAAACCCGCTCTGAATCCATTTCTGTGTTCATTGTTCCACTTTACATTGGCGCTATTTTTGCCGGTGATTTAGCACCGTCAGAGATATAATGTTTTTTTTCAATGGAATGCTAGAAAATGTGACAAACCTAACAGCACAATGCAACACTATGCAACACTACGCTAGAAGAAGTAGTCTCTCATGCATGCCTTTAATAAATTCGCTATTATGTGATCACTGACAGAAAATGATGATGTGTGTTCGCTTACTGTGTAATTTACAAATATTGGCCTTGTGTGTTCGCTTACTGTTTAATTAACAAATATTCTCCAAAGTAAATCCTTAGATTGTTTATGTATTAATACGCGCTTTTCCGAGATTTTGATTATGACGCATTTGACAGACGATCAGTCGGTGTTTGTAAACAAAAGGCCGCTTAATGCCCTAAATAAGAAACAATGTTCAGAACAAAGGCAATTTATTATTTATTTAGGTCATACATACCTATTTTATCACAATTTCACTAAGGGACCGACCATTTTGATTTCAGCGGGGGTGGAGGGGGTGGGCTGGGATTTTCCCTTCAGCCGGAATATTTTTTTTCATTTCTTTAAAACCGGGATTTTTATTTCGCCTAGTGCACTGACCAGATTATTTCTTTTCGTCAACTTGAAAGCCAGAATATCTTTTTTTAAGTTTTTCTATTCATAGAATAAGAAGAGCTATTGTAGATCTACTCAACGTCTGCGTCGACATTGGTTTTCAGTTGTAGTAAAAATAGTTCAATTATATCAGCAACCACTGGACAGTGAAACTTGAAATATGTCATCAGTACCATCAATGACACTGGTAGACATATGTTCCATAACTCTGTATTAGCATGACCCTTCTCTTACTTTGAATTTCTGGTTTAAATGTCCTTTTCTGACAAGTCCGTATATTTTAACAACTGAAAGTCGTACATCAACAAAACTTCAGTAAAGCTTGGAACAACACGCGCGCTAGTAGACACATGTTCATTTTAACTCTGTATTGCATTTGAGCAAAGTTATGTTCCTTTTTAAACTTCAAAAATCTTGTTAAAGTTTTTAGGCACGTCCTTGTATGTCAATAGGTGATTGTTACTTATTAATACAACTTCAGTAAAGCATGGATGCTAGTAGACACATGTTCCATAACTCTGTATTGCATTTTAGCAAAATTGGGGCCCTTTTTTCTGGATAAGTATTTTAGAGAAGGTGTAGCCCCTATTCGACTTAGAATAATTTCTTTCATTATTTTTTCTGGCAATCCATTTATTTCAATACCCACTAGCCATATATCTCTGTCAAAGGAGCTTGACAAGTGTCACTCAGAGTCATCAAGGACACAGACACATGTTTCATAACTTTTTATTTCATTTTAGCCAGATGATGTGTTGTTTTTTTCAACTTAGATTTCAGTTAAAGTTTTTTAAGCAGCTTCATATATTTCCATGAAACTCACTGCATACATCAAATGACAATGGCAAGCCTGTAAATATCATTAGCCCCATAAACGCCCACAACTTCCCCACTTCTACACCACCATCACCACAGATAAATAGACAATATTGTTATATTCTTTTGATTTCTCTTCATTTACCATGTCTGCATCCTGTTATCTTCCCCACACCCTCCCTCATATTCATTCTGGGGTTATTGAAGGTCTTTCTTCGATATTTGGTATATGTTTACTGACCAATGGTGTTGTTCCGATTAATCGATTTGATCGTTCATCAATCAGTTATGCTTTTGATCTGATAATTCGATTAAAAATGTTCATGATCGACTTTACTCGGTTGTTGAAAATTATGGCTTTTTCCTTCTCTTGTACTAAAGTATACAATAAAAATAAAATGAGTTATAATTGTACAACAAGTAATCACATATTTATAGCAGTTATCACAATTTATTTTTTAAAATATATATATGTTGGTCAGTTTTATTCTGTTCCTTTATTACCAGAACATACTTGAAATGTGATTCTTTTCTTCATTTTAGTCTGAAAAAGGCTTACACTTGTCTTTTATAGCAACCATGGTTAATCAATTAATGATCGATCATCGGTCGGTTAAATATTCAGATAATCGATCATGAATTTTCAGCCGATTCCCAACACTACTGACCAACACCTCTGCGCACCCACTGCACACTCACCTCACCACCACCTAAACTCCACAATTAAGACTTGACCTTGTGAATGAACTGGTACCATGGTTGGTGAGACTGAAGTGTCAGTGGCCTTTTTTAAAATTGACTTTGAATGGTGGAGCATGTTGTCCTTTTGACAACTCTTGTTTAATATGGTTCTTTCCATATATGGTGGATGGAACTCCATGTGCTAGTTTTAATCTTTAGTTATGCTTGTCCTTGTCTGCTTTCTATGTCAGCCCCTTTTGCCCATCTAAATTACTACCATGACCACTAAATACCCCATTCATTACTACCATGACCACTAAATACCTCATTCATTACTACTATGACCACTAAATACCCCATGTATTACTACCATGAGCTATGCAAACTACATTTATTATTACCATGACCACTGGTATAATATTTAATATTTATTAATAATGAATGTCAAACACCAATGTTAAATATTGTTATTTTCCCATTTTTGTAATATCTCATATCGCTTGTAATGTCTCCATGGAGTGAGTCACTGAATGAAAGTATTTTTTGTAATGTCACCCCAGTATAATTTGTACAGTCTTATGATTGTGAAGTCAAAGCAATGTTCTATGCTGAACAGTGTATGTGTATACATATAAATGCAAAAAAAATCAGTGAACATTTACTAAAATGGCTAAAACAGTTTGCACAACCTTCTGAAGATAATTTGAAAATTTTACGCATGAGTTCACAGCTGAAGATTTGGAAAGAACACAAAAGAACCATCCGCAGAAATTTATTTTTAGCTAGGTGCTGAGAATAGTGATTTGGACCTGACAGATTAGTAACAATGTTTTCTCTTGTTTTATTTCAAAGGAATATTTAGCAGGACCAAATTTCTTTTTCAAACATATTGTTCAGTATAATAAAACAAATAACCTTAGAAGGTTTACAAATATTCACCGTCACCCTCACAGGATTGCAATATTTACATACTACCATGACCAATGTATAACACATTTAAGCCATTACTTTTTATTACTTCTTTTACGAACCATCAAGACAGAGAATTGTTGTAGGAGGAAGGGAAACAAATAAAAATAAACATTTGGTAAAGCATAGTTTAATTATTTTAATTTTAAAGGAAGGGAATGAAATGTTCTATTAAAATCTTGAAGGAGGTAAAAACAATAAACTATCAAATTCTCCATGGAAATAAAACAACCTAGTAAGAGGGTTCGTAAAACAAATTTATATAAAAAAATAATGGCCTTATTACAACCAAGATTTATGTATACCACATTAATTAGAACCATGACTATAAATATCACATTCATTACTACCATGACCAATGTATACCAAATTTACTACCATGACCACCTTATAACACGTTATACAACACATTTACTACCACCATTGCCAGTGTATACCACATGTATCACATTTATAACTACCATGACTAATGTATACCATATTTATTACTACCATGATCTAAGTACATCACATTTATTACAACCATGAATAGTATCACTCACAGTCTTCTAAACATATTTCAACTGGAGATTTCGATAAACTTCTGAGCAGAAGCTGTGGATGTTGCCAGATTGTGGTTAAACATGTTCATGTTGAATCCAGCGGCTAATGGAGTAGATCTACATTTATCATAGACTGAATATCACATTCATTACTACCATGACCAATGTGTACCAAATGTACTACCATGACCACTTTATAACACGTTATACAACACATTTACTACCACCAATGCCAGTGTATACCACATTTATCACATTTATACCTACCATGACTAATGTATACCATATTTATTACTACCATGATCTATGTACATCACATTTATTACAACCATGAATATTATCACTCACAGTCTTCTAAACTCATTTCAGCTGGAGATTTCGAGCCAGGATTTTTTTTCTCAACAATTCAAGGGCCAGAATTTTTTTTCAAAAACAATCACAGGCACCCCCCCCCCCCCCCCTCTCCGCCACCCCCTCGCCCCCCTCACCCCCCACCCCAGAAATCAAAATGGTCGGTACCTATGTCAACTTTTTATCATCTGTTTAAAAGGTTATAAATCGAGTTAAAATCGTGCTACAAGCAGACGGTCTGTGTTTATAGAAAATGTATCATGTTACTAAAAATAGAACAGTCAGTACTCGCTGAAGAGCTTGCTTAGAATAAAATCTGCGGAAGCTAATTCGGGCCATATGAGTTGGCTAAAATATGTTTAAATACGAAATTGGTAAGGAATATCAATAATCTGAAACGTCACTGAATGTAAAAAACCAAATCATGGAAGTTATATTTACAGCACTTCCATTTCCCATCCATTCCAACACTTACAAAAGCAACGCCCATCAGTGCCTTCAGTACTTTGATTAACATCGTTCTCGTCAACAATATAATTACAGTTAAGTGAGAATTTAATCGGCGCATGGTCGGTTTAAACATATTTGATTGCAACATTTACATTAGTTTGCAAAAGGGCTGGGCCACAACTTCTACAACATTAGTTACAGCCCGTCCCTAAACAGTTTATTTTCAAAATAAATAGTACGGCAGTTTTACCATCATAAAACACATTAAGAAATGCATTACGTTAACAGATATATGTAAAGAGAAAGAAAGAGGAGGACAGACAATTAAAGACGTCTCGTAAGGGATCAAATTTGAGTTTCAGCGAAAACGCCTGGTATCTTTAATATATTTTTGCACTGCTATAAACACAAGCTCATTATCGCTATCGTTCAGCTCTGGATAACCAGAACACAACTTATCAACACTTAACGGGTGAAACGATCGTGTCGAAATAAAAAGCGTACATCGACAACACTTAAATAAGTAGTGTCCGACGTCCTTTCTTTGATCTCCACGGTCATAACTTGATGATAAGCGCAAATGATTTAAATACAAGTCATGATTTAGATCGCTACACGCATTTCTTAAACGAGCATCAATGATTGAAAGATACCTTGAGCCACATAAGTAGTATTTTGGAACAGTGCAACATTGGAACGTCCTAAGAAGAGAGCTTTTAAATATGTTTAATGATAGTGATTCCTTAATATGCATGGGGGAAATTATTCCAAAGGCTTAGCGATGATGGTATGAATGATTTTGAAAATAACTCCTTTCTCCTTATTGGAGTGACATAGAAATTCGAGTTTCTTAAATTATAATCGTTTACATCTCTGACAAAGGGCGGAAATAATTGAGCTATTGAATTTGGTAACATATTGATTTTTGCTTTATATAGAGATAGATATAGACATTTTATTGATTTAAACTTTTACAGTTTCTCATCATTACATACATAATTTGTAATACATAATTATAATCACATGACAGGTTACACATATTTCTACACACTCACTTATAGTTCAACTTTTAATACTCCCTAATTAATCATAGATCATATAAATCACACGTTTTAATCAATAATCCAAGGATATAAAAAAACAAAAGGAATTATATATAAAATAACAATTTATGTGAGAATGTACTTAAATATATTTTAAGAAATAATATTTGACAAATATTTACTTAAATTAAAAAGTTCTTTCTTCTTTGAAGATTGTAGAAGTGTTACAAATTTAAACTTGTTTGGCCTTTGTATGTACTATTTTCTGATACATTTCTTTCTAATATCACTATAAGCTGTACAAATTAAAACAAAGTGAAATTTGTCTTCAATTTCAGTTGAATTACATATTTGAAAAACTCTTTCATTTCTTTCAATCCTATGTATTGCATATCGATCTGTCTCAATTCTTAAGCTATGTGAAGATAAACGTAATTTAGTGAAAACACTTCGTAATCTTTGTGTACATAAAATATTCAGATAGTTTTCATATCCAAAATTATCTTTAATATGTCTATACAAACTTGATAATATTCTATTGTTTTGTAGATCAGTCTTCCATTTTTGATTAAAGCAATCCGCCAACCTCTGTTTAAAGCTAGATATAAAATGTTGATGGTTCTCCATTAAAGAATCATCCCATACATTCATAAAGCCATACGTATTAAGCAGAGATTTTAAACCAATTTCAAAATCAGATAATGAAGATTTATATATAGATGATAAAATTATATTTTCTGTTGTAACTAATTTCAACCAATATCTAACTATTCTAGTATATCTTGTGATAAATAATGGATAACGCCCCAATTCACCGTAAACACCAGCATTACTCGTTGTCAGTTTTACTCCTAGAATGTTTTTACAAAATTTGAGATAAATTCTCTCTATCTCCTTCGAATTTGTGAAACCCCACACTTCAAAGCCGTAATTGAGTATTGATGAGACAAAAGCATCAAATAATTGAAGGGATGTTTTAGGTTTTAGTTCAGTTTTTCTTATGTTTGCAGTTATATACGGTGATAAGGTTTTGAAAAACACGCTAATGAGAGCCAACCGATTTCAGCAATTAACTTATTAATTGAAACGGACCTAGTAACACTACTTGCAGCTTCATAATATTGCTTTTCTAAACATTGTATGTATTTGACGATTAGTATGTATATATGATAAAGTCTAATAAAGTGCTCTGTATTCTGTTCTGTACTCTAACGATTTTTTTTCATAAACTGTGCAGCCATCCCAAACAATAGAAGCATTCTCTAATATCGGTCGCATATATGAAATGTATATTTGGTTCATTGTTTTCCGTCCAATTTTATATTTAAGGAATCTCATCAAACCTAAAACCTTTGATGCTGACGATAAAATAGTATTGATCATGTGTATGGCACGCCGTTTGCACAATAATCCCGTAAACCCCAGTTGTCATCGTAAATCTAGGTTTACTGTTCAATAACTGGGGTTTCCGACCAAGAAACCACGTTTATCTAAACTTAAGTTTATGCTCAGAAACCCAAGTTAACGAAATTGGCATACGCCAAATGCACAATAATCTCGTAAACCTAGGTTTCTGACAGAAACGTAAGTTTTTATTTCATAAACAGCGGTTTCTGGTTGATAACCTAGGTCATTGTTCAGGAAACGTGGTTTCTCAACGCCGTTTGCACAATAATGTTGATAACGTAGATTATTGGTCATGTGACAATTGTGACCAATCAAACGATTTTATTTTTATTGGCGCTCATGATACATACTAAACTTTCAGGTACTGCGACAAATCAATATTTTAGTCTGGGTAAACTGGGATGAAAATTGACATATAGGGCACTGGGATAAAGAAAGTAAAACTACTCGTCGGGAACTCGATAAATGTTTCGCATACTTATACGAGTACATGTGTGCATCTTAACTTACTTGTATCTGTTGTTGTCGCAAAGCCTCTAATTTTGCGTGATTTGACAAATACTATATTACTACCGATCCTTAATATTTGAAATGTATACATCTATCACCTTGAACATTTAAACAGGGTACATGCATGGCTGGCTTAAATTTCACATTAGTAATTCACTGGGACATCATAAGGCGTTTTACATCGGTGAGCAAAGCATTTAATATTTAAAATCAATTTCAGTTGACGCCACAGGCTTACCATATCTGCATAAATAATAGTGCATATGTTCAGCTTGAATTATTTTGCAAGTATTATCTAACGAAACATCAAACTTGAAATGCTATTAAAACAGATATGTTCATAAGCACAATGCATACGTTTTATATGGAGCCCCAATTGAAATAATACGTATGATTTATATGAATCTAATTTTCAGTCTAGACTAGACATTTTCATAAAAAACACGAACTGAACGAATTGAACAGGCGACAAATGTAATGCATGTGCACTTTTTCGCATAAAATTTAAGTACATTTGTATGGTTTCATCTATATTTGGAAAGACATCAGACCGCTTCAATTCCTTTAAACGCAACACATAATTGAAGATTGGCAAAAAATTAATACACTTTACATTGCATTAAAGTTACAGACCGGGGTCTAGCAGATTATTTGTTTCTCTTTGTCACTATATGGAGAGAGATAGAGAGAGGAAAGTGCACACATACCATGTATTCAAATAATGCGCGAACACACTATCGCAATCCATACGTAATCATGTATCTTCAGGACTTAGACGTTGACTATAGGGTTAACTGTATTGAAATTTTGAATTTTGCAGTTAACGCTAATATGTCGCCATTAAACAAAATGTTAGACCATTAAACGACTGATATAATCTACTGTCAGAAAAGTCAACTTTTCGATACTGGTTAACCCGTGTCGATACTGGTTAACCCGTTTCAAACGCATTTCAATGTTTTTGACCTTTTCTTTTCCTCACAAACGCGTTCAAATAAAACTAGATGACATCACGTTTTTGACGGTTTAACGTCACCTGACTGGATTTGCGACGAGTTATGCACGATTTGTAGCATGGTCGGTGACATTTCCTTTGATGAATGCAGAGCATTAAATCGTTTAATTTAGGGTAACTAAAGGAGCCTGGCTATGCCGTACTACAACTACCGGATATTGGAATTTAGAGTACGGTCACTATGACGTCACAGTGTTACTCAGTACACCATGCTACAAAAATGATAGAGTCTGTCTCAGCTCGCTGGTTATTTAAACACCTCGATGGGCTACGCCCATCTCGGTGTTTAAATTAGCCAACTCGCTGAGACCAGACTCTATATATTACTTAATAGTCGCACATTTTTGAACGTCAACCAATCGGGTTGCAGGAACACCACTTTTTATACTACTTGCGTGCATGACGAATTCTATCCGAAGCGTTATGTCTGTTTAGCCTTTTGTTCGAAGAAATATATTTGTGCGTGCTTTCTTTATATCTTTTTTTTATATTTATTCATTCTTTGTCTCCTATGACGCGAATTTCCCGTATAGTTATGGCTTTTTACGATTCATCAAAATATTGTATATGGTAGTACAGTCTCTCTGTCTATGTCTCTCTGCGTCTGTGTCTCTCTCTGTGTCTCTGTGTCACTGTGTCTCTGTGTCTATGTGTCTCTGTCTGTCTCTCTGTCTCTGTCTCTCTGTGTATGTGTCTGTGTCTCTCTGTCTCTATCTCTCACTGTCTCTGTCCCTCTCTGTCTCTGTCTCTCAGTGTCTGTGTCTGTCTGTCTGTCTGTCTTTCTCTCTCTCTCTCTCTCTCTCTCTATCTAGCTCTGTCTGTCTGTCTGTCTGTCTGTCTTTGTCTCTCTGACTGTCTTTGTCTCTGTCTCTGTCTGTCTCTCTGTCTCTGTCTTCTATGGCTTTTTCTTCTCTGTCTCTCTGTGTCTGTCTCGCTGTCTATGTCTTTCTCTGTCTGTCTGTCTGTCTGTATCTCTCTCTCTCTCTCTCTCTCTGTCTGTCTGTCTGTCTGTCTCTCTCTCTCTCTCTCTCTCTCTCTCTCTCTTGTTTGCCATTGTGATGACTGAAATCAGTAGAGACTTGAATAGAAATGGTTATTATTATAATGTCTCATACCTTGCGTGTTGAACCCCGAACTGGGTTCGAATGTTAAAAACCGAACTGGGTTCGAATGCCACCTGAGTGGATTTGCGACGGGTTATACACGATTTAATAGTCGCACATTTTTAAATGTCAATTAATCGGATTGTAGGATTTGTGTCAGTTGCGTTAGAAACAGACGTACCCTGCAGAGGTGTCTGTTATAACTTTGAGACGACCAGCACTGCGGACGCAGTGGCGTTGCGGACACAATGGCACACTACGTATAGCGGACACAATCGCCTCCTTCACATGGGTTTCTATTGTTTGGACCTTTGACCCGGTGCAGTATACAACTGGAGAAATGTTTCTTAGAAGGTATTAAACCCGCCATTTCCTTGTTGATGTTTAATAACATACACGTTTATTTGCATGATAAAATAAGTTTCCCAGAATTTTAATCGGGTTTGAGATTTTAACAGGTTGTCAACATTCTAACTTTACTATGGAAGGGGCATGGAGACTCATTTACGCTATTGAAACCTCGATGGCAGATCGAGGATTTTAGTTTAGTGGGGAATTGACATTTTGAGCAACGGAGTCGGGCGGCATGCCTCCCGAGATGTTTTGTCTCCTATATGCATTTAGCGAAATCTGGTGCATTTTCAGAATATTTCAATCGTTAAATCGAATGGTGAACACCGGTGGATCTAACGCCCCTCCTCCTAAAATGTTCCAAAGGCGGTTACAAGGAAGAGGTGGATTAGGCGTACGCTTTTAATAGTTACTTTTATATATATGAAATCTATGGCATACATATATGTCCTAGACTTCTAAACCATCATGAGCGATTCAGGATTTTGAATTCCTGGTATTGTTTGTAGTATTTTATTTCCTCCCTCACTTCGTCCGAAAATAAATTATTTCTTTACTCAAAGAAAAGCAAACAAATTTGAAGGAATATGTCGTGTTTTGCAGTCATTATGAATACGTCGTCTAATGCAGTCGTTATCAAAACAATCATACAATGTATAAGAAAAAGTGGGCTAACAATGGTACAAGTAAGATATTTTATGAATCCTTCTAATATTCCGCAACAGAAACACTTCTTTTAGAAAAACATACAGATGCACGTACACTGCATAGTACCTACTGTGGTTCACAAATTAATAGATAAACATTCCTGAAAAAACATGCGGATAAATATTTTTTACTGCTAACGTAAAAAAATTCCGATACGTATATATGAACCAAATGTTTCTTAAGGTAGCAACGCCGCACACGAAAACAACCTGTGGGGAAACGTGTTCCAGTGGCAATTGCGAAACTACCCTCCGGATATTGACGGCGGGTCATAGGTTCTATATACTCTATTTAAAACAAACAGTGTAGTTATTAAATTGCATAACAAAACACGCAAATACAGACAGGAAAAACAATGAACCCAATAGCCTTATTGACTGCTTGAGGAACATTGATTGACGAAAACGTGTGTATGTTATTATCAGAACAGAACAGAACAGAACATTTATTTTTTTTAACTTGTACATACGTACATCGTTATATATAAATACATAAATTTTCATGCATAATAAGTCAAGTGTTTTTAGTCAAAAGTACATTTGCTATGAGCAATATTAATGTTGAGTAACTGATAAATGAGAATGAAAATACAAAAGAGCTAAACATTGTTTAATTAATCAAGAGTGTATTCCTTACAGCTAAAGCTGTACTAATATATTTTGCTAACTTTACATACAGTACAAATATTCTTATCATGTGTCTGCAGTAATTCTAAGAATTTAAACATACTAGGTCTATTATAATAATATTTTTAATATAAATTGTCCGGATTCTTGTGTAACTAGGACAAATCAAAATAAAATGGTATTCATCTTCCAAATCAATAATGCGACAGCATTGACAATATCTTTAATTTCTAGGTATTCTATTACGAGAGTATTATCCCCCGTCCGTTCGTGCGTCCGTCCGGAGCCATATCTTGGTAACCATAAGTCACATACACATAATATTTTGTATAAATGTTTGTCCCTATCTGGACCGCTTTTGCCCAAGTATGGTTGGAATCGCCTTAGTAACACCAAAGTTATGGTCCTTGATTTAATAATTACTTAATATATAGTATATAATGAATATTTTGTCTGGAAAATAACTGGGATTCGATTTAAACTTCAAACACTGATACAGGGCAGTGAGTGGATTTACAGAGTGCAGAAACCATAACTCTAGGTAAACTAAAAGTGGATTTATGGGACTTTGTGGCTTTATTTACTATATAGTATATACTATTTTAGGAAAAGTTTGTTTGAACCATAAATAACTAAAAAAGCATTCGACAGAATCAAATGAAACTTGAAACATTGATTAAGGGCAGAGAGTGGATGTGCAGAGTGCATGAATCATAACTCTGGATAAAGTAAAAGTGGAGTTCTGGTATTTTGTTGCTTTGGAAATGATGCCAATGCTAGTGTAAAATTTACGACAAGGTGTTGTAATTTTGCCAATGCCAGTGTAACATTTACGACAAGGGGTTGTAACTTGTGTTACAAATAAAAATATTGTAACAGATAGCATAGACGTTGTAACTTTTATCACAACTACATTTTGTAACTTTTACGGTAAGATTGTAACAGATAGCGTTTAGTGTAACTTTTACGGACGGCTTGTAACTTTTACGGACGGCTACAACAGATAGC
The DNA here is from genome assembly GCA_037043455.1 of Cyrtodaria siliqua. NCBI lineage: Eukaryota > Metazoa > Mollusca > Bivalvia > Adapedonta > Hiatellidae > Cyrtodaria > Cyrtodaria siliqua. The sequence continues at coordinate 62,789 of JAWPHD010001097.1, read as the reverse complement.
GACATTGTAACAAATGGGATTCCTACAATGATACTTAGGAATCAGGGAATACTCTTACCATCGAATACATTGCTATAGTGATTTTTAATGTGCTCATAGGATAGACGCTTCGATCCGATTGACGAGGTTATATGAAATGTATTGCATAATGACACACCAAAATAACCTAGTACATGTTCCCTACCCGCAACATCTCGTACGCGGATCGCAGCATTACTCGAATGTAATACGCAGCTTTCCATATTGGTTACGTCATCGCATCTTAGATTCCAGCCAAAACAAATTTGCATTCATAATCAAAGTTATCATCCAAATGTTATTCAGAAGATTGCTCCATCAATAGTTTATTTACATGAAAGCCGTGATAAAACCTTCATCTGCATTGTACATAACAAACACTCAACGAAAATTATACATCAACAATCGTGACCGGCTATTTTGTTTACATAGCAACAGTACACTATTTTCTGTGTCGTTGCCTTACGGCGATCAACATGTCAAGATTTTGAACATACCAAAGCGCCGTGATAAACACGAGGCGGGATCCCGACGAATGACGAGATTAGCCGAGCGTTCACGATTGGTACCGCTAGTGAGGTTTGAACCCGTGATCAACATGTTCCGATTCCACCGTGTTTCCTACCGGACTACCGCAGACAAGGTCCGTCCATATTCATGAAGCTTCTTAGCAATATCTTTACTTAAGTCAAAATGTATCATTCTTTTAAACACCCTTTTCTATCGTTTTAAGACATCTTCGTTTTACTTGTAATAGTCACAGGTATTCGGCGCGTAATTTGGTCATTACTACCCCCTCCCCCTCCCCCTCTACTACCCCCACCCACCCACCCCATCCCAAAAAAAACACACACAAAAAACGTCATCCAAATATCATATAATAACATTTTAAAACATTTCTAAAAAAACATTATTTTTGATGTATGTATATTCTATAAAGGCATCCGAGACCCGCTGATTTTTTTTGGAAAACATAGACTCCACGTTTACGGTCGAATACGCGGTCAATTCTTGGACCATTTGCTCAAGCAAGCACTCAAATTTTGCAGGAGGGATAGCTCTCCATAGATGTAATAACTTAATCAACTAAACTCAATGAAATTGTGTACCCAGTAAGTCGAGAAGTGAAGAAACATCTTACTCGACGGAGATATGACCGGTCCCATTGTCACCGTCATTCACCTCAGAAACACAACTATACACCGTTCAACTTGCATAAACATATATTTGTTCAATCAGAAATAACGTATAACTACAATACCGATCATCAAAAAGCTCAATCCGACATCTGGTAATCACAACGGCTCAATATTTCGAACAATTTTCAAGTTCACCTGAGCGCTGCCATCTTTGGAATGGTTACCTACTCGCCAATAGGATGATTACAAATGCGTAATCTATGGAGAGCTATCCCTCCTACAAAAGTTGAGTGCTTGCTTGAGCAAATCGTCCTAGAATTGACCATGTATTCGTCCGTAAACAAAGTGTAGTCAATTTTTCAAAAAAAAATCAGCGCGTCTTGGATACCTTTATATATTATATATTATGAAAAATAAACGTTTTTTAGAAAAGTTTTTAAAATTTTATTATTTTTATGATATTTGGATGAAGTGGTTTTTTTGGTAGGGGTGGTGGTGGGGGTAGTAGAGTCGGAGGGGGATATTTAGATAATGTTTTTTTGGTGGGGGTGGGGGTGGGGTAGTGGGGGGGTAGTAGTGACCAAATTACGCGCCAACTACCTGTGGTAATAGTGCTATGGTTTAATGAACCCCACAATTAAAACATATCTTAAAAAAGATGATCTGTAGTGTCGCTGAGAGTTGAATAAGGATATTTGAAAATATGTAATCATCTTAAATTTTGACTTAAGTAATATTTTCTACTTAAGTTGCTTTATGAATACGGGCCAATGTGTTTAATGAAACATATTTCTGTTTTAATGCATGTTTTTTAAATAACTGAGTGAGAACAGTCCTCCTGAACAAAGTTTTTTGCCGATACACTGGTATAGTTTCTGATAGGCTGAGACAAGAACACCTGCTATCCAAGATATACAGAAAGGCAGAAAGACAATACATTTATTAATAAACAAAGATAAACAAAGAGGGAAACTTCATTATTATATCGAAGAACAAAATGCGGATGGTAAGAAATACTTTAATAAAAAAAAAAAATTACAGTCACGTGCTTCCAGTTTCAAATTTGTTTCTACACAAACGATCAAGACGTTTGTATTTACAATCAAGTGTCGAAGATGATCAAGACTAATGTGAGATATTGATGATAGGTGTTCATGTTATACATTTCAGGTAAAATTTCTTTGCACCTATTTGTTGCATAACCATGCTATCTCTATGGAATTAAATGCAACTAGAACGAATTTGACGGCACGGACGTCGTAAAATACCCAAGTTTTATTCACCTAGGTCACTTCCCCCTCGACCACCCCCCTACCCCCCCCCCCCCCCCCCCCCACACACACACACAGCCCCACAGTATATACAATGTAATCCCTTCATCAAAATGTTCTTTTGATAAATATTTTTTAAATAAATTGACCCCCTGTTACCCACCACCCATCCCCTCCAACCCGAACCCCAGGGTAGACGTCCGAGTTTTAATTAAAAAATCATTTGACATGCTGTGAATCTCTTTATTAGATGACTATTATACCAATTAATGTGCAAAAGTATGAAAAAAGTACTTCGTAATTGCATTATTAGTGTATTTGATGTCCCTTCTTCCAGGCCCAACTATAACATAGAAGGAAACAAATGTATACAGTGTAATCTCCTCATCAAGTTTCATTTGAGACATAATTATATAAAAAAAAAATCCATATCCCCCCCCCGCCCCCCCCCCCCCCCCCCCCCCCACACACACTACCATCCTCCCCCTTGGGCCCCTGGCAGACGGTCCGAGTTCGATATAATAAAAATAATAAAATCATTTAATATGTTGCTTAACTTTTATAGACGTTTACATACACCAAGTTATGTGCAAAAATATGGAAAAATGACGGTGTAATTGAATGTTTAGTGTATTTGACCTTTTGACCCTCTGAGCGACCCTGGGTGCAGAGCCATCATCATGTTTCATTTGAGACATAATTACAAAAAAATAATGAAAAAAAATGACCCGAAATCCAGCCCGCCCCACCCACCCAGGGCCCCAGAACAGACGTTAGAGTTTGCGAAATATAAAAATCGTTTGATATGTTGTTTATCTTTTATAGACGATTACATACATGTATACCAAGTTATGTGCAAAAATATGAAAAAATGACAGTGTAATTAATTTTTTAGTTTATTTGACCTTTTGACCCCACTGAGGGCCCCTGGGCTCGGAGACAAAAATAATAATGCTCTTGCACGCCGTCATCATATAGTGATGTCATACTCTAAGTTTGGTTGAATTCCGTTCAGCGGTTTAGGAGAAGTGAGTAACAGACAGACGGACAGACGGACGGACGGACGGCCGGACGGACAAACGGAGGCGATTTTAATATAGCCTGTTTTTTCAAAAACGTGGGTATAATTAGATGATAAACAAGCACATGCATAGTTGATTATAATTGCTAATCTTCATAGAAGTCTCGTGAGAGGTTTGGATGATTGAAACTGTTTTGGTACAGACTGTTTGCTTAATCAGACACGTCTTTATTTATAGCGACAGTCATAAGCAATATTGAAAACTAATTGAAATATAAATATTTTATATGTTTTTCAAACTAAAATGGAACATCAAAGCAATTCATGTACCTAAGCAATTATTATGATTAGGAGTTTTGAAAAGTTGGAAATGTTGGTTGTTTTGCTTTACTGATTCGTGCAATATTTACGGCTGGTGATTGGCATTCGCTAAGTGCAGAAAGAAGTCAACAGACTGAGTATCTTCTTAATAAATGAGTCTTTTGCGTTCGCAAAGAAGAATAAACCTCTTTAAAATTACTTCACGTGTTTGGTTTCTGCATTTTGAGTAGAGAATATCGAGTTTCGAGTGGTGAAACTCGAGTTTCGAGTAGACAACATCGAGTTTCGAGTGGTGAAAATTGAGTTTCGAGTAGACAACATCGAGTTTCGAGTAGTCGAGTAGACAGCTTAGAATTTAAAGTAGACAATGTGGAGTTTCGAGTGAAGAATATTTCTGTATTAATTTACAAAGTTGCGTTTACTATTATTTTATTTTGCAAGTTTTTACTCCATTTTAATTTGGCCGTTTGGAGCCTTTTTTCTTGTTCTATCTTCGGTAACTGCATTTTGTGATTATGGATTAACGGCTTCGCGTACTTTTTATGAAATGTCCCATGTGCATTAAGGTAAAAAAAAAAGCATCATCGCCAATCGGAAAATAAACGCCTGTCGTTAAGTTGTTGTAGACCTAATACCTTGAAGAAAAATAATTCATTCACCTTGAAGGTCTCACTACACAGTTAGCTCCCTTGAAACCCAGGTTAGGATAATGCTTACGCCTTAATAAGTAGTAGTGTTTTCTTCGGTTTTAAATATTTTCAATAATTGCTGACAGATATGTTTATTGTTGTTGCAGGTGAGATGGACAGAGTCTGAAATTGGATGTGCAGCTATTAGATGGCACTGCCACCAAATTATGACAGTTGTATGGGTGTTGAAGAAGAGTAAGAATTCTGGTCCAAACTCTGGAGTTAAAGCCCAAAATAGAGTAGTGTAATTTTTGGCATGGAAACCTCCTGTTCCGAATGGCCCTGTAAACTTTATTCATATAGGCCAAAAAATGCAATGTGTAGTGAGACCTGAAACTTTGAATGTGATTGACAAGGTTAAACCATAATTAAACAAGAGCTGTCGGAGAACAGCGCAGCTCGACTATTCGACAGAGAATAATAAATTACATAGCTAGTATATACCATCAGAAAACAATGCTACAACAATGTGGGGTGGGTTTGGGGGCACAACATAACTATGTGTAAGAATTGACCAAAACTACACAGAAATATGTAAAAATAAATAATAAAAAAAATAAAAAAATCGAGTTTTAAGTGGGGTGTGGGGTGGGGTTAGGGGAGAGGCGGGGATGGGTGGTGGGAGAGTGGGGGGAAGTGGGGTTGGTGAGGGCAACATATATGTGTAAAAAGCTATGTAAGAATTCACCAAAACAACACAAAAGTAAGCAAAAAAAAAAAATTAAAAATCGAGTTGTGAGTGGTGATGGGAGAGAGGGGGGGGGGGTGGGGGGGGTGGGGGGGGAGAAGGGCAACATATATGTGTAAGAAGCTATGTGAAGCTATGTGAGAATTGACCAAAACAACACAGAAATATGGTAAAACAAAATAAAAAATAAAAATATTTCGATTGGGGGGAGTGGGGCTGGGGGGTGGGGGGCGGGGATAGCTATGTGTAAGAATTACATATATATATCGAGTTTCGAGTGGGGGTGGGGTGGGGCAGCATATATGTGTAAGAAGCTATGTGTAAGAAATTACCAAAACAACACAGATATATGTATATGTAAAAAACAATAAACATATAGGTATGTGTAGGAATTGACCAGAACAACACAGAAATATGTAAAAAATATATATATATATATAAAAAAAAAATAGTTTTGAGTGTGTGTGTGTGTGTGTGGTGTGTGTGTGTGTGGTGGGGGGGGGGGGTATAATGTGTAAGAAGCTATGTGTAATAATTGACCAAAACGCACAGAAATATGTAAAAAAAAGGATTGTGTAAGAATTGACAAAAGCAACACAGAAATATTTAAAAAAATATATATAGAGTTTCAAGTGGGGAGGGGGAGCGGGGGTGAGAGGCGGGAGTGGGTTGGGGGGGGGGGGGGGTGGGTTGGGGGAGGAGGGGGCAACATATATGTGTAAAAATTGACTAAAACAACACAGAAATATGTAATAAAAAAAGTTTCATGTGGGGGGGGAGGGAGTGGGTTGGGGAGGGTGGGAGGGGGAGGCAACATATATGTGTAAGAATTGACTAAAACAGCACAGAAATATGTAAAAAAAAAAAAAGGGGGAGCCCATGCCCCAATATCGGTGAAATAGGAATAAGATGCATAATGCTATAAGAAATCACAAACCAAAATTATAGATATATACATGCTTACATGCAAACCTAGATCTGCCTTTATTGCACATTTTATGGGCCATCACAATTTGGGAGCCCAGAATTTGGGAGCCCAGACATGGGAGCCCAGAATTTGCAGAAGACAAAATTACTTATCCAATCCTTTACAACATACTATAAGGAAACCAATTCCAAAATTTGATTGTGCTAGGGTAAGAATTGTAAGAGATATAGACTTGTAAACACAGCTTACACGCAAAATTTGATGTGAAATGGGACACATTTTATGGGCTATCATAGTTTGGGTTTCATGGGAGCCCATGGATTACAGGAACCAACATTGCTTATGCAGCCCTTAAGATAATGCTATAAGGAAGCCCATGGCCAAATTTGGATGTGCTAGGATAAGAAATGTAAGAGATATAGACTTGCAAACACAGCCAACGCCGACGCCAACGCCGACGCCGACCCCGGGGTGATTACATAAGCTCTCTTATTCTTCGAATAGTCGAGCGAAAATATGAATCAGTGAGAGGGAACGTTCCACGTGCCCTACTCATACTAAGGAATAGATTCGTATATTTTCTTAATGTGCTCAAAGGGCAGACTCCGATACATGGTATCCGTCCGCCCCATCCAACTGACGAGGCTAAGGGAAGGGCTTGAACCCGGTCTTTCCGGTGGATTTCAAGTACAACGTTCTACCCATCCGACAAGCCTCCTCCTCCTCTTCTACCGCTTCTGCTTCTGCTTCTTCTTCTATGTAAACATGTATATTTTAATACATTGTGCTTCGTTTCGGTAAGGGACATTCATTTTGCTTAAGTAAAAATGATAACGAACAAATAACAGTTGTTTACCTTTAGTTTTGGCGTTTTAACAACCTCAAAAGTGGCGATGGAGCACTTTTGCATACGTATACCTTCAAAAATAGGTAGCTTCAATGATTACCAGCCGTGTACACGAGCACTACTAAATAAATTCCCTCATTCATAGATTAGCGCCAACTTGAAAACAATTTCCAAGCAAATCTTACAGTAGGAACGCCACGGACCTATAACATATCAGTGATGTTCGCATTTTTCTTCCGCGAACATGGACTATTTCTTTGTATTTTACGGACTATTTTACGAATTTTCAATTAAAAACAGACGCCATTTTTTTACATCTGAAAAGTCGCTTCAGAATTGGGCGCGCTAGGTCGGCGAGCACTACGGGTACATAGCAGTCTAAAAACTTGCGTACAGTGTTCCATACCGTGAATTATGTAAAAAGTAATACCTTACCGGATGAAGTAACGTCCCAGTATGTGCAAACATAATGCAGCGTGTCGTTTGACAGGTCACCGTGACATAAATTGACATGGTTTTTTTATTTATTTTTTTATTATTTTTTTTCGGCCATCTTTAAAAATAAAGATAGCCCATTTATTTCCCCCGTCATAGGTACATGGGGGTCGGAGAATCATCCCCCGTAGTACCGTACAATAATTAGCAACTGTAATAGACCTGTACAACTAACTACGATAACGACTAAGACATCAGGCTAAATACTATGCCCGAGAAAATGTTGGGGCTGATCTCAAAGTTGTATAACAACCTCAGGGCAGTCGGTAGCGCGGCCGATTTGTAACCGGAGGCCCCGGGTTCAATCCTCCGTCGTGCTACTGAGTTTCGTCGGTGTGTTCTTGGGCAAGACACTTTCCTTTAGCCTCGTCCGTCGGGGTGGGGACGTGTATCGGTCTAACCTCCGAGCACATTAAAGAACCATAGAAATCTATTCGATAATAAGAGTAGGGCACGGTTCCCGGATTCCTATGTATCCTTCCCCTCTCTCTGGGGCGGCTCTAAATAACCTATACTATATTGATGAACCGTTAAACAACATTCAATTCAATTGTATAACAACCTGGGTTTTAGTAGGCTTACAGGGGTTTGTGTAGAAAAAAAACAATAAACAATAATATCTTTAAAAAAGATAGTCGGCGCGTTTGGAGAAGCACAATGTATAATTGATTGTTGGTCATGAAGTGAAATAATTTTAATAGCGAAAGGTAAGGTAGAGAGTAGAGCAATATAACGTTGTCTATCGCTATTCCGATAAAAGTTGACACGGCAATGCCAGAGTGGGGAACTTGTACAAAACAAGTTAGTGTCTTCCATTACGGAAGGCTAATTGTTAAAATAATCAAAGGGCCATAACCCTGAAAACAAGTGGCCCACGAGGGCCTGAATCGATCTACTGGCAAAGTGTAATCTGTTAGATGACGCTACATGCAAAATATCAAAGCTCTAACTTCGTGGTTTCAAAAAAGAAAGAAGATTTAGATAGATAGATAAACTTTATTAATACAAAAGACCAAATGGCCTATCAGTATACAATACAAAATACACATCATATTTATAATTAAACAGTCAATGGTTAGCAGTCATCAGTTTTAACAGTATTACTAGTATGAATATATTCATTTCAAACATGTATTATACATATAATCGTTATAACCTTTTATTTTCTTATTTTCTTAAGGTAAGGCTTACATCAAAGTAAAAAAGTATATGACTTTTCACATCAGACAGATATGTCATTGACTTTATATGATAAATAAGCAAGTAAGAGGAGGAATTCCCCTATATTATATCGTAAGTTTCGTTTCTTTTTTGAAAGCTTTTAAAAATATAAATAGCGAGATTTCTAACAATTTTAACATTTTTTGATTGCAACAATTCTATAAATTTGGGTATATTTGGTCTTTTCCAATAAAACTTTTTAATATACACCTCTCTAAAATCATAATAAAGTGGACATTCTAGTATAAAATGAAATTCGTCCTCTAAAGAATTACAAAGTTTACATTTTCTTTCTGAAAGTGGTATTTTTGTAGGTTTGTGCCACCTTCCAGTCTCTATTTCAAGTCTGTGAGATGACACTCTAAGTCTAGTTAACGCTAATCTAAATTTTTTGATAGTAACGTTATCTAAGTAGGGTTTAAAACTGAATTCCGAGAATAAAATGTAACAATTTGCTCTAGTTGAATTTGATAAATTTTCGTTCCATTTCTGTACAAAAGTATCATTTAATCTCTGAGTAAATAGAGAAAGAAAACTATTTACATTTCCCACCCCTTGAAAAAACCATACATCATAAAATCCTAATCTTTCAAGAACATTTTTCACAGATCTCACCCAAGAAATCTTATTTGGATATTTGTCTAAGTCTGCTAACAGTGTATTATATGTAATTTTAATATATTTTAACTCATTGCATTTCAAAAGTTTAAACCAATAACGAATAATAGCTTTCATTCTATATTGTTGTAATGTAGTTCTTCCTAACTCTCCATAAATAAAATCGTTTTGAGTTTGAATTTTTACTCCTAATAAATGTTTACAAAATTGTAAATGAACTCGTTCGATTACTTTAGCCTCTGAAAACCCCCAAACTTCAGCCCCATAGTTCAAAATAGGTAAAATTAGTTTATCAAATAAATCTAACATATGACTCACAGATATATCATGAAATTTATACACATATGATTTTAATTTGTATATTGCTTTGAGAGCTTGTCCCGCTAGTGCCTCGTGGGTTTCTCTGAAAGACCCACCAGTTGTAAAAACTATCCCTAAATACGTAAATTTGTTGACAATGTCAAGTTGTGAACCATTATAGATAAAATGTATATTTCTTCTGTTTCTCCCACCTTTTTTAAACACCATAACTTTTGTTTTATTCACATTTACAGTAAGTTTCCATTTAGTACAATAATCACTCAAAATATTTAAACCATCCTGTAAACCGCTCTCGTTTTCTGAAAAGATAACTATGTCATCAGCGTAAAGAAGTAAACACAACTTTAACATACCCATATCAATTCCCGTATATCCTTTTAAAATAAAAGTTTCTTCAAGGTCATTCAGATACATGGAAAACAAAAAAGGTGACAGACATTCACCCTGAGCGACTCCCAGAAAACATGTATACTCTTCGCTCAACTGATTCTCATATTTAACACGTGATTTTACATTTTTGTACATAGATTTAATAACTTCTAAGATTTTTCCTCTGACCCCAGTCTTTATGAGTTTATACCATAAAATATCTCTTACAATAAAATCAAAGGCTTTGGTAAAATCAATAAAGGCGACATATAATTTTTTGTTATCATTCAACAAATGGGATATTACACCGTGTACAATAAATATATTATCAATAGTTCCCATATGTTTTCTAAAACCAGCTTGTGCTTCTATATAAACTTGATATTTATCCGCCCATTCGTTTAATCTATTGTTTAAAATCCTTGTAAAAAGTTTTCCCAAAGTACTAAGTAAAGTTATGCCTCTATAATTTTCCGGTTTATTAACATCCCCTTTTTTGTGCAATGGTATGACATAACCTTCTGACCATTTTTCTGGGAAATAGCCCTGGTCTAAGATTTTGTTGAACAATTTACTTAAATAACCAATTAAATAGTTGATCCCATACTTAAAAATTTCGTTAATGACAAGATCTGGCCCTCCTGAACGGTTTAAACCTAATTCCCTACATGCTTTGCTTATTTCACCGTGTGTTATTTTGTGATCTAATTCTTCAAACATGATTTGTATTTCACCATTAAGATATCTTTCATTAAAAAATATAACATCTTCATCTGGTTGAAAAAAAGCCGATTCTGGATTATTTATTGACTTGAAATATTCTGCAAAATGAGACGCCTTTAGCGACTTTGATTTATTTGGTGTTGACAAACCTTTTAACATTTTCCAGTACTCTTTCGCATTTTTGTAACGCATGTTTTCTAATCGTTTTGTTTGTTTTTTATCAAACTCACGTTTTTTGTTTCTAATGATATTTTTATATTCAGTTCGAGCTTTCGTTAAACAGTGTCTGTTTTCATCGGTTTTGTTAATTCTGAAATAGTTTAGTTTTTCATAAAATTCGCACTGCTTTTCTTTACATGTCGAATCATACCATGGTTGCGTATTCCAATCGGAATTGCAATTCCTATCGTTAATTTTCTTTTTAAATAAATGACCACACGTATCATCGAACATTTTATAAAAACTATTTATGTTATTATCAATTTCGTTTTCTGAAGAAACGGTGTTTAGATCGTCTTCAATACTATTAAGATTATTTTTAAAAAGGTTCGTGCCAAGCATTTCTTTGAATAAACACGCTTTATCGTTATTCCATTTATAGGTGTATTCAACGTATTCTAGATCGCATTCACTTTCACAATTAACATTTGTTGACTTACCAAATGAAAACAAAATAGAACAGTGATCTGATAAAACATTTGGTTCATCAACTACAAATGAAGTAAACAATGTCATTAAATTTGTCCGGCATAAAACATAATCAACTACACTAGATTTATAAATGTATTTCCTAATATTTCTATGTAAAACGTTTGACCCCCGGGGAGGGGCTTATTCTGACCCCAGGGTCACCATTTGTATAACTTGGTAAAGTACCACTATATGATGTTACAAGCAAAATATCAAAACTGTATCCCTTGTGGTTTCAGAGAAGAAGATCCAGGCACCTTGAAAAATCACGTGACTAGGAATTCACGGCGATATGTAATTTTTATAGGGTTTCATTACCAGTTACCATGTAAAATTAACGCACTTTGCAAAAAAAACAGAATAATTTATTTGCAATTTCAGCATTTCTATTCCTTTCTTCATCTTTTCCGGTCACAATTGAAGTACAGCGTAACAAATCACCTAACGATATACCATTTATCAACAACTACACTCTATAAACAAATCTACTAGTTTCCTTTGGCCTTGTCAGACAAATTTAGTCAATCAGCATTCATTTTAATAAACACTGTAGGCTTTCATAATTTCCGTATCGCTTTCAACTCGAGTTTTGATAGGCTTACACAGACACACCTCCTGCGAGGCCAAAAGCTTACACGGCTGGCGCCGAAAAATGCTAGATTATCATCCCCTCCCTCCCCGAGTTGCCTTTCGACCACAGATTTCTTTAAAATGACAGCATTTTTTGGATTAAAACTGATAAAAATAAAAATAAAATTTCACATCCTGCCTCAAATTTTACTATAATTTGTATGAGATTCTAACAATGATTTCCATACCCGCCCTGCAACCCCACCCCACATTGTTTTAGCCTTGTTTTCTGATGGTATATACTGGCATATATAATTTATTATTCTCTGAAAAAGCGAATAGTTGAGCTGCGCTGTTCTCCGACAGTTCTTGTGTGTAGCTATGATGCAGTAACTTGTAAAGACGCAATGGTAATCCATAAAATCACATGAAAAAGGAATAAATAGAAGATATAAGAACGAGAAACACGCGTATATGTGTATAGTTAATACTATTAAAATAACATAACGAACACAAATTACCACCTCTCACTGCCATGTGCTATGGGTTATATATAATAAAACTGTGTAACGGGGAATATATTAACTGTGGGGCATATATATTATATATACATGTATACATATATGCCCCATATCCAGGTTTTAAAATTGTGCCACATATCCAGGTTGCATATCAATACCCCACATCTTGTGCAATTTCTGTATATATATATAAATAAAGACTCTATGTTAAATTTTTTAACTCCGCCAAGCTTTCGGACCTGCGTCCTTCATCAGGGCTAATTTACTACTCAATGTATACAAGTAAAACGGACGTGACGTCGTAGTGGGCGCGTCACAACGTCGAGTGTAATGGCGCGCATGGGTGACGTATCACTAGTTTATTGGATCAACTTCGAGTGTAATGGCGCGCATGGGTACCGCATCACTAGTTTATTGGATCATAGTGAATTTCCCAATGTATTGGGTCCTGAATACATTCACTGTTTGACATTATTTAGTTTATATATTTATATATATATATATATATAGTTCATACTGGCACCACAAGGAGGCTAGTGGACAAGTATTTCCTAAAAAGAGGTAAAAATCAAATTCCTGTTTATGTCTCTATATAATATGAGTCCTCCGGGACGACGCCCATTTCTACTCAAGGTACTTCATGTGAACAAAGTTAACAATGTCCATCTATCGTTACTGACTATATTCCCAATGGTACTTGAGAAAAATAGCGTTTAATGTGTTATCGCTATACGTTTGCGGTTTAACGATACTTTCTGAAAAACAATTTATCTTTATTTACAATCTAAGGCTTTTTGAGAAGAAGATGTTTAGAGTGTTTCCTATATATATTGGCATGACATTATAGGACTAACACGTTTTAAAAAGATACTTTAATTTGGTTCGAACTTTTCCCATCCTTCCTTAGGAATAGATTTCTATGGTTCTTTAATGAGCTCGGAGGATAGACTACGATGCAAGGAACCTTTGAGTTTACTCGATGGACAAGCTATGGGAAGTGTCATGTAAGGACAAACCGAAGTAACCTAGAATAGACTCCGATACACGGAACCGTTACGTCCCCATCCGATGGACAAGCTATGGGAAGTGTCATTGTAAAGACAAACCGAAGTAACCCAGGATAGACTCCGATACACGGAACCGTTACGTCCCCATCCGATGGACTCGCTATTGGACGTGTCATTGTAAGGACAAACCGAAGTAACCCAGTGACACCAGTGAGACTCGAACCGTAATCCCCGGATTCAAAGCAAACGTGCCATACATTTGGCCACTACGGACTCGTTTTTGAGAAGAGGTCGATATGTATCGTATAAGTTGACAGGTCAACAATGGACGTAAGGACAACACATCTAAATAACTCTGTGAAGCTTTAGCTCAGGTTAGCTTAATTGGAAAACTTCACAACTTAGTTTTTAAATCAGATACACAAGATGTACAAGCAGGTTCTTTCTTTTTGAATTATGTATTTCTTCATCTTTCATCAGTTTTTGCGCACAATATGATCTATGTTTGCGTCGACCTGCCGTACAACACCATTCATTCATTCATTCATTCATTCATTCATTCACAACAAATCGCCAATATTGATGCAAAACACATAACTGAACACATCAACATAGTCTAGCAATCTTCATAGATTGTTTCATATAACGTCTTAGAATAAAAGCAGACTAGTATTTTATAATGCAGTTTTAGTTATTAAAAGAATAATTAAAGAAATATATAAAGAGCTGCAGTTAACTGACCTCCTGCCGAAATGAGAGCACTGTGTAACGCTCCCACCCATGACGTCAGCATTACGCTCTCGTGGAAACTTTCCAATAGCGTTGAATGAATGATACCAACGGCGTACATGGCACTGCCAATAAGACAAAACGATCCAAAGCTTGCGAACAGAACTACCCATGACCATCCTCGGTCAAGATCACTGTATGCGTCCTGTGTGAGTTTAGCGATACTATCTTCATGTTTATCTGGATGAACTTCTTTAACGGCTTCTTCCGACTTCTTTGTTACTGTCTGCATTGTTTTGGTAATGTATTCTAAATGCATTCCATAGGCACAAAGTACGGTATTTAGCGTTACTTAGTTAATACAGAAGACAATAATTTGTTTCGTTCCTTTCTACCATTTATATTCCATAGTTAGGTGATCTGAAAGAGAAAAGTAACACATTTGTCGAACCTTTATCAGATACAGGTATTTCTTGCATACCGGACAAGAATATCCGTCATTTTACCAGGGCTAGATATTTCCATCTCACCCTAGGATCGAGATAAAATTCACGCGCGCCAACATCCGGTATGCAGGAAAACATGCAAAACGTTAGTAGCTGGCGGCGTCAACGCACAACATGTCTCTGATGTGTAAGAAAAAGAATCTATAAGAGCCTCGGCTCCGATAAAAACACTTATACCTCGGGCTGGAATATCTTCACCGGACACATGATAGATTCTTATATTATTGCACCTCGCACACAATTCTAGGCATCTCATTGGTTGAGTGCGGTTACATGGCGAACCCCTATCTTTCTTTAGTGGGTCAGTAGATTTCATAAAGGGTCACTAAAACAATATGGACTACAATTCCGATTCAAAGTTTAAATAATTTGCAAATAGTTCTAGGCGTTAGTAACAAACATAATAAGTAAATTAATAATGTTTTTAAACTGTAATCGGTCGTGACGTCAACGTCATGACGTCAAATTGCGCGAACGTCTCAATGAGGCTATTGTCTCGCTCCCTATAGATCTTACAGACCCCACTTATTTCTGTTGTGGGGTCAGTAACAAATTCAATAACTAATAATGTATTGTCTTCCATAGTTAGGTGATTTGGAACAGAAACGAATCATATTTGTCGAACCTTTATCAAATCATGTATATGTACATGTGTATGTATATGTATATAATACCATGACAATATGTGTCAATACGTTGTTGTAGAGAGAGTGCGTTTCAGACTAACTGTTTACATATGTCATCGCCAAAGCATTTAACAATGTGGGAGAGATTATAAGAATCTTTCATGTGTTTCCGTTGAAAATCGGGAATCCAACCCGAGTTATAATTGTTTTAAATTCATTAAAACTATTATACCGATGGTTGAAATTTCCCTATCTGAACCGGATACCCAAGCTTGATTCCTCTATTTATTCTGCCAAATCTGACGTCGCCAAATACTCGCATGTGTATTTACACATAACGTCATGCAACTGTCATTGTTGATATCAGCGCCCACCATGTGTAAGATCAGGCTTCCCATTACTCATGTAAACGCGGATATCTATAGCTGATATAAAATAAATGGATGACTAAAAATTATTATTACATAACGAGAAGATTTTGTTTGCTTGTATGGTGTTTTATGTCGTTTTCACCACTTGTAAGGTTATATATGAGGGTCGATTTTTGTAAATTCAATAGGTTGACGATCTGAAAAAAACTACTAATGCGATTACAAAAGAAGTAGTCTATTTTCGTAAACAAGTAGTCTATTGTCGTGAATATGTATATAGCATTGTAAAAATACAAAACATGCAAAGAAAAATGTATAAAGAGGTGTAGAAACACCACCATCTTGGCGGCCATCTTGGATATTTTAAATGTTTTCAATACAGTCGCTATTAGTAAAAAACAGATGAATACACATGAAACGAGTTGGTCTGAAGGATTTTGCGGGCCTTTAACCAATAAGGTTGTGATCAAAAACAGCTGTCAAGTCTGGACCTGGTGCAATTTTTAACATCCAATTTATATAGTATACAATCATGGCCTTAAAGGTCTCGTGTGAAATAGATTTGCAGAATGTTTTCATCGATGAACTTGTGCCTATACTCACACCAATGTAAATAGATGGGCAAACTATAAATCTAGCGATGAATATCTCGGCGATGATATTCAGGTCACTAGTCAACCAGATGACGTGTGATTGATATCGTTAACTGATACGTCCGTTAGAAGCCGATATAAAACCCTAATATTGTGTAGGCATCTCGGCAGCATGTTTTCCCAGAAGGTGCAAAGCAGCTTGTAAACATTGTTTTTAGGTAATGTTAACTGATGGGTTTGGCTTCATTGCCAATTTTGCATTGATGGTAGCAGTCTCGAAAGCCATACATCACTGTTTTAACATATGATAAATATTGAAGTTAAATGAAGTAAGAAAATGGTTCCTTTGCCCTATGAACCTAGCAGTGCACACCAAACGCATTATGTATAAGTCAAGATATTGTCATTTTAATGTCACGGCAGACATCTTGGATATTGTAATGTAGAATCCAACATATTGTCATTTTAATGTCACGGTTGCCATCTTGGCAGCCATATTGGATAATTGTATTTAACTTATAAGTGAGGTGAAGAAAGAAATGGATTCCTTGACCCCAAAAACCTAGTCAGAGACACCAAAATCATTGTCTAGCTAATTATAGAGGCCAAGATATTGTCATTTTAATGTCACGGGAGCCATCTTATCTTGGCGGCCATCTTGGATATTTCAATTTCCTCAAGGATGTCAATGTGGCATTATTCAGATTTATAATCAGCATACCTTAAATATATTAAAACCATCAAAAAACATTGTGTGGACGATAACTTTGGGTCATGGCTAAACACGGCGTTTGGCAACCGGACTAAAACGCATTGAAAACGAAGTCTACGAATCGTAAAGATCGTGTAAAATATACTGTTTTAGTGAAGAATTAATAAATGAAAATGAGAAAGAGCGAAAAAATAAATAAATGTAAACAAGAGAGAGAGAGAGAGAGAGAGAGGGGGGGGGGGAGAGTGTGTGTGTGTGTGAGAGAGAGAGAGAGAGAGAGAGAGAGAGAGAGAGAGAGAGAGTGAGAGTGCGAAAAGTAGACAATATAACTTAAAATAACAATTTCATTGCTTCACCTACCCCATTTTGAAATGTATCATACACCGTAACACGGCTTCACAGCTTGAATATCTGACTGACAGTAAGATTCAGTGCAACCGAGCTCTGTATCGATTTATGTTCTGATGCGGAAAATGTAGAACACATAATTTCAAGCATTGCGCAGCACCGACTTCTTTTTTTATGTGAATAACCGCTTGTCTTTGTTTGCATTACGCGGTCCCGCATTAATTCCATTAAGCGATGGGAAAGTTTATAATAGCAGGATTATATAACGAACATTTCGACAATGAAACACGTTTAAATTATTTTTTTTACTGAATAAATGCTATAAGCTGTTTAAAATTACATATTAAATGTTACAATATTACAACATGCAAACATTTTAAGTGGAAATTAAGGTTTTATTTCATACCCCAGCCAACCCCGTTTTCTCTTAGGAAGGGGTAGGAAGGGGTATGAAAGTGAATACTCGGTCAACGTAATATGATATTGATAAAAAAAAAATGGTTATACATACTAGTAACCTATGGAGTAGAAATCAACGGTACATTAATTTCGTCATTTTATGGTAATTTATGCAGGGGGTTTAACGCTTTTAACAATATTTCAGTCATATCACGGCGGTGTCTACTTGAAGCAGTATGCTACATGCCCAACTGCATGGTGCCGTCCTTGGGCAAAACACTTTACCTTAGCCTCGTCCGTCGGATGGGGACTTAAACAGGGCGGTCCCGTGTATCGGTCTATTCTCCGAGCACGTTAAAGAACCATAGAAATCTATTCGATAATAATAGTAGGGCACGGTTTCCTGAATCCTATGTAACCTTCCCCTCTCTCTGGGGCGGCTCTAAATAACATATACTGTGTTGATGAGCCGTTAAAAAACATTCAATTCCTTATAGTGCCGTCACATTGGAATACCATGCCGTAGACATATAACATGAAACCTCACCCAGTCACATTAATCGTGACAACGGTCCGACCAGTCTTAGAACTACCATTTATGTGCTGAGCGTCAAGCAGCAAGGGCTAAATAAAGTATGTGTTACGACCCGGTCGGGGATTGAATCACCGACCTCCCACATGCGTGCTAGACGTGCTTGAGTCTATGATAAATATGAGTATAACCTTGGTGTGAGTGTGATCCGTGTTACTATAGCTACATGTACGTAAAAAGTACGCACTTTTAAATTGTTATAACAAGAAAGATCGGGGATGGGGTTTGTCGATATGGAAATATACCTACAAGAAATGAATGAATGAATGAATTAATGGTGTTTTACGGCACGTCGACACATGAACAGGTCATATTGTGCGCAAAAACTAATGAAAGATGAAAAAATGAAGTATTAATTAAAAATTAATGTAAATATATAAAGATAAAACTATTTACAAATAAGGGACGATATGGTAGTAATATAAACTATATATGTAAACCAACAAATGCCCGTAAACGGGTATATAAACAAGTAAATATACACTATAATGATTTATATAGTCTGATTTCATTTAGGAAATCTAAAACAAGACTAAAATCTATAGTATCAAATAACTCTTTCATAGTATTAACATTGTAGTACCTTTCACGCATGTGATCAAAGTCTACACATTCCAACAAGATGTGTTTGACCGTTAACGGTGCAAAGCAGGGTATACATTCTGGTAATTGCTCACCTTGTAATAAATATGAATGAGTATAACGTGTATGTCCTATCCTGCAACGGGCTAGGACAACTTCTTCCCGACGAATGGGTCTATTAGACGAACGCCATTCTCCGAGTAACGGTTTAATTGAATTGAGTTTATTGTTAACTGACAAATCCCAAGCGGCTTGCCAAGAGTTACGAATATATGTGTTGATACAACTTTTAAAATCAGTATATTAGATATATGTAAACCTAATGTTGCCTTAGCAGCACTATCAGCTCTATCATTACCACGTATTCCTACATGGCAGAAAATAATAACATTATCAACTATAAGAGAATTGTACTTTTTCTAAAAGTTGAAGCACAACTGGATTATCATGTTTCATATTACCCAGTGCTTGAAGAGATGAAAGGGAATCAGAAAAGATTACGAAATGGTCATCATCAGATTCCTGAAAAATACTTAAGGCAAGTTCAATTGATTGCCTTAAGTTCAGCTGAGAAGATAGAGGCCTTGTCAGGCTGGCGGCTCTTTATGCTATGTTTGTGAACCACAGCTGCTGCAGATACCTTGTCTCCATCTTTATAACCATCTGTGTATATATGTTGAAAGTTACTGTATTTCGATTTAATTTCATTAAATTTGCTTTGAAAGATAGTAGGATCTGTAATGGATTTGTTATTATTACAAAAATCAAATATAATTGTTGGTGTTTCCAAAGTCCACGGTGGAATTTGTGGTACATTGTACTTGGCAATCAAATTTAGGTCGACTTCAGTGACTCTTAATTTTGGTTTAATACGAAGACCAAATGGCCGAATGGCCTTCGGTTTTCGATCAAAAAGAGGTTCATAATTAGGATTAAAAACAGTATCGAAAGTTTTATTTGAAGGGTTAAATTGTAATGTAATGGTATAATGAAGGGCCAATTTGTCCGTCTTTGAGACAGTGATGGTTCATTAGCTTCAACATATAGACTTTCGGCTGGTGATGTACGAAAGGCTCCTAAGGCGAGTCGTAATCCTTGATTAATGTATAGGATCGAGCATCTGCAAGTACGACTTGCGAGTCGATCCATATACTATTGAGTCGTAGTCCAGCTTGGATCTGATAAGAGATCTGCTTCCCAATTAGTGTTTACAACAACTTTAAGTAAGTTAAGAGCTTTAAGGCATTTGGCCTTCAAGTATTTAAGGTGTGGTATAAACGTTAATTTACGGTCAAAAGTAAGACCTAGGAATTTTGTCTCATCCACTACTAGTAAAGGTGAACCGCCCAGTGTTACATGAGGGTCTTCGTGATGTTTGCGTAGTTGGCAAAAGTGCATACAGTTGGTTTTAGATTTAGAAAATTTAAAACCATTTTCATCAGACCAGGTCTGAAGTTTATTGAGACATTGTTGTAATTTCTCTCGATAGTATTCACGTTTTATGCACGATAACATATAACAAAGTCGTCAACATATAGAGAACAATCCACACCTGGACTGATGCATTTTACTATACTGTTAATCTTTATATTAAAAAGCGTGACAGAGAGTATGCTGCCCTGTGGAACATCTTTTGTTCATGAATATCAGAGAGGGTTGAACCCATTCGGACACGAAACTGTTTATCATCTAAGAATTTCTCTATAAACATGGGTAATCGGCCTCTAAGACCAAGGTCATGAAGATCATTCATAATACCGTACTTCCATGCAGTATCATAAGCTTTCTCCAAGTCAAAAAATACAGCGACTACATGTTCTTTTTTTATGAAAGCATCCCTAATAAACGATTCAAATCGAATGACATTGTCTGTTGTGCCTCGTTGGCGCCGGAATCCACTTTGATACTTTGTTATCAGTTTGTTGGACTCCAGGTACCAAACGAATCCCTCATTAATCATTCGCTCCATGGTTTTACATATACAACTCGTTAAAGCGAATGGGTGATAATTTATTGGGTCCGTATGATCCTTTCCAGGTTTGGGGACTGGAATAACGATTGCTTCCCGCCAATAATCGGGGAAGTTTCCCGTCACCCAAACCTTATTAAATATATCAAGAAGGGTAGAGAGACAGGATTCAGGTAAATGTTTTAGGAATTGATAATGGATATCATCAGGACCAGCTGATGTATCATGAGCCTTTTTAAGGGACTTTGAGAGTGGATAGTTTATTGTATTTCTCCAAGTTTTTTGACTTGAAGTTCAGCTTCTTCTGTTCTTTTAGTTTCTTATTTTTCAGAAAATTTGTTTGACAATTTTCAGAAGAAGAATATTTTGAAAAAGTTTCTTCCAAAGTTTTTGTAATATCTTTGACAGATGTTATATCTCTATTATCTGTTTTAAGATGTTTTACAGAACTAAAATTACCTTTACCAATTATTTTCCAGACCATGTCCCATGTCTTCTTAAGAGATGAGCGAGAATTCAGCCTAGGGACGTAAGATCTCCAGGATTTCCTCTTGCTATCCTTAATAGTACGACGGGCTTTCGCACGAAAAACTCTAAAGTTATCTAATTTGCTTGAGTTGGCCGCAAGTTAAAATTATTTAATGCAGCTTTACGATCGCTGACTGCCTTTTTGCAGTCATCGTCGTACCAAGAAATGAAGGCATACAACTAAACATCTATATTATTGAGAGTTTTGAAAAATGTGGAAAAAAGGGGAAAACGTATAAAAATCGAATGATATGACATTTGAAAGCTCTTTTAAAATTGATATGGGAACCGCCATTTTGTCGCCATAGTTCTAAATTACCATATATGGCATATTTACCTATAGCATTGAAAGGTTAAACAAAAACAACAACATTGCAAATGAATGAACAATCGTTTACTGGTCTTATAATGTACTATTACTTACTGTTCATACAGTTGCTACATTTTATTTCCTATAAATCAGTAAATTATCATATTTATAAATAGTCCCGTGTATATTGCACTTTATAACTGGAGCTAGACCGGGTACCATTGGGTAAATGAGATGTAACCAAAAGTAGTCCTAAACTATTGAGTAAGTTACTGTGAAGCATAGGAGTGGTGAAAGACATGGGGCTGGTATGAATTGAATGTTTTCCTTTATTTCTGAAACATTTAACTTGCTTCTGGTGAAAACAACATAAAAATTGAAGGTATGATGGACATGCTGCACTACTTTTTGTGAAGCATAGTTTGAAGTGTACTTTGGTCATTTTGACCTCAGAATTAAAAAAGAAGGTGGCTAATTTCAGTTTGGAAAATATTTTTGAATAAAAGCAGGTGACGCCATCATCTCAGGCCCATTTGTGTGTTACACTGGGCCTGACTGATACTACATTGTGTGTGTTATATGGCCAGCATAGATAGGATTGGATATTTCGTGTAGATATTTATTAACAACCCCATGCAAAATAATAATGGTGGTACAGGTCCAACTAGAATGTCATCGTTCTCAAAAAGGCTGTTTCCAAATTTGTTTCAAAACAAACATGATCATATCTTCTTTGATTATCATCTGATTTTGATAATACTTTTATCATTTTCGAAGTCTTCATCTTTAAATATAGATATAAAAATCGAAAAGGAAAAGTAGCATTCAAGGGCGACAGTCAACCACAAACACACACAGAAACAAAGAATAACGTTAAAGATGAACAAAATGCTAAATTAGGCAACACATACACAAAAGGGTTGACAATAGGGCTACTGCCTTTGAACGGTCAGTGTCAAAAAAAGGCCGCTGCGGGTTTAAAGCAGGTACTAGGGTGCACCAAACCTCACACTTACCCTACTGTCATCCCAATAAAACGGGAGAGTGTAAATAAAAAAATCCCCACCATGAACTATTCTCTAACCAACAAGGCAGCATTATTAGGCAATATAAGTAAAGGAAAGATAAAAAGATCGGACAGGGAAAGCAGCATTCAAGGATGACAGTCAACCGCAAAACACAAAATCAAACACGCAGACAGACAAACGAGAAAGCAAAAGTAATAAAAAATGTAAACGACATCACAAACACAAAAGGATTGACAATAGGGCTACCGCCTTGGAACGGTCAGTGGCAACAAAGGCCGCTGGGGGTTAAACCAGGTTCTAGGGTGCACCAAACCTCACTGTCATCCCATTAATAAAGAAATCCCCGCCATGATCTAATCTCTAACCAACAAGGCAGCATCAATAGGCAATATAATATAAGTAAAACACAAATATCTCGTGTAAATATAATACAGTAGGATTATTACCAGAGTAACGTGTTCTGGAAGTTTGTATCACCTCGAGTAGGTAAATGCCAGATCAAGGATCACACGAGAGGCGGATCCTGATCTGGCATTTACCTATGAGAGGTGATACAAACTTCCAGAACACGTTACTCTAGTAATGATCCTTTTATTATATACGTCTTACACATCATTAACATAGAAATATGTACACTGCTATTGCAGACACATTCAATAAAGCATATTATTTCTTGATAAAGTTCAGCGGGTGGGAAAATGTATGTATTTTTAAGGTGTTGGTGTTCAATGGTCTGACCTACTTGTTTTGTTTGTATGACGTAACGTCGTCTTGACGTTCTCCCGCATAGTGGCGTAAAACTTGCTTGAATCATTGGAAAAACCGCTGTTCTATTTGTAGTAAGACAGTGATACTAATTCTATTTTTAGTAGCATAGTGATAACCTGTAGTGTGATACAGGTTGTTGTATTCCATTGTAAGAAAATGAAGGTACTATGTATAGATTATTGATAGGTATATAATTTAAAAAAATACAATAGGCTAGAAAGCCACAATGACTTGGCAGAAGCCAGAGCAACAAGAGAATACACCATTAAGGGCACGACAAGACAAGATTGTAAACAAACATCAAACGTCACCGTCCTTTTTGGGCTTTAGATAGACGTCATCATAGGGTCCACAGACTGTCCGGTCTTCGCACAATTAAAGAGGAAAGCATAGTGGCGAACTTTAAATTGGTCCACCACCAAGCATGCAGTGCGTTGCAAAATGATGTGTTCTTACCTCTTTTGGTAAACCGTTGAACAAGTTTAACAAAGATAGTATGAAAATGATCATGACCAAGGATCTTACGAAGTTTGTTAATCACGTCACAGTAGAAGTCAGGTTGCGATAGTCTTTGTCGCAGAAGAGTTCTTAAATTACTTTTATATTTGGAAAGAAGATCAGGTTACAATAATAACATGTTGCAAAGGTTTAACGCAGTTTATGATAACGGTAGCCCTGATGGAGTAGCTGTTTACTAATGCAAAGTTTACGAATATTAAAGTCTTCAACTCGAGTACAAGCTCTAGAAAAACGAATAGGTTGAGACAAATAGACCCCATAAGAAGTTGCTCGGGGAACATCCCCATCTAAATGGGGAGATTTAACAATATCAAAATTAAAATCATCTCTCTTGTCATAAATTTTGCTAATTATTTCAACATTTTCAATGGAAAGACGTAATTCGAGAAAAGAAGCGTTAGTATCAGAACTATTAGCTTTCTTAAGTTGAAATTCTTTAGTGTATATATCATTAACCAGAGTAGAAAAGAAAGGTTATCAATGTTCAATATATCATCCAGATACCGAGAGGTGTTATTAAAGGCTTCAATAACATCTTCCTGGGTATCTGGTGAAAGACTCAACATCTCTGTCATAGCAATATAAAAACAAATCTGCGACAAGAGTGCTTCACAAACTTCTTGACAAGTCCACAAAGTGTAATTGTCTAAATTTGTTCTTTGTTTCTCTGTGTGTTTGTGGTTGACTGTCGTCCTTGAATGCTGCTTTTCCAGTTCGATTTTTATGTCTATATTTCAGAACTCTCAATAATAAAGATTTTCGGTTGTATACTAAATTCCCTTCCGTTCAAAACTACGCAATTTATCAGCAATTATCTCACTACAGATATACAATGTCGCGCATTTCCCTCTGTTATAGTTTCTTTATTATTTTTGAAACCATAACATATGCCATATTCGCTGTTCAGACCATAGTGAAATACAATGTTGCTTTGCACCCCAACCCCGGGCCCTACCAATCATCCTCCTTATATAGATAGTTGTAAAGATAGTGTTTGTGTTCACATGATGCGAAATGAAGTGCCTTACCAGTGAACCGATGTTAACTGCAGTGCCTTACCAGTGAAACGAGGTTAACTCGTTGATTTAAGCACACATTCAACCTTGAATATTGCTGATCTACACACATTAACAACGACCCTACGATTTTATCGTGAATCACACATTACATGTAACTGTAAGTACGTCGTAGACGCTATTAGATGTTCTCTTTGTGTCATATGTGCATGTCGTTGTAAGTATATCGTAGAAGCTATTAGATGTTCTCTTTGTGTCATATGTGCATGTCGTTGTAAGTACATCGTAGACGCTATTAGATGTTCTCTTTGTGTCATATGTGCATGTCGTTGTAAGTACATCGTAGACGCTATTAGATGTTCTCTTTGTGTCATATGTGCATGTCGTTGTAAGTACATCGTAGACGCTGTTAGATGTTCTCTTTGTGTCATATGTGCATGTCGTTGTAAGTACATCGTAGAAGCTATTAGATGTTCTCTTTGTCTCATATGTGCGAAAATATAGCACTATTCTTAAAGTAGTCAACAACAGCCACTTTTACAATATTATGTACACCGTTTCTAAACCTACAGACGACGATGTATATATATATATATCTATGGCTTACATATTTTGAAAATCAAAACTCTGTACGGTGTATAATTACAGCCAAAGTTTCAAGTCATCATGACCTCATATGGACATATATATATTCCAAGCGATAATTCCAGTAGTATAAAACATACACTCCTACAACTCAATAGGCTAAGGCACATAGAACTGCAATACAAGAACAAATGACAGCCAGTAGAGGCTAGTCGCCCACCTGACATTTTGCAGTTTTAAACAAAAGGTATAATAAAAGATGTCCAGAGTAAATTTACTTATTTAATATTACCTAAAATCAAGGCCTTTTTTTTCCATCGGATTGAAAATAAATTGCTATGGATGAAACAAGGTCAAATAATGTCAACTTTGATAATTCGAGGGCAGGTATAGTTAGATAGCTCTTCCCTTACCGAATCTACATACACCAACATATATGCGACATATATGCGACTTATATGCGGCTTATATGCAACATATATGTCACTTATACTTCACTTACAAGTCTCATCAAATCCTGAGTAAGTGAGTTATATGTATATGTCAAGTGTAAGTCAAGCTGATTTTGACATATAACTCGCATATATGTCACTTATATGCGGATCTGACATAGGTCAAATAGTTGTACAGGAGTGCTGTATACAACATTTACCGCATATAAGTGAGAACTTAGGCATTTTCTAATCACTTTCTTAGTTGCCGATGTCTGTAATTTTCTAAGTCCAAAATAAAGTGAAATATTTACAAATTCTGTAATGTCAATTTTTGCACAGTTTGATATGACAATGTGGGTATCATTATTACCAGATTTCGGAGACATTCAACATGCATTTAAAACGGGTTTTAAGATAAAAAATAATTTTTAATACAAACTTTTATTTTTATCATTTATTTACCATTGCATGGTACAGCAGTGCATACAGAATATTTTGGTAAAGATGACAACAGATGCACTTATTTCCTCTTAATCACATCATGACAGTCTGTTTGTCAAACTTAAACGGTATAATCCCAATACACCAATGTTTACACACATTAAAGGGATACACGACAATCTGAAAGTATTTATCAGTCATTGAACTTTACATTTCAAATTATTAATCTAGTAGTTTCTTAACTTTTAACTAGTTTGCATTTATTTAAAAACAATGTACCGTATTCGCCCCTTTAAGCGCCCCGCCCAGTGGGCACACAGCGTTGATTCAACGTTGAGATGTGGTTGGATTCTGGTCACGACTTCGATCAACGTTACTTCAACGTTGAATCAACGTTGCCCTATTCAACCTTCAACCAACAACTTGTATGGATGTGAGTACTGACGTTGTATCAACGTTGATTCAACGTTACCGTTCTCAACGTTGGAACATCGTTAGAATTGTAACGTTGTATAGACGTTGATAAAAGGTTGACCTTTCAACATTGTGGATATATATATATATATATATATATATATGATATATCAATCATAAAATTGTTTATCGAGGTGTAGGTAAATAAAAGATGTGATAGATAACGCCATTAATCATTGCAGAATTATATACATGTACTCCTTAAATGTCCTCTTTAATTACCTATATATTGACGAATTGCATCCGCGGAATTCGTTTTGCAAGTAACGTACGTTAGGCCTAATTGCAACAATAAAATGTCGTATATTGCAAAGGCAGCGTAACCCGTAAAACGTTTATCCTAATGATTCGAAGTCGGAAGTTTATAACAGATGTTACCTCCAGTATATGTGTTGAGGGTAATACTGGAAAACTGCGTGCTTATGCTATATGTTGTTAAGGATCCTAAGGTTAGATCTTGTCTTATTAAAATAAGATTAAGCGCACATAAACTTCAAAATAGAACTTGGTCGGTACAAGAATATTCCATTAACAGACAGACTCTGTAAACTTTGTGATACTAATCAAATTGAACGCGAAATTCATTTTATGTTGGAATGTCCAAAATATGCTTCAGTAAGAAATGAATTCACAACAGAGATCTCTAATACATGTAAAAATGTCAATGTTTATGATACAAAAATCAGTTTGCTTTCTTGTTATGTAATGAAGACGAATATATAATCAATAGAACAGCAGGGTTTATTTACACATGTTATACCATGAGATTTAATCATTAGAAACTGTAATATAAGTAACAAAACAGGACTGTCATGTTAGTGTTAAAAATCATGGATTTTTCATAAATATAATGTGCACTTAACAGCTGCAAGAACTTGTTGAAGTTCTTGAATTGAATTGAATTGATAAACTGTTATTGTTGTTTTATGCCTTATCTAATTAGATGTTTACTTATGTTTAATTGTGTTGTATAATCAGAATTAAGCTTTTGTTATTTTATAACCTCATGCATATATGTCAAAATTATTATGTGATTACTATGCCAGTGATGGCCCATAATTGAAAATAAAAGATATTCTATTCTATTCTATTCCTCCCCTGGATATCCGCTAGGAGGCCACTAACGGAAATGCTGACCCAGCCAATCAAATGCAGGGATTTCACGCGAAAAACTGAGATTGTGTCTTGTTTACAAAGAAATGTGTGTATAAAATCGTTTTAGTACAGTTATTTCGATATTCCATAAGCGTCGGTGATCAAGTTCGAAGTGGTAAGTCAGTATTACTTTGTTTGATGGGAAAAGTATGTGTAAAATATTTGTGAACAATAACGAATCCCGATCGATTTCGTACTCGTTGGAATGGGCCCATCTTTTTTGAAGTTTTTCTATCCTTTTTTCAAAAGATATTCTCCAACGGTAGTGGGACACAAGGGACCATGGACAAAAGGGACCAGACACTTGGGACCACATTTTGGGACAAAAGGGACCACATTTGGGGACAAAAGGGACCATTCAAAAATTAGTTAAAAATGTAGATTTACATTGATAATAGTTGTGTATTACAATGGTAAATATCATAATTTGATTATTTAAATGATAATTTAAAGGATAACTTAAACTCAAGAATATCATTTGATGGCCAATTATTCAATAAAGTTATAGGTTAAAATGTTCATTCTTTTTCCAGAATTTAAGTTTAATTAATTAAAATTAACTGTTCCTAATATTAGATCTTATACTATTTAAACATGATGGAGTCTACTGTCATGTGTTTATATTCATTGTAAGTAATTTTCATGTAATTATTAATTAGTGCATGCAGAATTCTGGAACCAGTTACCAACTTAAAGAGACACTGTCCGTAAGTAAGCAGATATTGAGCATAACCAAATAACTGGCCATACATGTGATATTTTCATGAGGGTTACCAGGGAGATTTGACTTTTTTTTCAGGGAGATTTGACAAAATTCAGGGAGGTTTTTATACTCAAATTTTTAACGCGTACCGGTATTTTTTTTTCTGATATAAACCTTAATAAAGGGGGTAAATCAGCATAAAAACATGATATTTTATACATACAATAGTTGAATACTGTTTATTTCATGTTAGCATAGCATATAATCAAGAATAGCATGTAATTAAACACTTTATATATACTCTGTCCACTTTTTAACCATTAATTACAAAAAGACATGGCTGCTGCCAGCATCACCTTTTAGTTAATGATGATCTTTAATCTGCTTTCATGAACATACCATAAAATAACATCATTTAAATCTGCTAGGGCATATATCTTGAGACTCTGTCCACTTTTTAACCACTTATTACAACAAGACTTGGCTGCTGCCAGCATCACCTTTGTTAATTACCTACCCACTTACAGTCGGTGTATTTCTATCATAATCAACCTCCCATGGACATTACAGATTAGTTGAAATCGTCAACCTTTAATTGTCCTCAATTATAATATTAATCCAATTAATATACCAAATATCAATCGATGCCGAATTCGCTATTACCACCCCACTTACCGTCGGTGTATTCCTTAATCCTATCATAATCAACCTCCCATGGACATTACAGGTATCGCCGCCACGTGTCATAAACAAACAATCCAATCATTATTTTCACACAATAAACCAATTACCTGACATGCTTATCCTTTTAATTACCCGCCAAGGGGCAATGTTTTCACAGATATAGATAACGGCAAGTGTTTGTTCTAAATCATTCGGAAAACTCGGTCTTGATCCAATAAATCATAGCAATTACCCAAAAGGATTCGCAAATAGCGAAATTTTGTAACTCGGCGGAAAATTCCGGGAGAAATGGAGCTCCCGGCAGGAGGCCGGGAGATCCCATGAAATTCCGGGAGAAATTAGCTCCTGGCGGGAGATATCACATGTATGACTGGCTGACTTTTATTCAGTGAAATGTATACATGAAAACATGAGGATAGACCCTAAGAAGTATGTAGGAATACATTCGTGAGTTTGCAAAAAAAAGTTTTAATTATTATATGTAAATAAAGTGGGACCCACAATATTTACCTTTTCTGCGATCACGTGACTTCCATTAGCACATTATGTTTTGACCACAGTATGTATAGCTCAATTGGGAGCGTCGTCGACCACTTTACGCTCACACACACTATTATTACGTGTGTGTAATTTTAGTTTGGGCTGCGAGTTCAAATGCACAAAGCGGATTTACTTTTTTTTGTACCGCGATTGAATTCCGTTAAACAATCTTGCTTTTAATTAGTAAATATTCAATAATGTTTAGTGTGTAATGTTTGCGAACATAATTATTGTGTGTTTTATAAGCTAAAAGTTACGGACAGTGTCCCTTTAATATTTTCCTTAAAGGGCCATACTAATTGAAAAATATTTAAACTAATAAGTTCAAATCAACAAAAAAAAAAATAGAAAACAAATAATAGCTTACTAATAGTATTTA
Source organism: Cyrtodaria siliqua (assembly GCA_037043455.1). Classification (NCBI taxonomy): domain Eukaryota; kingdom Metazoa; phylum Mollusca; class Bivalvia; order Adapedonta; family Hiatellidae; genus Cyrtodaria; species Cyrtodaria siliqua. The sequence continues at coordinate 32,341 of JAWPHD010001097.1, read as the reverse complement.
TTTGTTTGTGAAATTGTTCCCATAATATGGATCTTTTAAGGATAAGGATATTTAAATCCAGGATTTTTTATATAAAGGTATGCAAAAACAACAATTATTTATTTGTTTTACTAGTAGTATACATATGCCATTTGTGAGTTCTTATCATATAAATTGTTTAAATAGCCATTTCATGAAGATAGATAACTGATTGCATTTATAATCCAGCTTCTTAATTAAATGATTGTATCACAATACAAAAATAAAACTATGGTCCCTTGTGTCCCATAATGTGGTCCCTTTTGTCCCAAAAATGTGGTCCCAAGTGTCTGGTCCCTTTTGTCCATGGTCCCTTGTGTCCCATATTCTCTCCAACGACCAGTCTCTGACCTTGCCTGCTCATTTTACGATTTTGATATTTCATCTGCTTAAAAAGCCACACACAAAAAGATAAAAAAAGAAGGCTTTTAGGGTCAAAGAATGCTTGAATTAAGAATTACAGTGAGATCTTGCATGCAATGTGTGTGGCTCTCCCTGCACACAGTGCTGAAGGCTTTACATCCTGTCCAAAAGGTAGCATACTTTCGCTGATTGGGTCATTGTCATACTGGGTACTACAGAAAGGCAACCGGGTTACATTTATGTTTACAGAAATGAACCCGAAAATTATCGAAATCCAGAAAGGCCCCCAAATATACATAAATGACAAAATCTCGCGAGAGTACAATGCGAAACTTTCATTAACGATTCACTTTCTTAAAAGTTTAGCTTACATATTTAATGTATTTACGTACATACTGGCGCCAATTTATATTTTGAAAAACAATATTTTTGATATCCCTTTTTGATGATTCGATTATCAGAATTCCCAATGCAAATTTGCGTGTGTGTGTGTGTGTTTTTCCGGTGGGGGCTTCAGAAATAAAAGTACAGGGATTCTTTCATTAAACTTTTCTTGAATGACGAGCTGTGTATTTGTTTACATTTTGCGCGGGGTTTGATGATTTACAACTTCCGGTTTTATGACAATACGTTCTAGATTTTATTACTAACTATGGCAGCCTAAATATGTTTTTAAGAACAATAGTGCAATAGTTAATGATAAACAATATTGTTTAAGTAGTTGTTTATTAAGTTCTAAATTGTTTCAATTCCGCCAATGAGATCTTGTTTGTCCGGTTACGTTTCTTTATATTTGGGGATAGTTCTGGATTCAAAGATTTTAGGGTACATTTCTGTATACATAGATGTACCCCGGGTACCTTTCTGTAGTACACAATACGACAATGACCCCATCAGCCATACTTTCGCAGTACCTAGTCCTGATTCAGGTGACGGCAAACAAACAATCGTTAATTCTGGCCCTAGCTATTTTTATATCCATCTTGATTTGAGCTTGAACTAGCGCTTCTAGTAGCTATAGCGTTTAAATTGTATAACTTCCATTTAAACATTTGTGTACATAACGCGCAAGATTGAAAGGGTGGGTTATCAATCTGTCTTGCAGCAACTTTGTTTAAGCAGCCATTACCCAACTGGAAGCTGAAGTATGAAAACATACATGTATGTGAAAAGAGTAAAATACTAAGAATCAAATGATTGTTCTCTTAAAGGTCCTTATTCTCTTTCAGTCAAATGGATTGATGGCGAAAATCAATATGAATGGAAATTTCCCTTCAAGAACACATGTCTCTGCAAAATTATAATTGGTAATGTATTAATTAAAGGTATTAAATCTAGCTCTGTAGAGGGCAACATGTACAGTACGGCTCACGCGAAGCACACACTTTACTCGATTTGCCGAGTTTGGCCCTATTGAGTGCCAAGCGAATCTATGCCAAGTCAATGTTTGGATTTGGCTAATCCACGTGGCGAAAGGACACGAAGTCACTCCGTGTAGAATCCAATTAACCATAAGTTCACACCTTTGGCGATTTATTTTTTGGGAACAGATCTAAATTTTCCGACAACTTCAACTTGTCCGACATCGCGCTTGAAAAAAGCAATCAATTGGCAGAAAAATACAAACGCCGTGCAAAGTTGACATGACTGATAAATATAATGAATACATTCAGTAATTCATTTTGAAGTCTACATTAATGAGTCGCTGGGACTCGCATATGTTGACAGATTTGTAACTGGAGGCCTCTACAGAGCTAGATTTAATACCTTTAATTAATACATTACCAATTATAATTTTGCAGAGACATGTGTTCTTGAAGGGAAATTTCCATTCATATTGATTTTCGCCATCAATCCATTTGACTGAAAGAGAATAAGGACCTTTAAGAGAAAGTCTAGGGATTTCATACTAGCGAACACCAACAGTTAGTAGAACGTTGTTACTGATTGGATGACAAATAGTTTTTACCCAATCAGAATACGCGTACTACATTGTGATTGCGTTCTACTTTAACCGGTGTCGTGTTATATTTGTTCTCTTGTTATCACATCGAAAACGGTTATTTACCACTTGTACAATTTTCAAGCAATGCGTCCATCGGACGCACATGTTTAAGAATGATGCGTCCTCATTAAAAAATGTGCGTCTAGGACGCGGGACGCAGAGCAAAATAAATCACTGACATTGCGAAAAAAATACGGATTTCAAACTTTTAATGCATTTAATCAAACGTTTTTCCGTTTCTGTTGTCAAAAAATCAGTTCTCCTGAGACCGACATAAATAATTTGGATGTATACCCATAATCCCCGGCACTAACAACAGGTTTATGACCCGGAATTCTTTACAATTTGTTTGCTTATTTTTACTAAAAAAACTCATCGATATAATAATAATCAACAGCAGAATCGTAAATAGTTTCACAAACACCGATTAAATAATAATTGTAATTTCCAGTATAGTAATTACTAATTGTATTTTATGTTGTCGCCGCGAAGCCGGTAATAGGAACCGCCATATAATTATCGTGACATTATCCGGGCATTCGAATTTTCAAAAAACAAAAATAAAAATTGTTTTCTGCTTTTTTTAAAGTTATTGAGTAATTATGCATTAAAATAACTGCAGTAATAAAGTGTTGCATCTTTCACCTGTGCAGTTTCGACTCGGCGAACATACACAAAGTATCGTGGCGTAACCGTTATACGCAAAGTATCGTAGCGTAAGTTCGTCGAGAGCCGATTCCCACGCCGAGTAGTTTTATCACCAAAACTCCGCGTAATTACGCGATTTGTAAATTCCTTACTCGGCATGAAATGGTTGTACGCCGTGGCCTTTTGATATATTAAATGTGTAAATAAACAGATTCGTATATCTTACTTTCCTTTTCAGTAAATTTGTTCATATATATATCTTTCTTTCCTTTTCAGACAAGTGGTGGAGACCTTTGTGGAGGATGAAATTAAAAGGTTTTTAAAATATGCCCAGGAAAGGACTGGAGGTGGAGGGAGGAAGAAATAAACGAGACATTTTTTTTTTTAACTCAATGGCCTGGTAACTATCACGAGAAAAATTCAAGGACCAAGCAACCATTCAACAGCAAACTCTATCACAGACCAGTGCTCAACAGTGGATTGCTCTTGCGCTTCCCAAATTGAAATCATGGAACAAAAAAAGATTAGAGGAGAAGACTGACATTCTTATGCAAAACACATCATCAATGCCACCTGCAAACATACTGCAATCCATTCCACTGAACACCCAGCATAATATGCGCACATCACAAATACAGCCAATCACACAGAAAGCAATGCCACTTAACAGGCTGCAGATAACTACACCAACAATATCAAACGCACATATTTCACCAACAAGCTCACCAAACAAACAGAATATTCCACCAACAAACTCACTAATGACACCAAACACACAGAAGAATATTCCGTCAGTGAGCCAGCAAGTGGAAAGTATCGATTCCATGGATGACGACATTTATACTGCATATCAAGCTGTAAGTATCGGTCTATAAATACGTATTGCTTGACATTTTCAAAGTAAGGCCAAATAAAATTATACCTGAGTTTACTGTAACCCGACCGACCCGCTGAAAACAACCCCGACTCCTTTTTTTTTTTTAATAATTATGTTCACGCTATCACGGCCGACTCATGTGCTCATTGTCCTGCTGTTGGAACTGATCCCCTTCCGGACTTGCAAAAAATAAACTGTTTTACCCTTTTGCAATAATTGCAAGTGATTGGGAAAAGAGCCAGTTGTTGCCATGCCTTTTGGGAAAAAATAACACATACACAATTTCATATTGTTTTCTATTGTTGTTTTTAAAATACCACATTTTCCCATTCATCAAAGCTCATCGCCACCTTAAATTAACTTCGCCAACAAATAAAATAAAATAAAATGCCTACCTACCTACCCAATTTTTTTCAGCAATGTTACAGTAAACACAGGTATAATTTTATTTGGCCTAAGGAGTATCTTCAATAAATATTTATAATTAAAAATATTCACTGATGATACTGCGCAGATTATTTAACTGCTGGGATCGATTATATGGAAATCCTTCATGAGATGGGAGACGTGTGATTCTTTTCACGAAAGAGCGTATGAGTGAGTGAAAAAACAACATGTTACCATCGAGTGAAGGATTTCTCTATAATCGAACACAGCAGTTAAATAATCTGTTTATTACATTTTAAATCAGTTTGTGCATGATTTTAACCGAAATTATTCGCTTTGTTGAACGTTATCAGCGGATAACGTTGACGTCAGTACCACGTTATTGACGTCAACTCGGCGTCACAGTTATTTTTGTGTTCGGAGTTAGTTAATAATATTTAGCTGAGAAATTCCAATCTTTTGCCGATGAAAATGTAATAAAAACGTGTTAATCTATTATACTTTTAAAAAAAATGTAGGTATAAAGTGCAGGCATATATATTCTTTTATAGAGTTCTAATTTTTGTTGAGCCCGTTTACGGATCTCGATTTAGCGATTACAATGTTGTCCGGGTATATATTTGTCCATTAGTCTGTTCGAGCTAACGAAATATAGGTCACATTTGGTCGGATCAGCATGACATGATGTTGATCCTTGTTGAAAACTATTTTGATTTGACATAAAAACATGGCCGCCAGCGGCCATCTTTTTTACATAGCATCACATAGTAAAAACTTGTAGCGACTACTCCTCTGAAACTACTTGACAGATTTCCATGAAACTTCACAAGAATGTTGCTCTTGATGTCTAATTGATCCCAGCAAAATTTTGGATAGGCCTGAAATTCAAGATGGCCACCACGGCTAAACATTTATTTTTTAAAAACAAGTTTGTAGCAACTACTTCTTGACAACTGTAAGTGATATTGATATCGGACTTTTTCTAAAATGATCACCATGACATGATGTTGATCCTTGTCGAAAATTATTTTGATTCAACATTAAACATGACCGCCAGTGGCCATCTTTGTTTACATAGAGTTATATAGTAAAAACTTATAACGACTACTCCTGAAACTATGTTACATATTTTTATGAAACTTCACAGGAATGCTGATCTAGCTATCAAATCCTATCAGTAGAGCTTCAAGGTCGTTGACCTCTTTTTTGTTTCATTTAGAGTTCCAGCACACATGAAGTCGGGTTGGTTCCTGGCTATGGTGTGAGACTATCGGTAGCACAGCTTGATTCCTGCCTTAGAAGGCAAAAAACAGTGGAACTGCCATGGCAAGGCTTTTGATAATTTTGTTTTTTGACGACGAGACACTGAGAAACAGTTGTGTGAAGGGTACTAAATCAAGGGCACCACTAGACGGCACGATTGTGAATGTCATTATTAGTAAGTAGTTTTGAGCTAGTTTTATTATTACTGTAACTTGACACTGTCCATAATTAAAGCAGATATTGAGCACAAGCAAATAAACTTCTTTTTTTCACTCATGAAATGTATGTGTAGAAACATGTTCTCATAGACCCACATAAGTGTGCTGTAATAAATGTGTTGATTAAAACCTAAAAGGTTTTATTTATTGTTTGTAATCGCTGGCACTGCAATATTTATATCTGTTGCTCATGTGACATCCATTAAAGAGACAATGTCTGTAACTTTTAGCTCTTAAAACACACAATATTACCGTCAGTGTGTTAAATAAGAATGAAACATACAATTTGATTAGTTAAGATTTTGGCTAGCATTATTTAGATTTACCGATATGTTATTTTGATATCAGATACAGGGTTTATACAGTGTTTCTGCTGGTCTCAATTTTTTAGGGGTCATCCTTGACCCCCTATAGAATAAACTGGGGGTCATTTTGTAAATATAGGGGTCATATTTTTTGGACATGCATTTTGATGAATAGACCATGACTGATGTCAGATAGACATGTATTATTAGTTGATTAGACATCTTCGGTGGATTGGTCAGCAAAAAAAGGAAGTTAACCGGCGTAATGTTTCATTTTGGGTTTGTCTGCCATTTTAGCGGCCGTATCATGATCATCTACGCGTTTTTATTTGCTAGTGTTTTATATAAGCGTTTACCTACTCAGATCCACATTATAAACGCAATCGATATGATGACGACAATAACGCGGAAAGTACAGACATTAGTTGTTTAACCTGTTCTAAAAATAGACCAAGATTTTCCAATTCTGATTAGCATAATAAAGTAAATTGAAATGAAATTATAAGATGTAATATGACCGATATGACGATGACAATAACACGGAAGTACAGGTATTAGTTTTTCCTGTTCTAGATAAAGACCAAGATGTAAATAGAAATAAGTTCAGTCGTGATTCCTTACATTTGAAGCTTTTCAAGAAAGTGTTACGACGATAATTTGACGGGTATTTCATTGCTAGCCTAGTCAATTTCATTGCGTCACGAAAAACGCACAAGCTGATTTATGTCGCGTCACCGATCATTTTAGTGCGTCAAAAACGCAAGAAACGCGCTCTCGCGGAAACACTGTTTATAGAACACTATAGCTATGCCCTTGAGATGATGACAGACATGATAAACAATACAAGTTTAATGTCCGAATCAATGTCTTTGATGATATTGTAGGCACTTTGTCTTAAGATCAGTGTAACTAGGTGCCACTTTTTATTTTTCCTAGGACTGAAACATTACTGATTGTACTATTAAAATCAAAATGAGTATGAGTACGATAGTTACAATGTCACTATCAATTTGCGTACGAAATTGGTAAAGAGTTCTCATTCGTGAATTAATTTGTGGGAATTCTTTTTTTCCCCGCATTATTTAAATTTCACTGGATATTTACCGTCACCAGCATGCTTTTCGAAATTGAATGCATGCATTTTAAGATTATTTTAATTGGGTTAGAGTTTGCATGAAAAATACATCAAGAAGCATTTTCCACCCAATAGACAACCCCATATTATAGAAATGTTTTTTGTTTTGTTTTTGTATTTAGCCCCTACAGAAGGAATTAATGGAACTACCCCTACATATGTTTTTAAAAGTGCTGTCTTTGGGGCGTGCATGTTTTCAGGAACAGATGGAGTAAAGCTGATATATATATATATATATATATATATATATATATATATTTACATCTCATTAACTCAATTCCTTTTTCCTCTTCATATGCATTTTAATAAGTGCCTCCATGAAAAGACGATACGACTGAAGCTTTCTCGCCTCTCACCGTTGTGGGTTCAAATCCCCCTGGGAGCTAGACTTGTCCAAGGAGGAAGTGTCGCTTCTTACGGATGTTGAGAGGTTTATAGTACTGGTTCTACCCAGGAACAATGGGATGGTATGTCTACCACAAAAAAATCGACTGTCATATATGGCCATACACGGGTTTAAAATGACCTAAAACACCATTCTGTTCATTTCAAACAAACCATAATGATGAATATGCTAGATGTATAGCTGATTTTTGAAAAATATATTATATTTTATATATTTCAAAACCATTTATGTAATTTAATATGTTCATTATAATATTTTCTTTGATTACAGGTGGTTGCTGGATCAAAGCCCTGCGGTGGAAACATCTGCTGAAGTTCTGTGTTGTAAAAAGAAGATACCAATTAAACCTCAATATTATGTTCAAAGATTAAACGCTTTCTGTCTTCTTTCTTCACATATTTTACGCCCTTAGGGACGTATATTAGGTCTTGGCGATTGTCCGTCCATCTGTCTGTCCGTCCGTTAACTTTTTGTCTGACAACTGATTGGCTAATAACTTGAAAGTATAAGGTCTACAACAATGAAACTTTGTAAACATCTTTAGCATGATCCAATGTATGCATCTAATAAAGGCCCATAACTATGGTTCATATTTTTTGAATTGTTCACCCCTTGAAAACAGGTTTAACTGCCTTTTACAAGTGATTGTGACTAATAACTTTCAAAGTATTAGATGTATAACAATGAAACTTTGCACACATCTTTCAACATGAGCCAATGAATATGTGTTAATTACGAAAAAAGGACCATAACTGTGATTTTTTGAAATAGGTTTAACCTTGACAACCACAGGCGTATATGCCCTGCTAGGCTACATGTGTATACCCCGCTAAGCAGTGATCTTGTTGCGGCAGGAAACCACAGAAAACAAGATCAGTGGATGACCTTGCAGATTCTAGAAATCAATCCCTGCAGGTGGTCAAGAAACTAAATGTGCTTCTGTCTGGTGATGTATAATTGACATATAAGTGGCTTATATGTGACATATAAGTGGCTTATATGTTGAATATATGTATAGCATTGACATCCCAGCTAAACATATAAGCCACTTATAAGTCACTTATATGTGACATATAAGTGAACTGCAATACTTATCTGGACATATAAGTGACATAGATCTCATTTGCATACTTATAAGCGGCATAGATCTCATTTGCATTTAAAATCAATATATGTCACTTATAAGTGAAAGATATAAGCCAAGTATAAGTGACATATATGTAACATACATCTTGACATATAAGCAACATAGATCTCGACATATAAGTAACATATATGCAATTTCCGTAAGGGTTAGTGAAAGGAGGACCCTATTGATTTTGGGGTCAGTAGGTCGAAGGTCAAGGCACTGTCAACCGATAATGAAAGAGCGTTTCTGCTCAATAACTTGGAAGTATTGCTCTCATTTTCAAATTTTAAGTTATATTGTCCTTGTTGAGAGGATGACCCGTATGGATTTTTGAGCCACTAGGTGAAAAGTCATGGTCACTGTGATCCGATAATGAAAATCAATTTGGCTCAGTAACTCATGAATGACCCTGTCTAAATCATTAAATTGATTTCCGCTCTCTACTTTGTTTCATAAATGTATCATGATCACTGATCAACACATGCCAGGCGACATAATAAGTGTTCCGAGGAGCACCCGTCTAGTTTCATTTTAACTATTGTTTCATCTTTTTAATTTGACTATTCGAAGAATAAGGAGAACTACATTTCTCATTCTGGCACCCACACTTTTCGTTAATTTTTTGTATGAAAGATGGTATCTCAGAAAGTGCTTGAAACTTTATACATTTACACATGTGCCATCATAAAACTGAGTCAGCATGGCAAGTTCCATGAGTCTGTTGTGCATTGTAACAGAACTATACTCCTTTTTGGACTGCAAATTGTTGGCTAATGTTTTGTATGAAAGATGATTTCTCAGAAAGTACTTAACTGAAAACTTTCGAACTTTACACAATTGTGTGCCATCATAAAATGAGTCAGTATGGCAAGTTCTTAAACTCTGTTGTGCATTGTAGTAAAATTATGTCCCCTTTTCTACTTAGACTTTTTTGCTAAAGTTTTGTTCGAAGGTTATATCTGAGAAAGGACTGCTTTGAAACTTTACATACATGTTGTGTTACAAAATTGCTCAGTATGGCAAGTAACATAAGTCTCTCCTATATTTTAGTAAAATTGTTCCCCTTTTTGGACTTTGGACATTTTGGACTAGATAATTTGGTTAAAGTTTTGCATATACAATGATATCTGAGAATTTAATTTACCTACATTTATGAAACTTTACATATATATATATATGTGAAACATCATAAAATGACTCAATATCACAAGTTCCCTAACCGAATATCACAAGTTCCCTAACTCGGTTATGCATTTTAGCAAAGTTAATCCCCTTTTTTTTTACTCAGTATCTTTTTACTAATTATCCTTCATATAGTCGAGCATGCTGTCCTTCCGGCAGCTCTTGTTATATTACCAGATCTTGCTGAGATGTTGTACGTTATTATTTTCTTCCTACAATGCACCGAAGTGTCAAGCTTGCTGTCCTACAACAGCTATTGTTTTACTTTTTGTTGTTCTAATAATGTATTTGAATAATCAAGTATGCTGCTTAAATGGCAAGCCAAACAACTATTTATTCAAAAACAAAATCTCTTTTATCTTACAGAGATATATTTCTAAGCTGGAGAGATATCTACTTAAGGAAGAAAGAGAAAGATATCTCTTTAAGGGTTTGAGAAACATATCTCTTTAACTGCAGGAGATATCTCTCATTCTTAAGGAGATATTTCTGTAACTTAAAAAGATATATTACATATTTGTCTGTGATTTGTATAGGAAATACTGGGAATAGAAATGCTATATCTACTCGTTAACTCTACTGGGAAATAACTCTACGGGGAAATATCTCCCAGTACGGAACATTGCTCGGCCTTTTCCGTCAGTGGCCGGACGTCTTCGTCAGATTCCGCCAATAGGAAATAATGATTACGGAAATTAACGAATAGTTCCGGTTCCACTTGTTTTGTTTGTATGACGTAAGGTCTCACACCTCTATTATCTCCCCTGAAAGCTCACGGACAAAAGGAAAACAGAAAATAATTCTATTTTTTCTCAATTTTAGGCAATTTTTAATTTGAAAAATAGGGTTTTCTTTGCTTTAGCATACATCTGCAGTGTAAAAGCCAGATGATACAGAAAATCCCATGTTGATATGAGGTTTCATTCAAATTTCAGAATTGTTTGACCTAAGCACCACATATTCAGCTAGATAGTGTATGAATTTTGTATTTTCCATAGGGTTCACAAAACATGAGCGAGAAAAAAAAACAACCTGGCTAACTTATGTATTTTATTGTTTTAAATTACTGGTCTTGGCTATACTGAAGATATTAAACTAACAACAATATTTGCTGCCCTGCTTTGAAGCTCAGATGTTGGAAAAGGCTGTACAGTAACCCTATGGGAAAATTAATTGTGGTGTGAGACCGTAAGGTCGTATTGGATGACGTAACGTCGTCTTGGCGTTCTCGTGCAAACTGGTGTAAAAAGGCGTGAATCATTAGAAATATTAATAAAATATTTTAAATTATGTAATATATAGTTTAATAACCAGTGTTTTTGAGATACTGAAAATATCTCCCTCTACCTCGGGAGATATTTCCCGTATCTCAAAATCACTGGTTATTAAACTCTATACATCTCTTTAACTTAAAGAGATATCTCTTTTGCTAAACAAGATATCTCTGTAAGTTAAAGACATATCTCTGTAGTGCTGCGAGATATCTCTCTAAGACTCGGAGATTTGATATTTTTACTACACAAGACTCTGGTGCGATCTTGATTCTTGCAATTGAGCAAAATTTAATTTAAATACGGTAAAAAAAGGTTTTGAATCTCAGATTTTCATTACGCAGCTTGTATAGGCAGGTTTGCACCTGACAAAGAATGGTATCTCTTCAGAACGAGAGATATCTCGCAAAGAACAGAGATATCTCTTTAAAAATAGATGTCTCTCTTATATCGTAGATATCTTGTTTTTGAATAAATAGTAGTTTGGCTTGCCATAGCTGTTTTCCAGTTTTATGTGGAGCTAATTTATTGTCTGTTCATATGGTGTCTGTTCATAAGTTGACAAGAACGTATTCCTTATTTGTACATTACTGCTTATATTTGGCCAACAGAAAACCAGGTACAAGCAGGGATGAAGTATGTCCTGTCTGTGGCAAAAGGTTTTCACAAGAAACGCTGTCTTTGCATGCAGCCACCTGAGGAGATGATACTTACGATGATGATACAAGCCGCTACCACTTGCATGCAGCCACCTGTGGAGATGATACTAACGATGATGATACAAGCCGTAGCCACTTGCAGCTACAGGATTCTTGTAATATGTAAGTAGTGTTCTAAGATGTATACTGTTTCGATGCGTTGTCATAAAACAGGGTCTTCCAACGAAAAATAATTCTAATGCTGGGATATACAGGGGATGGTGCTGGAAGGATGACCCTATCCACATTTGATCTTTAATCTATTGGTCAATGGCCAGTAGATCTACTGGCCAATGGCCAGTAGGGCATATGTCATGATATATCCATAAACAGTTTGTTGTGAACACTCGAGCACCTTCATTTTTGAGTCGATATCAATGAGAACTCGGGTAAGTTTAAGAAACCAACTATATCGAAATAATAAACACTAGATTTAAGGCCCCTGATTTAATGAAAAATGCTATAGTTTGTCTTGTGAACACTCTTACTCCTTCCTTTTGTATCCGATCTTTACCAAACTTGATCAGAATTTTAATATCAACGAGAGCTTGGACAAGTTCGAAAACCACACCACGGATAATAAACACTAGAGGTATGACCCTTGATTAAATGAAAAATGCTATATTTTGCCTTTTGAACACACTAGTGCCTTCATCTTCCAACTGATCTTTACTGAATTTGGTCAGTATGTTTATAAAGCTTGGACAAATTCGTAAACTAGTTGCATCGCATCTAGTCATCAGATGATGATGAACGTGTGTGTCAAGTTTCGAAGTTGGAAGGTGAAATTTTGTTGTGATACAAGGAAAAATAAGAATTTTAAACAAATGTTTAGACAGACAGAAATTGCCAAACCATTAACTTGGATTTTGTTAAATTATCTGGTTCAAAGTTAGGTCAACAGTTCCTCATGTGCTGGTAGGCATTCAAGGCCCAACGCACCCCATGCAGTCAAGTAAATAGTACACATTACTGATAGGGTGTATTCTTGCTTATTGCTTTAAATTTTGTCGGGTGAGATTAGATAAATTATTGTGTAATTTTGCCTTTGAATTCTTTTTCAAACAGCAGTCTGTTGCAAGCATTGGATTGGATAAGAAAGAAAATTGATGACAAAACTGAAACTCCCTGGACTATTAAGGTAGTGAGAAGATTATTTAATTCCACTGTTATTTGATCAACTAGAAGAGGCTGAAGTTGAAGACTGGAATAAAACCTTGAAAGTTCATGTCATTGGTGAAGAAGGTGTTGATGCTGGGAGATTGTTAAGAGAATTTTTCTCACTGCTATTTAAGGGTACAGATATATTTGAAGATAATAATTTCAGCGTTAAACCAAATCTACTAGATAAAAAACAATATGGCCTAATTGGGAAGTCTGTAGCTAACAGCAATTTTGAATGGTCACCCAGGCCCAAAATGCCTAAACCGATATGTGACAAATATATCTTGGAGGGGATAGAGCCAGATTTCAGAGCAGTGCAGACAGACGAAATTCAACGTGCAGATGTTGTAACTGCTATCAAGCAGGTATTTGCTACTGATTCTAAATTTTAAGAACTACTTAAATTAACTATTAAAATGCAAAGTTTACTTGATTTTTATGTCCCTGAAGGGAGGCATATAGTGATAGCACTGTCCGGAATCGTGTCTCAGCCAATACTCAGAAACTACTTAAGGAAATTTCGTTAAACTTCACACAAATGTTAATCACAAGAAGGTGTGTCACGCGCAATACTTGGGTCCGTAACTCAAAGGTCAAGGTAACACTTGGAGGTCAAAGGTTAAAATAATTTGTTATGTCTCGGCCATTACTCCGAAACTAATTAAGGGAATTTCGTCAAACGTCACACAAAAGGACAACATGAAGTTACGTTTTTTTTCCCAATAACTATTGTGTGTTTGTATCCCTGCACAGTTTTGTGGATAGTTTGCAGTGGGGGCATCCGTGTCCCATAGACACAATTCTTGTTATGTTGTAATTACTGTTTGGCACTGGACAACTTAAAATGTCCAAAGGTTTGAAATTGATATTCCAACAGGGATGATGGTTTTGGTTCCATGTCCCGTATTTTATCTCGATATGAATCCAATTTGGTTCAGCCTTTCATATGGTTTGTTTATGATGATCCTTCCTCACTGAAACATGAAGGGCACCTATGGTTCATATGAATGTAGTTAGATCTTTTTTCTCAAGCAGATCTATTCATCAGCTTCAGTAATAGCTCTAGAATTCCATCCAAATTCTATATATATACATACATGTAGTGTCCTAATGAACAGTGAAACAGACCTACTTGTTAGCTCACCGGAGATTCAATTGTGAGTTAATGGGATCATTCTCCGTGAAACTGCTAAAGAGATTTTGACCTAATCTGGTGTGATGCTTCAATATCTGGCACTCACACAAAGATAAGAAAATGGTGACCTTGGGGTAAAATTAAGCACGGCCCTAGGGGTCACAAGTAAGTGCAAGTGATAGTACTGCTGCTACATATATTTTACTTGCAGGAATTGCTTCTGTTTTTCTATTAAACATGTTTGAACATTTATCCTGGTTAAAATGGTCAGCTGCAAGGGTCACAAACATTGAATTATATATATACTTTTACTTCAAAATAACTAGAAATGGAAATCTGATATTTTTCACAAAGCATAATGTCAAGGTTTTATATAAATACTGTATTAAGTGAATGGTCGTCCCACACCAGGGCTTAATAATTTATAATACACTTATTTGTAAAAATTGAAAGTGATACTTGGCAATTTTGATTTTTTCAAAAACTGCGGTGACCTGTGGTTTTTGCAAACTGGAAACAAACAAGGGAAATCATTAATAACATTACTTACAAAGTTCTGCCCTGACTGTTGTTTTTTTACAGAGCTTTAATAAAGTTGACATGTGTCCCTTTAAAATTTTGTATTATTGCCCCTGGGCACTTGAATTTTAAACTATGTACTAATGTCAATGATCTGTTGATCTATATGACATATTGTTTATTCTCTGCTGACATAGATACATTTTCATCATATGTTCATGAAAGTATGAAAAAAAATATATATATAAGTATACTATAAGCTTGGACTCTTAACTGAACTCAAAACTCAAAAGTTATTTCCATAGAAATTTTGTAGAAAAATAGATGATACATAATTTCAAGATGTACCTGACAACTTTTCTGTCGGAAATAAACAAGTGGTTACAATAGCCAAGGGAATGAGTATACCCAACTGGGCTTCTGATTTATATTTCAGATTGAGGAGGCTACACCTGAAACAATTACAGATGTGTTTAATGAAAACATTTCAATATTGGAGGCAACAGGGTACAGTCAGATCCTGAGATTTGAGAATAAGTAGCAGGCGATCAATGCACTCAAGGGACACTTTCTTCTTTATCGTGTAATGGCTTCTGTAAATCAGTTCATGGAACGTGATTTTCTTAAAAATCTCTTAAATTGCATTGAACATCATTGGACAATTGATTTAATCCCAAGCTGCGGTATTCAGGGGTGTAAAATTCCACTCGCCCGCTCGCATTGGCGAGTGCAAGCTGCCTGCGGACGAGTAACATTTGGCGTCTGGTCGTCCGACAGGGCGAGTGACTTTTTGCACTATAAACATTAAGTTAAACTATCGTTCAAACACGATGTTGCAATATTTGCAAGATTTCAAATCTGGATCATTTCCGACGCGTAATTTTGTTCCGTATTGTCGTTTGCAGGACCCAGATTAACAGGTGTTTGTTTGTTACCAGGTAACCCACGCATCATATAGACTGTGATTCAATTCACGCTAAAATCATTTGGAGTGTGATGCAATATATCGCTAACCAGTCAGACTGTTTTTTTTTTTATATCGACACCGTAAACATGGCGGGTAAACAAACAGAAATCAGGTCGCTGTTCGGAAAGTCTGCGTCAGCGACTGCAAGCGGATTCGGCCCGAGTGTCGGCGAATCAGAACGGGTATGGCTGAACAACAAGCGTAGTTCCCAACCGCTATTAATTTGTTCTGGCGTCTATTATTGGTCCAATGGAGACAAAATACTGAAGAGAAGTTCAGCAGAATATTGTTGTTGTTGTTGTTGTTGTTGTTGTTGTAGAAGTTAATTATCAGCGCTTTTTTTTTTTGCCCACTCCCCGACGAATGTCTGCGTGGAAGGGAATAAATCTTAATGACAGTTGCCTGTGACAGTGTACGAGGACAGGTTGCAGACCATAATATTAAATGTGATAATATGGCGCTTTCTTTATTTGAATAACAATAAAATATCCACATACTGCCTGTCAGCTACTACAGTGTCTGTGAGTACACAAATGTACTTATTGTAGCTTACTATAGTGGTGAAAATAATGTTCAGGTTATATGCTGCAGGGCGAGTGGTAAATTGGTAAGGGCGAGTAGCTTTTTGCTTCCATTAGTCCTGCAGGACGAGTGGATTTTTCCAAATTTTTACACTCCTGCCGGGTATGTTGGGATTTATAGCAGTTTTCAGTATTTAGCTCTACTGATCAAAGATCAGCAGAGCTTATGCCGTGGCGCGGTGTCTGTAAACATTTTTTGCGGTGACTACTCTGAAACTACTAAATGGATTTTCCTGGAACTTTACAGGAACATTGCTCTCAATGTCTAGTCGGTCCTAGGTAAAATTCAGGTAGACCGGAAATCCAAACCGCCACAGCTAAACATATATTATAGAAAGACAATTTTGCGGCGACTACTCCTCTGAAACTATTCATAACTTTCACATCCGGTCAACTTCCGAAAGGTTGAGATATTCAGTATGTGAAAATAAAGGGGTTTACTTGGACTTTATCCTCAATCTCTATATGAAAAATGAAAATATTAGACCATGATTTAAATTAAATGTATCCATATTGGTGTTTTAAAATCAGACAACACCAGAAGAAGATACATAGATGTACATAAAAATAAAACTTTCAATATAATTATCACTACAAACTAGTTTTATAAAGGGCTAAAGTCAGTTGAGCATCAATGACAAACACCGAGTTTACCCCCTACCAGAATGTGGAGGTCTTTTATTTTATTGATCACTGATTGGTCAAATTATTTTGATGATGTCATGTGAAAGTTATGAATTGAATGGATTTTCTTGAAACTTTACAAACTAATGTTGCTCTTGATGTCTAGTTGATCCTAAGTAAAATTCAGGTCCTCCCGAAATTCAAGATGGCTGCTACAGCTAAAAATATGTTTTCACAAGACAGTTTTGCAGCGGCTACTCCTCTGAAACTACTGGATGGATTTTCATGTAATATCATCTTTTGGCAATTTCAAACAGCTATATCTCCCAGGTGCTTTATCAAATCTGACCCATATTTCCTCATGTTAAATTATATCATTTGTCAAAGTTTGATAGTCATTATAAAAGAAATGCTGTTGCTATAGGGTCAAAAAGATCAAAAGCTATTTTTGCCAATTCAAGGGGAGATTATTCATAGACCCTTTGACCAATATAGCTGAATTTGAAAAGTAAGCAACCTTGTTTTGATGTCTATCTACTATGCAAGTATGATTAAATGAAACAAGAAAAAGTCGTAGTCTTATATACACAAAGGCCAGTAGAGCTAAAAAGTTATGTACACATGAAAATACCTTCGAAGTAGTGACATATTTTCTAAAGGTGGGATAATTACAATGATTAATATCTACATATTAAAAGAAATCAATTCTTATTTTTTGGGCTGTATTTTAACATTAACCCTTTCAAGACTGATACAAATCAGCAAAACCAAAGCCTTGGACTACCTCTCCCCCCCCCCCCCCCTCCCCCCCCCCCCCCTCCCCCCCCCACCCACTACCCACACACACTGCCTTTGTTATGCCCATCTGAGCTTTTGCGTTCGCCTGGTGTTCATCGCCTGTCCGTCATCCGTCCTGCATTAACTTATTGCTTCTAACGACATCTACTGAAAGACTTGGCCAATTTTGATTTTGAAACTTGACAGGAATCAGCCTTGGGTGGCTCTTTACCTCAAATCGTTCCACTTTAAATGGACACATGGCAATCTTGATTTTTGGATGCCGAGTTTTCTGTCGTCCGTCGTTAACTTTTATCTCGTTAAGACGATAGAGCCTTCTGATCTTTACCAAACTTTACCAGATTGTTAATGTCAATGAAAGCTCGGATAGGTTCGAAAACCAGCCAAATCAGACCAGTAACAGCAGAGGTATGGTCCTTAATTTAGTTAAAAATGCTATAGGACGATAGGGCATTCAATTTGTAATCAATCTTTACTAAACTTTACCAGATTGTTAATGTCATTGATAGCTCGGACAAGTTCGAAAACCAGCCAGATCGGACCAGTAACAGCGGTGTTATGGCCCTAGATTTAGTTAAAATGCTACATTTTGCCTTGTTAAGACGATAGGGCCTTCATTTTTCAACCGTTTTTTTCCAAACTTTTCCATTTTGGTAATGTCAATAAAAGCTCGGACAAGTTTGAAAACCAGTCAGATCGGACCATTAACAGCGAAGTTATGGCCCTTGATTAGTTAAAAATGCTACATTTTGCCTGGTTAAAGAAGGATAAAAATATCGGACAGGGAAAGCAGCATTCAAGGACGACAGTCAACCACAAAACACAAAAACAAACACGCAAACAGACAAACGAAAAGGCAAAAGTTATAAAAAATGCAAACGACATCACAAACACAAAAGGGTTGACAATAGGGCTACCGCCTTGGAACGGTCAGTGGCAAAGTAGGCCACTGGGGGGTTTAAACCGGTTCTAGGGTGCACCAAACCTCACACTTACCCTACTGTCATCCCCTTAAAACAGGACAGTGTAAATAAAGAAATCCCCGCCATGATCTAACCTCTAACCAACAAGGCAGCATCAATAGGCAATATAAGTAAAACACAAATATGCTCGTGTAAATATAATACAAAAAAAACAATAGCCTAGAAAGCCACAATGAAATAAAAAATACACAAAGACGATAGGGCCTTCATTTTTCATCTGATCTTAACCAAACTTTACCAGATTTTTTTGACTTTTTTTCTCTTTTTTTCTTTTGTTTTTAAAAAAAAAAATTAAAAAAATATTTTGTTATCTCTACTGGCCAAGTTCGAAAACCAGCCAGATCGGACCAGTAACGGCGAGTTATGGCTCTTGATTTAGTTAAAAATGCTATGTTTTGCCTCTTTAAGCGATAGTCGCTCGCTTCATTGATGTTATAAGAGCCGTATTAGCCAGTAGAGCGTACACAGGTCCTCTTGGGCCTCTTGTTTAAAAACTAGCGGCATCCCGTTAGCTTTTCTACATAAATTGCATTTGTTATTATTATTTTTTTATGTTATTGCACCAATAATATAATGAAAGGAAAAAGAAACGCGACACGGGAATTTCCGCTATGTATGTACAATATGCTGCTGTTAATCGATTGGTACATGGCTATGTAAGACCTTTTCTTTCGGAAAAGAGGCAAACAACACGTAACACAGCAAATAGAATTCCTGCCAAGTTTCATTATTGACAGAGGTACGTGCTTGGCTCAAGCATGTGAGCAAAATTTTGCAACCTCGTTACGTTAAATACAGTACTGAACGGCTCGCAACATTTATCAATTTCTTATTACAACGAGTACTGTGATTAAAACGTCTACAACATCACAGTTGTGTCCTTTCTCTAACTAACTGAAACTCTTTTTTTTACAAAACATCTTGGGATTTCCATGAAATATATATGGAATTAAAAGTGTGAAATATATACTATATATAGCGGAAATTCCCGTGTCGCGTTTGTTTTTCCTTTCAGTATATATTAAAACTTATTGTATAATAAGACGAAATAGTGAATACTTAAAATTTGATTTATTTAAATATAACCAGGTAAAAGTAAAAATGATATTGGATATAAAATTCGAGACACCCATTTCAAAGCCGTGTGTCCCTTTAAAACCTATTGTTATCAGTTATTGCTCTTGTTTTTAGTTGAGATTTAGGACCACTTGACGCTTTTGTTTTCATGTATTATTTTATAACACAACACATTCTTTCACATTTAAACTCATAAACATTTTTTGTAGGTCTGAAACTTCATGGCATCCTGAAACTTTTACAGCAAAATGCTAAGGAGGCAGAATGTTACATTCGTGATGACTGCAACCCTACAGCAGATGATGTTCAGTCATTTTTTAGACCTAGCTTCTCCACTGATGCAGAAGAAGAAATGATTATGTACAATTTGAATAAATTCCTCAAGAAAATTGAGCGTAAGTATTATTGTATTTTAATTTGCTCAGTATAGAATTCCTCAGTATAAAAAAATTTATTTCAGCACTAATTTTATGTTTCTCATTAAACAAAAACATCAGACCTTTTCCTCCATTTAGTTTGTTTTGGTATGATGTCATTAATGTCTTGTTTTGATTAGAAAAGAATTATAATAAAAAAGATTTTTATATGATTATTGAACTTTACAGATAGGTTGGCTTTGGTAATGGCAGTTCTGTTGATTTTGGGATCACTATACCTTAGTTCAAGGACACAGAAAAGTCAAGGAGTTAAATTGGTTTCAGCCTGATAACTCAGGACTAACATTGTCTAGTTTTTACAGTTGTAGACTGATATTTAATAACATTGGAAGTTTTCTCTGTAATGTTACTGTGTCTTTCATTTAGTTCCAGGTGGGAAAGTTACTACACCATGGATAGATGTAGCAGATGGAAATGAAACTGAAGTAATTCTCAATAGGGGCCATGTATTGCAATCACTTCTTGTTTGCACTAGGCTACCATTGAATTTGAGTTGTGGACTTATTGAATTTGACCATACTTCGCTTCTCCTACCCAAAGTGAACACATGTGCTCCATCTATTTCGTTTACAAAAACAAAAGATCTGCAAAATGATGATGAATTTGAAGACATTTTATTGTACATCATAGTTGGGTCTTACGCATTTGGGTGTGTTTGAATCCACATTTTTCATTATATCGAGGGTTTAAAGCCAGGGCCGTCTTTCTGTATTGGGGGAATGTAGCCGGGGAGCTTATGGGATGCCGAGTTGTCTGTCGTCTGTCCGTCGTTAACTTTTGTCTCGTTAAGACGATAGGGCCTTCATTTTTCACCCTATCTTTACCAAACTTTATCACATTGTTAATATATATGAAAGCTCAGATAAGTTCGAAAACCAGCCAGATCGGACCAGTAACAGCGGAGTTATGGTCCTTGATTTAGTTAAAAAAATGCTATATTGCTATATTTTGCCTCGTTAAGACGATAGGGCCTTCATTTTTCATCCTATATTTACCAAACTTTACCACATTGTTAATATCAATGAAAGCTCGGACAAGTTTGAACACCAGCCATATGGGACTAGTAACAGCGTAGTTATCGCCCTTGATTTAGTTAAAAATGCTATATTTTGCCTCGTTAAGACGATCGGGGCTTTATTGTTCACCCGATCTTTACCAAACTTTATCAGATTGTTAA
The DNA here is from genome assembly GCA_037043455.1 of Cyrtodaria siliqua. Lineage (NCBI taxonomy): Eukaryota > Metazoa > Mollusca > Bivalvia > Adapedonta > Hiatellidae > Cyrtodaria > Cyrtodaria siliqua. Next base: position 10,974 of record JAWPHD010001097.1, on the reverse strand, counting down.
TGTTGTTGACAGCTCAAATAAATTCGAAAACCAGCTATATCGGACCAGTAACAGCAGAGTTATGGCCCTTGATTTAGTTAAAAATGCTATATTTTGCCTCGCTAAGACGATAGGGGCTTCATTGTTCATCCGATCTTTACCAAACTTTATCAGATTGTTAATATCATTGAAAGCTCGAAGAAGTACGAAAACCAGCCATATTGGACCAGTAACAGCGGAGTTGTGGCCCTTCATTTAGTTAAAAGTGTTTTTGTTTGCCTCGTCATACGATAGGGCCTTCATTTTGCATCTGATCTTTGACAAACTCTTTTACTGATTTAGTTATGGCCCTTGATTTAGTTTATCCGATCTTTACCAAACTTGACCAGATTGTTAATATCAATGAAAGGTCAGACAAGTTCGTAAACCATTCGAATCGGACCAGTAACGGCGGAGTTATGGCACTTGATTTAGTTCAAAATGCTATATTTTGCCTCGTTAAGACGATAGGGCCTTTATTTTTTATCAGATCTTTACTAAAATGAAGCTCGGTCAAGTGAAAACCAGACAGATCGGACCAGTAACAGCGGAGTTATGGCCCTTGATTTTGTTAAAAATGCTATAATTTGCCTCGTCATACGATAGGGCCTTCATTTTGCATCTGATCTTTGACAAACTCTTTTACTGATCTAGTTATGGCCCTTGATTTAGTTAAAAAACTGTATTTTGCCCAGAATTTTCAAAAAAACGTAAATGGCAGTCTTTCGCTTCATTGATGTTATAAGAGCCATGTTAGCCAGTAGAGCGTCCACTTGGGCCTCTTGTTTTATTATTTAAGTGGCACCAAGAATGTACCATTCCAAATTACAAAAAGTATGCTGTTTTCCTGTATAGGAGTTTTAACATTTTCTAATTATTTTTTTAAGGAGAATTTTTTAAAGGAAAAAGGGAAAATATATACTTTTAGGGAAGGGGTATGGGGCCGAATTTCGGCCCTAAAACGTTCAAACGACGGTCCTGAAAGCGAAACTATTGTAACTCACTTTTTTTCTGAAAATGATGTTTTTACATAATCCTTATCAGATACTGACCCTTTATAACGTCACAAAATATTAGAACTAGATTATAAAATTTGGTGGAGAAAAATAAAATGTGTCATATTATTGTATCTCAAACAGCTTTTTTAGCTCTGCTGATCCGTAAATATTTTTTTTGTTGCGACTACTCCTCTGAAACTACTGAATGGATTTTCATGGAACTACAGAAATGTTGCCCATGAAGTCTAGTTCATCCTAGCAAAAATTCATGTTGATGTGAAATCCAAGATGGCCGCCAAATCTAAAAAAAGATTTTTAAAAAAACAAGTTTGTAGCGAATACTTCTTGAAAACTATAAGTGATATTGATATGGGACTTTTTCTAAAATGATCAGCATGACTTGATGTTGGTCCTTGTCGAAAATCGTTTTGATTCGACGTTGAACATGGCTGCCAGCTGCCACCTTTATTAACATAGAGTTATTTAGTAAAAACGTGTAGCGACTACTCCTCTGCAACTCCTCGACGGATTTCCATGAAACTTCAATGGAAAGTTTCTCTTGGTGTCTAAATGATCCTAGCAACATTTCAGTTTGGTCGGAAATTCAAGATGGCTGCCACAGCTAAAAATAGATTATCAAAAAACAAGTTTGTAGCGAGTACTTCTTGAAAACTATAAGTGATATTGATATGAGACTTTTTCTAAAATGATCAGCATGATATTGGTCCTTGTCAAATATCGTTTTGATTCGATGTTAAACATGGCTGTCAGTCGCCATCTTTGTTTATGTAGAGTTTCTAGTAAAAGCTTGTAGCGACTACTCGACGGATTTTCATGAATCTTTACAGGGATGTTGCTCTTGATGTCTAATTAATCCTAGCAAAATTTCAGGTCGGCAGGAAATTCAAGATGACCGCCATGGCTAATAATAGATTTTCAAAATACAAGTTTGTAGCGACTATTTCTTGAAAACTATAAGTGATATTGATATGGGACTTTTTCTTAACTGATCAGTATGACATGATGTTGATCCTTATCAACAATTATTTTGATTGGACGTTAAACATGGCCGCCAGCAGCCATCTTTGTTTACATAGAGTTATATAATGAAAACTTGTAGCGACTACTCCTCTGAACCTACTTGACGGATTTTCATGAAACTTCACAGGAATGCTGATCTAGCTATCAAAACCTATCAGTAGATCTTAAGGTCATTGATCTCTTGTTGATTAAATCTTCATATAAGGGATTGTTTATAGCCAAGAAAATCAGGTTGTTTCTTGCAAATTTATTTAAGATTATAATAATTTACATTAGTATTGCTTTCAAAAATAATTTAGCGCAAAACTATTGTAAGTCAAATTTGATTCTCATTAAACTTTACAATATTTACATAAATATTCCAAATGAAGGTTATAGTAACTGCTCTATGTTTCTTATATGAAATATAAGTTAAATTAAGAACTTTAAGGAGTTTTATTGCATACCATTCTTAGGACATTAAAGGTTATTTGTATTAAAAACGCGGTAATGAAAGTATGTAAGGGTGGATTTCATTCATTTTAGCCTCCACTTGGAATCACAGAATTAGGGATATCAGTGGTTCCACAGAAGAATTCATAATTATTGCCAAGCCCCTTTTTTCCAGGCTTTGTAAACTGATATGAAGTTAATGAACTGTTGTATTTTTGTGTTGTTTATCTGGTAAAAAAATATATTGTGAAAAGTTTTTTTAAACATTGCCGTAACATCATGTGCACGTACATGTATGTTTTTTCTGTGTAAAGTATTGATAGGATGAACAAAAGTCATGAAACAGATTAATATTTTGAACTTTTAGTGCGGTTTATTTACAGATTTTCTTTTATTTGTGAATTCCAGGATTAAATATCTATTTTCCGGGGTCTAATTAGGTAAAATTAATGATGTTTTGAAAATTTTCCCAAACTCAATTTAAGTATTTCTATCTGTAAAGTGGACAAATTGTTTTATACTTTAAAGCTAATAATGTTAAAATATTAAGCAACTTTTATACATCACTCTCTCGAACAATGATTGTTGAGTTTGAATTTGTGGTAATCGAGAAGAAATTTTAGTTGTTTCTCCAAGTTCAATGAAAAACAACACTGTTTTAGTCATATTACTTACCCTCATGTGTTTAGTGATTTTTAAATGATTATTAATTAATTATTGCATAATTACCTTATAAATTATTTACTAATATTAATAAGGTGAGAAAGTTTTGGGTTGGTGCGCCTTAAAACCCCAATTCAATTCAATTCAGTCCTGGATAGAACCATTATTAAGCAATGCAGATAAAGTGTCTTGCTCAGGGACACATCACGCTGTTATGGCGGGGATCTAACCCACAATGTTTGGATCATGGGTCCAACGTTCTACCACTAGACGACAGCGCTATATGTTGACTTCCCATTTTTGAATAAGAGCCCTTATCCCTAGACACATTTTTTTTACCTTATCAACTTGTGATTTCCGTCTATGTGCCACAATGCTTGCGGTCCACTCACATTATATGTTCTTCGTTGCACCCGACATGTGGTTAAAAATATTCGTCTGAACAGAACATCTTGAGGATCATGTTTTTGACAGCTTTTCTTACTCTGTGCTCTTGTACACGGTGTCCTTGGGCCATCAGCATACTAGATACCGTTCGATAACCAATTTGGGGGAAATTATACTTCTATACTTCCAATTTTTTCTTCAAGCGCCTGGTCTGTTAGTGAACTGTAAGTGTCCCTTACCCTTAAATGATGCTGCTGGAGCCGTCTTTCTACAGTACGTTTACTAACTCCTAATATTTTTGCCATATCATTGACCTTAAAATTATTTTCAAGAAAAAATTCTAGCGTTTCCAGCGGAATCAAAAATTCTGGTCGACCTAAACAACCTTGCTCCATCGTCGGCTTCACTGTTAACTGGCTTTGATCCGTGTCCGATTCCGAAATAGATTGACAAATGTCCACTGCAGCTTCTAAGAGGTCAAGTGATTCATCGACATTTGAAATCTGCGATAGTTGCACAAGCATAGAAGTAATAAGTTCTAAATCATCTACCAGGTTAAGCAGCTACCGTTTTCTAAAGACCCTGCTATGTGCAGTAATTTCCGTCTTACTAACGCTTTCATTTCAAGAAGTGCCATATCTCGTTAGTGGTATCAGACCGGTGAAAATCAGTCCATTGAACACAATGCAATATAGGCTATATTTGGAGATCAGTCACAAGTTCCACAACATTCGGTCGCTTAAATACACTTTTATTCTGTGTATTAAACACATTTGGCTAGCAAACGGTCCCATATCTGGAATAAAACACCGATTCAGTTTATCAACATTTCGCGTCATTCATTCACACTATGCGTATTTCGAAATAAACATCTGTCAAAACCACATCTCTACCTAACCTCTGTGCTCATACTCTCCAAAGACATAATCCTGACAAACACAGTAAAATACTTACTTACCATAGATTTGTAGTCGGGGCGACTTTTCACATCTGCCTCATAGCACAAAACAAACGAGAGGGGTGCAAATCATTCGCTGTTGTTGAAGCCCCTCCTGTCAATAATGCCCCGACGAAGCTCCAGCTGTCAATTATGCCCCTAAATGGCGTTTCACAACAAAAGGGACGCAACACGTATATACTGCGATTTTATTGTGAAAACGCCATTTATAACAGATTAAGGGGAGGAAGTTTTGTATTGTAATCGTTTAGTTGAAGCACACGTCGATATTGAAAAAACACATGCTATGGTGTTAGAGTTATAAATAAGATTAGATGTATATGTTTCTTATATTTTGCCACTATCTACACGCAATTTCATTTATTATGTGCAATTCTGTTGACGAATAACCGATTACCACGTGTATAGCTCTCCCTGCACACGGACCTATGACTTAACACACACCTCCTTCTGAGGATGGCATACTTTCATAGTAGGCTTACCAGAGGAAATCGAACCTGTGACGTCTGGGACGAGAGGCAAGTATGACCAAGTATGCTAACCACTCATCCACCACAACAATATGACTGGAAGAAATTGTTATTTTCAATAGACAGGAAATAAACATAAAAAAGACAACAAAAAAAGAAAAACAAATCAGAAAAAACTTTTTTTATTATATTATATTTCTGTATAGAATAGACATGTATACAAACATCAAAACATATTTAAAAAAAATAATAAAAACCGTACACCAAAAACAATCCTCCCCAAAATGCCTACCCCATAGTGGTCTCTTACATGGGGTATGCTTGTTTTTGACTATGGTCTCTTACACGGCGTCGAATTGTTTTTCACTATGGTCTCTTACATGGGGTAGGATTGTTTCTGGTGTACAGTTTTTCATTTATTTATATGCTCTGATGTTGTGCTCTGCTGTTGTACATGTCTACTACAGTCTCTTACATGGGGTAGGAATTTTGGTGTACAGTTTTGCAATTATTTGATATGTTTTGATATTTGTGTACAAGTCTAGACAAAAACAAACAATCAGATTTTTTGATTTTTTTAAGATCTTTTTGTTTTTAAAGATTTGTTTAGGTCCAAACGCGTTCCTTCAACCTTTGTTTCAATACCGTTCTTCTAGTTACAATTGATTGCAAATCGGGTCCTGATTTGGTCAGGGATGTCGTGTTCTAAGGTGGATATAATATATCGGCATAGAATGTCTTCGATTCCTAGCACACATTCTCTAATTCACAAAAAGCGGAGTATACATCTGTCATGATGCTATGCATAACGTTCACGCAATAACTTTCACGCACAGTGCCGTAACCAGACATAAACTGACACCGAGGCAAAGAAATATATTGGGTGAGAAGTGGGTCGTGGGTCGGGGAGGGCATGGGCGGATCCGGGGGGTATGGGTGCACCAGGCTAAAATCTGAAAAGTAATAATTATATGCATATAGTAAGCTTTTGTTGGTTGGGGTGTACAGGTGGTAGTGGGATGGGTCTAGGGGCGGGTCCTCCGGGAGCACCCCTACCTAAAATCTGAAACGTATGCACTTTGATTGTTCTTTGGTTGTTAGTTAGGCAGTGGGGTGGGGGCATGGGCGGATCCAGTTTGCATAAATCCATAAAATAAAGTCTTCTTACTTTAGAAAATATCTGGGGAGCATGCACCCTCCTCAGGGGCGGGTAAAGGATTTGACATTGGGGGTGGAGCGCAAGTTAAAAAAACAAGTTATAACCAAAACACACGCACTCACGCACGCACTCAAGTTAAGGGGTGATGCGCAACTTTAAAAAACACTATTTACAGCCAACCCACAACCACTGCCCCCTCCCCCCAAAAAAACACAAACAACACTCAACAGCAACAACAACAAAAAGCACAAAGCACAAAACAACAACTATTTTTGTCACATAATGCGTACAAGTCACATATTGCATAATAAGTTTTGGCGCATTATATGAATAATCACATTCGCCTCCTATTTAAAAAATAATTAGGAAGTAGTAACGGCTTAGGAAATAAACAGTAGGCGAATGTGAGAATACATACAGGGGAGAAGCCATATAAATCAAATATATTAAGCCATTCTGTTATATTTCGTTAAATGATAGCAAGTGATAATGTCTAGGTGATGTGAGAGATATCCTGATAAGAGAAATACGATGTCTCTGTCATCTGTTAACTTTCATTTTGTTCCCCGTGAGGTTGCGGGGTAGACCCTCCCCCCCCCCGTCCTCCCCCGCCACCACCACCCCCCACACACATTCATATTCATTTTGGCATTTTTTATCATGCCCATCATGACACCGCGTATGCAAACGTGGAAACGTGGCTCCATCGTAAATGGAGTGTCTGTTATAGAATTTGCAGCAATTCTGCAGTTTTGCAGGTAAGAAGGTTCTAGGCCCAATCTTCATATTTTATCTTGATGTAAATGGAGGATGAGCCTGGCGCGTTCGTTCCTGTTAGGCGCCATATAAACTTTCATGTGTTGTTGCTCCTTAAAACACAAATCAATTCAATTAACTTTTTTAAACAGTAGTCGAATGTGAGTATGCATACAGGAGAGAAGCCATATAAGCTACATACATTAAGATATTAGGCGATGTGAGAGATGTTTCTATTGTCCTTTAATTTTCCGAATATGCCTAGTTACTCATTTTAGCAAAGTAGAAGTTACTAGTGCTAATTAACTGCTATACCAGCCGCAATTACGCATTAATCGTGGATATGAATGTGTATGCTCTTTTTTAGTTCAAATTTCCTAAGCAGTTACTACTTTCTAATTAGAAGTAGAAGTTACTAGTGCCTAGGAATTAACTGAACTATTAGCCGATACAGGAGAAATACCATATTATACCATTTAACGAAATAAAAACTTAATATATGTGACTTATTTGGATTTTATCTTGCATGAATACACACATTCGCCTACTCTTTAAAATAATTACACTTAAAGGGTGTTAGAGACATCTCTCACATCGCCTAGACATTACCACTTACTATTTTTAAAAAAATCAAAACCGTCATTTAGCTTAATTATCACCTCTTCCTTCTATAATGTACCAGTCGGTTTATTTGCAAGAACACGATTTATTATTTACATGTGAATTGATGAATACTATTGGTATAGTATTTGTTACCTTATCAAACCATGTACAAATGCATAGGGAATCTGCATATTATATAAGAACAATGTTCGTGTGGGGTGTGGGTTGTGGGGGTTGCGGGGAGGGAATACTCTACCCACCACTTTCAGATTAGGGGAGAGGCTGTTCCTAATTATAGATACTGCACACGGTCTAGTCTAATTATCATGGCAGCATCGTTTCCGAGGAAAGCTCCACGGACATTTTGCCTCATTAACACAGAAATTCAAAGAGATATGTCATGAGCATATATAAGGTATGACTCTTCCTACATGGGATTGGTCTACGTCTTAACATTTCCTTCGAAGGATGGCATAAGATTCACAGTACATTGCCCGAATAATGAAAGGTTATTTGCCCAAAACCCTCACTCGGAAAAAAACATTGCTTGCAATTGTTAGAGTAAGCGAAATGACAAGTGTGCGTACACACTGGCGAGAAGCCGTTTAAGGTACAATATCAGAGTTTATGAATATATCGTCCCTTTCGCGTATCAATCAATTCACCTAAGCAGTTTATTATGTCCCTCAGAACTGTACTGACGTTAGCTGTATTGATATTGTCCTTGAGGACAGTACTGAACCCAGAGAAGCTGGCAGGTGATATTTTCACAGAGATTAGTATTGACTGTATCCGTTTATTGTTTCGCTGAGGACTCAATATTCTGACACACGATTTAAAAGAAACTTATAACATTAAAGCAGACCATTTCTAAAAATAAAAACATCCTTTAGCTTAAATACCACACATTTTTTCTGTCATTATAAAGTACCAGTAGCTTTATATGCAAGAACATGATGTCTTAGTACAATGTGACTTGATTAATACTTTTGGTATATTCTAGCAGCGAAAATAGTAGCTCTTATGGTGCATACGTACAACAGAGTTACTGTGATGCCCTTTTAGAATAAGTAGGTATCAGGGTCGACCATATCAAGACAGGTTCATGAAGAGATCAAGCAAATGCATGCATAAACAGCCGCCATACAGCAATAGATTAAACGTTAACAACAAAGCGTGCATGCATACAACTCACCAAAGAGAAGAATACCTCATCGATCTAGACATTTTCGTACGACTAGTTAATGTTTTTCAGGTGAATATCTCTGGAATTTTTACATTTCGACATATCTCGCGCTGACACGTATTCTGTGTTTGGAAACTTAAACCCGAACACAGCTAACACAAACGACAACGTTAACAGGCAAACGTCAGATATGTGAGTAGGTTGAGTTTTCAAGTACGAAACAAGACGAGGTGCGGGGAATATACTCTGTCCACCCATCTCAGGTTATGGGGAGAGGTGCTAGCCCACTGTTCTTTTTTTTAAACTACACACATTCATTTCTGATTATCATGACAGCCGCTTTTGATGAATGATCGTTCACTATTCGGGCAAGGTACATGTACTGTGAAACTGCCATCCTTCGAAGGGGATGTCAAGCCGTTGACCAGGCCTATGTACAGGAAGGGCCACACCCTATATAATTATGTTCCTTACACATTTTGCTGTAATTCTGTGTTAATCAGTGACAACATACCAGCAAAGCCTTCCTCGGAAACGAACTCACTTGGGGAAAAAACATTGCTTGCAAACAGGTAGGGTAAACGAAAAGACAAGTATGCATACACACTGGTGAGAAACCGTTTAAGGATATGACTATATTGTCCCTTTGGTCTTTCAAGGAAGTGACCTAAGCAATTTATTTTGTCCTTCAAGACTTTAGTGACGCTAATTCTTGAAATTGTCCTTGAGGACAGTACAAAAGCCATGGGAGCCAGTAGGTGATATTTTCGTAGAGTTTAACAGTACTGACTGTATTCGTTTTAGGACAGGACTAACGCTAGCCGGCGATATTGACCCTGAGGACAGTACTAACGCTAGCTGTTGATATTGCCTCTGAGGACAGAACTAACGCTAGCTGTTGACATTGACCCTGAGGACAGGACTAACGCTACCTCTTGATATTGACTTGTGGACGGTACTAACTCTAGCTGTTGATAGTATCCCTATAAGACGCTGGCTGTTGATATTGTTCATGTGGATATTAAAGACAATAGCTGTTGATATTGTAGTTCTACAGCTAGCTCTTGATAACGCCCCCGAGGACATTACTAACCATAACTGTTGGTATTACACTTAGGACAATACAAACGCTGGCTGTTGATATTGCCCTTGAGGACAATACCAACGCAGGCAGTTGATATTGCCTTTGAGGACAGAACTAACGCTAGCTGCTGATATTGCCTCTGAGGACGGTACTTACAGTAGCAGTTGATATTGCCTCTGGAAAGCGGTACTAACGCTATATGTTGAAATTGGGCCAGAAGACAGTATAAACGCTACCTGTTGATATTTCCCTTTAGGGCAGTAATATAAGTGGCTATTGATATTGCCAATGAGGACAGTGTTAAAGCTAGCTGTTGATATTTTCCATGAAGACAAAACTAACGCTATCTGTTGATATTGCTCATGAGCACATTACTAACTCTGGCTATTGATTTTGACACTGAGGACAATACAAAGGAAGTATAGAAATATCGGAAAGGGAACGCAGCATTCAAGCTGGCTGTTGATATTGTCCCTGAGGACATTACTTACGCTGGCTGTTGATATTGCCCATTAGGACAGTACTAACGCTGGCTGTTGATGTTGCCCCTTTGGACTACTAACGTTAGCTGTTGATATTGCCCCTGAGAACAGTACTAACGATAGCTGTTGATTTTGACCCTGTGGACATTAATCACACTGGATATTGATGTGGCCCCTTAGGACAGTACTAACGGTGGCTGTTGATATTGCCCCTAAGAACAGTACTAACGCTGGCTGTTTATACTTCCCCTGAGGACATTAATAACGCTGGCTGTTAACAGTGTCCATGAGGATAGTACTAACTCTGGCTGTTGATATTGCCAGTGAGGCAAATACTAACGATATATATTGAGATTCCCCTGAAGGCAGTACTAACGCTAGATGTCGATACTCCCCTTAGAACAATAATAAGGCTCACTGTATTGATATTGCCCCTGGGGCCAGTATTAACGCTGGCTTTTGATATTGCCAATGACGGCAGTACTAACGCTGGCTGTTGATATTGCCTCGGAGGACAGTACTACCACTAGCTGTTGATATTGTATTTGAGGACAGTACTAATTTTACCCGTTGATGTTGCCTCTGAGGACAGTACTAACGCTCATCATAGTATCTCTATGGTGGTTAAAATTAAGGCTGATGATAGGGCACATGTGGATGTTAAAGACACTAGCTGTTTGTTACCATATGGACAGTACATATGCTAGCTGTTGATACCTGTGCATGTTACTGAATAG